>JAJONR010000320.1:0-187356 GCA_029582245.1 Solanum etuberosum
AAACAGAACCCTTCCTAGAAGGTGGCTGCGTAGATTAGTTACTCCTCTAATATTTGTAACAAATATTAGATTTACATATGAGAACTTATTGAAACAGAACCCTTCCTAGAAGGTGGTTGCGTAGATTAGTTACTCCACTAATATTTGTAAATTGTAACTTCTAAGTTGTAAATTGCAATTAGATTTTAATTGAATAAATTTAAAGGCTTTATTCAAGTCTTTTTTATACAACTATTGTCTTGCATTTTAATTTTAATATATACATACATATTTACATATATACTAAACTTACTTTAAAATACTTAATTTAAAATTTGAAATTTGAAATTTCAAGTTTAAATTACTTTAAAATATTTATAATACAAATTTGAACTTTCAAGTTTGAAATTTGAAAGTTTAAATTTCAAATTTCAAATTTCAAATTTCAAAACTTAAGCATTTTTTATTAGCTAAAAATGTTATTGAAAACCAAGTAAATTAAAAATGTTATTCAATAACATATAATTTCAATACAAATAAATAAACATATAAAAAAATAAAAAATCCCACGTCCCGTCCCGTCCCGCTAAACACTGTCCCATCCCGTATATATAGTGGGACGGGATGGGATGTATTTTTGTCCCGTCAATCCCGGTCCCGCCTGGTCCGATCCCGGCTGAATCCCGGCCAAGGACGTCCCCCTCCTGTCCCGTCCCACAGTCCCCGTCCCCGTCCCCTTGCCAGCCCTACTAGAGAAAGAGTATGTTTTATACATTTGAGCATGAGTATATATATTATTGGGAGTAGTATTGAGCATCAATATGGGGATGAGTTCAGACAACTCAAAATCCTCATAAACCATGAATGCCAACATGGGTAAAGGATCATACTTTTTTGATGAATCCTTAGTGTCTTCGGGCAGAGCTTAGTGGATCCACTTAGTTGAGGTGGTCTATACCCCGGCAAGATATAGGACAGTTCTGGCAGCGTGGGCGAGACGTTGTATCATCACGTAGCTCATAGTGATGGTTGTCGGTTAGAAAATCTCCCAATAGAGTTAAAAGTGTATTTTTATTATATCACTTGATATGTTGAGTTCAGAGATGTGTAAGTATTTTTGTAAAATTTTAATGATTTCACTTCTTTATTTCTTTACATTCAGTTGAGTATATATATATATATATATATCTATTGCGATCCTTTCAATTAGTTATTTGTTATTCAGCTATATAACATGCTCGTACATTCAATGTACTGATGTCATTTGACATGCATATTCGCTTGGGGCCACTAATGGTTCTCGAGTGCTGGCCACATCCAGGGTGTAGGCTCGGAGCGTGAAAACAACAACGCCCTTGTGTTCATTCCAACTTTAAATGAGGTAAAAAAAGGTAGTTTTTTCAATGAATGCGAGCGGTGATCCTGGGCCAGATGGACTCACAAGTAAGTTCTTTCAACACTGCTGGAATATTATTGCTCTAGATCTTTATATTGTGATTCTAAATTCTTCAATGGAAAGCAGCTTCTCAGGTCATTTTCTCACTCTCCTCTTGTATTGATTCCTAAAATTGATTGCCATCAAGAATTTATTGATTTTAGACCAATTGGTCTTAGTAATGTCATTAACAAGATCCTTTCTAAATTTCTTAATAATCGACTTACTCCCCTTATGAGCAAGATCATCTCCTCTAATCAGTCAGGTTTCATGAAGAATAGATCTATTGCTGATAATATAATCCTTACTCAAGAACTTGTTCATAATATGAAAAGTCCTAATGTTAATGGTAATGTCATTTTTAAATTGGATATGGCAAAAGCTTTTGACAGGGTCTCCTGGAATCATCTTTGTGAAGTCATGAGACACTTTGGCTTTTCTGAGATTTAGATTGACTTAATTCAGAGATTAACTTCCAATAATTAGTATTCTACAAATATTAATGGAGTTAGACATGGATTTTTTAAATCCACTAGGGTATTAAAATATGGTGATCCTCTCTCTCCTCTCTTTATCATTGGCGTTGAACTTCTTTCTAGAATGATGGATCATTTTCCTATGGATAACTTCGTTCCTTTTTCTGCAGATACAAGATCTCGAATGATAACACATCTTAGTTATGAGGATGATACCATCCTCTTCTCATCTTGTGATATAGTTTCCATTTCTATTATGATGAACAAGCTTGAGCTTTATGAATTAGTCTCTCATCAACTTGTTAATAAAACAAAATCTTCCTTTTTGGTTTCTCCTAATACTCCCCTGGGAATCATTGATGATATTAGACTCATTACTGGTTAATCCCATTCCCATTTTCCCTTTACTTATCTTGGTTTCTCGATATGTTTTGGGAGAAAAAAGATTGAATACTTTGGTAATATGGTTGCCAAAATTATTAAAAGGATTCAAGGGTGGCAGGGTAAAATGTTATATTTTGGAGGAAGGTTTGTCCTTATTAAATTTGTTCTTTATTCCCTTCCCTTGCATATCATTTGTGTTTTTTATCCTCCTAAAACCACTACTGATCTTATTGAAAAAGCTTTTGTTGATTTCTTTTGTGGTAGCTCTAATGATAAGAATATTTATCATTGGATTAAATGGCAAAATCTGTGTTATCCCAAAATGAAAGTGGAGTGGGATTTAGATCTCTTCATGATACATGTATCTCTTTTTTCGTCAAAGCGTGGTGGACTTTTAGAACTTGTGATTCTATTTTGAAAATGCAAAGTATTATGAAAGATTTGCAAGAAAAAAAAATATACGCAATCTCATCACAGGAGAAGGCTAAAGGATATCAAGAATGAAGTGGAGCAACATATATTTTGGAAACTTGGCAAGGGCAACTTTTCATTTTGGTATGACAATTGGACCAACAAAGGATCTTTGGCAAACATTATCCAGCAAGGAAATAAACCTCTGAAGATCAAAGTCTTTGATTTCATTAATCAAAACCAATGGAACTTGACAAAGCTCAACTTTGTTTTGCCTGCTAATATAGTGTCGGAGGTTAAGGATATCAATTTTGATCTTCACAATGTTGATTATCCTAGTTGGCTCCCTGACCACTCAAGCTTATTCTCTAGCAAGTTTTCATGACAAAATATCGGGAAGTCCAGGGCCAGTTCTTTAACAAGCAGGATGACATGGCACAACAAAATTCCTTTCAAAATCTCATTCTTCATGCTTAGGTTACTCAAAGTTAAATTAGCTATTGATGAAGCACTTTGCAGATTTAAGGTTCATGGACCCTCAAAATGATATTGTTGTACAAAGGGAGCCAATGAAACTATAAATCATTTGTTTGGAGTCGGAGACATTGCATGTATGCTTTGAAAATATTTCTCTAATGCTTGTGAAATCCTTCATAACTCTAATGAGAATGTCAGGGCTAAGATTATTAGATGGTGGTTGATCAAACATGTCAACAAAGTTCATGAACTCCTTCTCCAGAGTCTTCCATCTATTAATTGCTGGAATACTTTGAAATATGGGTGAAATTTCAAACATTAAGGTGCTAGAATTCCTATTCCTATAATCATTTATCATATCTCCAACCTCCTCTATTTGATTATTAATTCTCAATTTTCCAGAGCTTCCACTTTCACCTTTTATTATCAGTATCTCTCATTTCACATATCACATCACACCAAATCTAGAAATTAAATTGAAGTGGAAGAGACCAAACTATAATGAGCTAAAACTGAATGTGGATGATTGTAGTAAAGGAAGTGTTGGAGGTGGAGGAGTTTAAGGAACCATGTTGGACAAATGATTATGGCTTTCGGTGCCTATTTTGGTTTTTGCTCAAAAAATTCAGTTGAGGCTCTAGCTCTAAAGATTGTCCTAAGATGGTGTCGAGATCATGGTTTTCATAGAGTTACTGTTGATCTAACTCCCTCTTGATTATTCAGATGGTTAAAGGTATCATCATGCCCTTTTGGAAGATCAAAGATGATATTAAACACATTCAATCCATGAGTTCACTTGGTCACTTCTCTTTCATTCACACCTTCAGAGAAGGTAACACTGCAACTGATTTGCTCGCGAATATGGCTGAACATTGCAAAATAGCTACCTTTTTCACCGAGGCTATAAATCTTCCTTCTAAGATTACATTCACCTTGAAGAATGATGTATTTGGCAAGCCCAACATTAGAATTCGAGTGAAGAAGGGCAACTTCATATTCGACCATGGCTAAATTTTGTTTGGTTGCTTCTAGTTCTATGAATTATAGAATTTATTTTTAAGCTTATGTGACGAGGAGCAACCCTCTTCCTTTTTTTTCCATTTTTTTAGATAAGTTAGAGAGTAAGGATGTGTCCTCACTCCTAGTTTTGTAATGTGGAGGTCAGGTTTCACCCCCCCCCCCCCCCATGCTCCTTTGGCTTATCTATTGAATCCCCTTTGAGGGAACTTTCATAAAAAAAAAATCAGTTGTTATTATCATTGGTTTATATTATCGCACTGAAATGGTGTTATTTTTTTTTTCATCTATTATGTTATGCTTTTGCTCGACTTATTAAATATGAAATCTATTTATCTTTCAAAAAAATGTTTTCCTTCTACCAAACAAACCCTATATGTTCCCTCAATTTTCACCTCTTTAATATCCTTAAAAAAGTATAATCCTGCTTTAGCCTTCAAGTGTTCCCTATTTTCTTAATACTCTGTTTCGAAAGAAACTTCAATAAAAGTAATCACTAAAGTTGATTTTTTATTATCAAAATAAGCTATTATTTAAATCAATTCATCAAAATAATACGTTTTTAAATTTTTTTACAAAATTAGTATAAACGTGTTTCACAATTACGTTACTGTCAATAACGTTTTACAGTTTGTTTCCCTGAAGAATGTTTTACAGCTAATTATAGAACTGAACCACTAGGCTTTCTCTTGAGGCCCAAGGTCATTGATTTGATCAACAATCTCTTCAGCTTGGAGCAAGAACTAAACCACTAGGCTTTCCCGAAACTCAGCGAATCAGTTCTCATTCTCCTCAATCTCTTTCTTAGTTGGGTTCTCCTTTTGCTTAAAAATTGGATCCGTTGAAATGGTGTTGAATGCTTGTTGAATCAGTTATTATCGAATGAGTTGAAATTGATTGACGCCATGAATGAAAAAATGGAACTCTTAGAAATTGAAGTTTAGGGTTTATGGGATTTGATGTTTTAGATGGATATGGAGGAACAAAGTATTTGAAAAAGGTGGAGCTGTAGGAGTGTGATACGCCCAAATTACACCTCCCGAAAGAAGTATAAGCGGTCGTTTCCATATAAAGAACCTAACTTTCAGGTTAGGGTCGATCCCACGAGGAATATGGTTTAGACTTTAAGCTACCTCAAAATTATCTACATTTAGTCAAACTATTTGCGAGAAAAGTAACAAAAAGGGGGGTTTGTATTTAAAATGTCAGTTTGTTGATTTATATCACTAAGTAACAAGTAAGCAAGGTTTGTAGTTTGAAATATCAATATGAGATGAAAACTAGAGTATAAGTGTTCCCCACAAGCTCTTAACGCAATATTCCTAATAATAGTAACTCTATCCTAGTGTTTGACATGCAAGGTTGATAAGTTAGGTATCCCTAAGAGATTAGTCCTCAAAGTAGGGAATTTCACCACGCAACTTGGTCCGTCTATGGGTGTGTACTTTACTAACCCTTACCTTAGACCCCGGATTAGCCCTCGCGTCAATTTATTAGAGTATTACCACTCGCACCAATTGATTAAGGTCAGGCTATTAGATAGCAGCATATCCTTAACTAAATCTCCGTTGTTTAATCATTTTCTCATTCATTACCTCCTTGGTCCGGCAAGTAGGAACGAAACGAGTGCTAACATTGGCCATTGTTAAAAATCATTCTAAACGAAAGGATTAACAATACATGCATAAACACTATTCTAGAATTACTTATTTATGAGTCATACTTTGTTAATTGCTCATGGTTCCCACAACCCTAGTTGTGGATATAGCTACTCATGCTTGAGAATTCACAATTCATATTGTTGTTAAGAAGAATCGTGAACTTACAATCAAAGTAGATGAATACCAAAATCTTGAATTGAAAATCCAAAGCAAATTGCATAAACGAGCTTCAAGGATTAAATTGCTAAAAAGTTTGCAAAATAATTCCAAAATCTTAGAACAATAGTCTCCAAAAAGGTCTAACACTAAAAAACGTAAATTACAACCCATATTTATAATAATCAAGTCCTAAACAAAGTAGGAAAAGGAAATAAGGAAATTTGGTTTAGACACGGTTTCGACCGATGGTGGCCAACGACGGACCGTGGATCAGTCAAAGGTCCATGGGTCACCTCCGTGGTCCAGCAGTTGGCGAAATTCTTGTCTTCTCATCGACGGTTGCCACCTACAGTTTGTAGGTCCATTCACGCCATGTCCTGCACATCCGTGATTCAAGTACTGGAACTCAACTTTCTGAATCGATTAACGACTCCCATCTAGGGTCCATCACTCATGCTACGGGGCGTCAGTGCCTCCGTGGTTCCAGACTTAGGTCAGAATTCCTTGCACCACTGACCCACAGCTTCCACCTACGGCTCTTCCATTGAGTGACGGCTCGTGGGTGAGCTCGTGGGTTTCCAAAGTCCTGGTGTTTCAGCTCATTTCAACGGCAACTGCTCTAAACAAATTTCCTGCAAAATGAGACCAAACACGATCATATCTAGTAATAAAATTCCCAAGACTCACACAAACTCCAAGTGAAATGCATCAAAAATACCATAAAACTCACGGTATATCAACACCATCAACTTAAAATTGTTGTTTGTCCTCAAGCGACATACTAAAACTCTAAATGACACTCATGTAGAAGCAAACACACAAACTCAAGCAATCACGTGGCTTTCTCAATCAAATGTTTCACTTAGTGCAAATCTTTCCATTTAGACTCAAATAAGCTAACTCATGTGGATCAAAACATGACATAGACAGACCAATAGATATCACCACATACACTTTCAACAATCACCAAGGTACCAACTTTCCAACAATGTAACTAGTGCCCTTACCACAAAGAAATCTTTTTTTCACACAAAATCTAATTTTTAAGCTTTAAGGATTCAGTAAACACTCACGCTCAGAATTGAATTAAAATATAGTTAGTGCTCAATACCATAGGCTTGCCCTTATTTTCACTGCATAGACTCTCCAGACTAGTCACTAGGATCACTATAGGACTTTCTTAGCTTTTAACGTAGGATCAGAATCAGGTAGGATATATTTGGATATTTTTAGTGACTTTTCTACCCTCCTTGATATTACATTGGCTATTTACCTCTTTTCCCAACCAATTCTAACATCTTTTTGTTTTATGCTCTTTTCCTTGGCTTATTTCAGCACAGATGTGACTTCGAATTGTTTTATTCCTCTTTTTCGCTTTTCTTTTTTATTTGACTTCTCTTTTCTTTGATATTCAGCATTATTATCACTCTTTTTGTTTCTTTTGAATTCAGTCACACCTTTTTCTATCTTTTTCTTCTTCCACACATAAATCTCTTCATACCCTTTTGTTTCAGTTTCCTTTTTCATAGCCACCCTCAACTTATGTATTTTACATGAGTTGAGATGCACGATGTCCTAGGTCGGACCAGGGCCAAGATTAACGTAACTTCTGAATTAGCCACCTTCAACTTAGGCTTATGGCCTAAGTTAAGGTGTACAATGTCCAAGGAGGGACCAGGGCCAAAACAGACTTTTAAGGAAGGTGAGTTAGGTGTATTGAAAGAAATGGTATTCATCAGGCTCAAACATTTGGATCGAATAGAGCATTTTATTTCTTTTGGTTGGATCATTTTAGGCTTAATTGGACTTATTTGAACAAGGGCCTATGATCATTTTCCAATTCCCAACCTAGATTATCATAACAGGACTAACGAGGCAAGTTCTAGATTGGCACACACTGCATGAACATACAAAATCACCTCACACACTTGGTACATTGTTTCATTATCGAATTATTGAAGCACCTAGTTCAAGTTTTAGCTTAAGACATGCTATCATACTGGTTCCTATCATGTCACATAAAGATCCAACACATTCAATTCATTAAGCCTATTGATCTAGCAGATTTCAAAAATTTCGGACAGGTATCGATTTCATGCTCTTATGACATCGTTCTCTCATTCTTTCAATCTACTTCTACACTTATACAATCCTACACATGTCGGTTCAACATAAATGAAAAACAGTCCCTTGTCGGAAAAGAACACACGCAAGAAAACCCCAAGGGAAGGTTATGAGTTGGGTTACTCAGACTTCACCCTACCACTCACAACCCATTTACCCCACCCCCACAAAAAATTGGTGTAATTGTCCTCAATGCACAAAAAAAATATGTAAGACAAAGGGTGAAGCAAACTTGTGGTGCATAAGCGCCGACGACCCATCAAGAAGTGGGTGAGTCCATTTCCCCAGAACCCGCTGGATAAGAAATAGTGACGCCCTCAGTAGCTCCCTCATCAACAGTAAGAACACCCTCAGTAGTGCTCCTCGAACCTGATGCACCCGTAAACTCCATCTCACAGACTCTCCTAAGTCGCAACTCCTCCTCAAACAGATATTGTCTCTGGGTAGCCTCGATCTGCTGCCTCTCTCTGTAGTTAGCTCGGCGGGCCTCCTTGGCATTCGAAGTCTACTTAGAAGAGCAGGTGCGCTTCCCAGCCACACAGGAAGGGTCAGGTGGTGGCATAGTATCACCAAAAATTACAGTCATCACCACGTCATCCGCCTCAACCTCAGGTGTGGGCTCGGGATGGCCTCAGTGAGAGAAAGGAAGGAATCAACATCAGACCGAAGCCTAGTCAACTCTGTCTGGAAAGTAATAACATCTATAGTGGGCCCAGACCTCCGCAGTACGCGAAGCTCAAATGCATCTAACCGATTGTGGACTGCCTGAATCTTCGTGTCCATCATCTGCTCCATATGTGCCTCAAACTCCTCCACGGATCTCTACATCCAAGGTCTCATGTGCTGCAACAAGGTGACCATCTGGGTCTCTAACTTCTGGACTCGGGCCAGAGGTACTAAAGTGGGCCCTGAAGGGGTAATGACTCGTGAAGAGCTAGTAGCCTGACTAGAAGAAGTGGAGGGCGGGGCTTTTGCATCTGCTGTAGTGGCAGGAATAGTGGTGTCATCACCCTTCTCAACCTGAATCTGCTCCACATCACCGGCCAGATCATCACCTAAAGGAGTAAGGTCAACCTAGGGTCTATTCCACGGTGCTGTGGGGTTAGCATCATCTCGAATGAGGCCGACGTCAACAGTCTTCGTCGTCTCTATCAATCTATCACAATTCCAAATAGGCATTGAAGCCTCCCTGCACAGCTAAAATATAAGACAAGGGAAGGGCAAGGTAGTATTAGCTTTGAATTCCCTCTCATGAATCTAGGCAATCAAAATACGAGAGAAATCAAGCTCCAGCCCCGCCATAATCGCTGCTAACATCACAGCCGTATCCCAAGTCACTACGCTGTCCGCCTGTGTAGGGGACAATCTGGTACGTACAATGGACCAAAAGATTTTCGCGGTGAAGCTCAGGGTTGCTTTTTTGATAGGCAAGGTAGTATTGTGCACCCACTCAGTGCTCTCTCCATCCTCAGCAATATTATTGGCCATCCATCACAGTAAGGCCTCTTGCTACTTGGCATCCCTCTGAAATTCCCCACTCTGAACCACCCCTATCCTTTAGTCATACTCTGTTGTATTAATCGGTAGAGTGTGGGCTGGTCCGTAAATAAAAAGGCGAATGGTAGTCTCAGAAATGTCTACGGAGAAGTTCCGTACCAATGTGGCATGTAGTGGAGGCTGAGCAAGTGGCTTCACCCGTTTGGGCATAGTTTTTCGCACGGTGGTGGCATAGGAGGCGTAGAACTCACGAGTCATCTCCTCGCTAAACTTGCCCAGACTCCGTGCCATCTACTCACAATTATGCTTTTTGAACAGTTCCTCAATGGCTGGCACCATGTGAAGACTCCCAATAAGTAGCCGGCGCTCCTTAGTAATAGTCCTGGCCTATTTCTCTTGTGCGTTCCGGTTCTGCCCATCGTAGTATACTTTGAACTGGACATCAACACACCACCTGTTTGGCTCGGTGGTCAAAAGGACGGGGAACATCGGTATGCATGGCGGGTCATGAGCCTCTCCAGAGCTAGTGGCAATGGATGCGGAGGCTGGTGTACCACTGGAACTGGAGCCGGTGTGTGACTCTGAGCCGGACTACGACTCTCCAGACTGATGGGCCCCCTCCTCAGACTGGGGAGCAGCTACGGGACTGGGTGGTTCCTTTTTCGACACGACCACCTGCCTATTCCGGTGCCTCGTGGTCAAGGGGACAGTAGGGGAGCTTCTAGTGTGCTTTGGTACGTATTCCTCCCCACTGGATTCCTTAACGAGTCAGATCGAGGGTGCTACCGACTTAGACTTTCCTCTTTTTGCATACACGAGGGCTTGTTTTGGTGCCATCGAACATGTGGAAGCTTTAGTTAGTACTTAAAGAAGTTAAAAAGAACCAAGAACAAATTTTAGAACACTATTTGGACTTAGACAAAAATTATAAAAAAAACTTCAACCAGTAACTGTTTTTGTGACCTACGGACCGTCGATGGAGTGACGAGTTGTAAGTCCCCTCCGTACGTCAGAGGTCCCAATTTTAGGTTACTAAAGTTGGAATCACGGACGTGCAGAACAGTCTGTTGATTGAACGACGGATCGTAGTCCATGTCGTGGTTCGTAACTTAGCAAATTTTTGTGTGCATCTGATTTACGGTCCGTAGGTTGACCTACGTTCCATGGGTTGAGGCCATCGACCAGTGTTGTATGCAAACTTAAGATTTCACTTTTTTTTCAACATGCTCAACACAACAATCAACACTCTAAAACATGCATTTCAACACATTACATGGTAATCTATCATTCCTATGGTTTCAATCATCCAATTATCACATTCATTCAATTAAATTGTGACAACCCTAAGTCAAGACACCCACTTAGACATCTAAACCATGTTAATAAGTTCAACTAAGCAACACACTCACAATACCATCGTCCCAAAGGAAAAGTAGAACTAGATTTACAGATTAACATGCAATTGATTACCCAAGGTCAAGTTCAACTTTGTGACTCCAAATTAAACAATGAAAAATTCAAAGTTTTGGTAAAATTGATTACCTTACAAGTAAGAAAAGTTGGTGAGTGCGTAGTGCAGTGATTTCTTGAGTTCCTTAAGCAGAACTTGACACCGAACCCAGACTTGGATGCTTTGTGGAAGAGAGAAAGAGAGGAAAGAAGAGAAATACGGTTTTGGGCAGATTTGGGAGTGATTTGGGAAGATTGGGGAAGTAGAAATGGAAGAGGAGGATATGTGGGAGTGATGGGGGAGTTTAATAGGTGGTAAATGGGAAAAACAAACGGTTTGAAACGATTGGGGAGAAGATGGAAATGGGGGAAGTATTTAAATAAGGGGTTTTTATTTTTAAAGGGGTCCGGGTTGGGTTGACTGCAACCCAAAATTGGATCCACGAAACCCCGTCAAAGATCCGTGGGTCCACCGACGGTCCGTCGATAGGAACCATGGTTCACTCTGACACTTAGTGAAATATAAAAAACGTGTCTGGGATATACGAATTCAATCCACGGTCCGTCGACTGAACGACGGACCATTGATGGGACCCGTAGACCACTGCATCAGCTTGATTTCTGGAGATTTTTCTCTTCTTCCCTGCACACATAGCAAACATTAGGACTCTCTTTTTACATTTTCTTGACACTTTTTAGACACTGACCTTATCCTAACCTTGTCTAGCCAACACTACACAAAAAACTAATAAAATCTATCTAAAAAACTAAAAATTAAGAACACTTTACTCTATCAAAAAGAAAAACTCCTATAGTTGGCTAGATTTTACATATTGGGTTTCCTCCCAAGTAGCGCTTGATTTAACGTCGCGGCACGCCGCAGACACCTTGATTACTCAGACTTCATCAAGAACACAATCTTCTATCACATTATTAACACTCTAACATTGCCCCAAGTAAATATTTATCCTCTGACCGTTCACCTTGAACCTCGTTCCTTCCTTGTTCTCGAGTTTAACCGCTTCATGTGGAAACACTTGGATTACTTTGAATGCCTGGTCCACTTGGACTTGAGTTTTCCAGGAAACAAGCGCAACCTTGAGTTAAATAATAATACCAGATCACCCAAAGGAAATTCGCGCTTGTCGATCTTTTGATCATGGTACTTATTCATCTTCTCCTTGTACAAGGCTGAACTCTCATATGCTTTTAGGCGAAACTCATCGAGCTCATTCATCTCATTCATTCTTTGACTTGATGCGGCGCCCCACAGATTCAGCTTCTTGAGTGCCCACATCGTTTTGTGCTTTAGCTCCACAGGCAAATGACAAGACTTCCCATATACAAGTTGGTAGGGGGAGATACCTATGGGAGTTTTGAATGCGGTGAGATAAGCCCATAGAGCATCATCAAGCCTTCTTGACCAATCAGTTCTATTGGTGTTCACAGTCTTCGCAAGGATTTTCTTTATCTCTCGATTTGACACTTCAACTTGCCCACTCGACTGCGGATGATAAGGGGTTGCTACGCTGTGACGAACACCATACTTCTCAAGCAACGCCTTAAATAACTTATTACAAAAGTGAGAACCGCCATCGCTGATAATTCCCCGTGGTGTGCCAAATCTGGAGAAGATAATCTTTTTCAAGAATACGGTGACACTCTTTCATTATTTTTTTCAAAGTGCAACTGCTTCCACCCATTTAGATACATAATCAACCGCGACAAGAATATACTTTATCCCCTTCGAACTCACAAACGGACCCATGAAGTCAAGACCTCAAACATCAAAAAGCTCAATCACCAATATCGGGTTCATTGGTAGTTCTTGCTTCCTCGAAATCCCTCATTCTCGTTGGCAACGATCACAAGACTTGGCGAAATCATGAGCATCTTGGTGGATGGTAGGCCAGTAATACCCACACTACAGAATTTTATGGGCAGTCCGTATACCACTATGGTTCCCATCATCTCAACCTCTGGCACACAGCGATGAATAATTCCATCAGCACAAACCCGAAACAAGTAAAGCTCTTCCCAAACGAATTTCTTCACATCAGACATGAATTTTTTTCTTTGGTGAAATGACATATTCGAAGTCACCAAATCACTTGCCAAATAATTAGCAAAGTCTGCAAACCACAGAATAACGTCATAAGAAGCAGCCAATACCTGCTCATCAGGGAACGCATCATTAATCTCAATTTCATCTTCTAGCTTGATCATCGCTTCCTCCTACAATCTGGACAAGTGATCAGTGACTTGATTTTTTGTTCCCTTCTGATCCTTCACCTCAAAATTGAACTCTTCTAACAAAAGTACCCATATAATCAGTCTCGGTTTTGCATCTTTCTTAGCCATCAGATACCTCAATGTAGAATTATCAGTATGCACAATAACTTTAGTGCCAAGCAAATAGGATCTAAACTTCTCGAATGCAAAAACCAAAGCAAGCAGTTCTTGTTCAGTCACAGTAGAGTTCTTTTGAGCAACATTCAAAGCTTTGCTCACATAGTAAATAGGTTGAAGAATCTTTTCTCGCCTCTACCCAAATACTACGCCAAGCGCCACCCCGCTCGCGTCATACATCACTTCAAATGGTTGTCCCCAATCCGGTGATATAATGATAGGTGCAGAAATCAACCACGGAGGCACTGACACCCCGTAGCTGGAGTGACAGACCGTAGATAGGAGTCGACAATCGATTTAGAAAGTTAAGTTCAAGTACTTGAACCACGGATATGCAGGATGGGGAGTGAATGGATCTATGAACCGTAGGTGGCAACCGTCGATGAGAAGACAAGAATTTTGCCAACTGATGAACCACAGAGGTGACCCACGGACCGTTGCCTGATCCACGGTCCGTCGTTGGCCACCGTCGGTCGAAACGGCTTCTAAACTAAATTTTCTTATTTCCTTTTCCTACTTTGTTTAGGACTTAACTATTATAAATATGGGTTGTAATTTACGTTTTTTAGTGTTTGAACTTTTTGGAAACTATTGTTCTAAGCTTTTAAAATTATTTTGCAAACTTTTTAGCAATTTAATCCTTGAAGCTTGTTTATACAATTTGCTTTTGATTTTCAATTTAAGATTTTGGTATTCATCTACTTTGATTCTAAGTTCATGATTCTTCTTAACAATAACATTAATTGTGAATTCTCAAGCATGAGTAGCTAAATCCACAACTAGGGTTGTGGGAACCATGAGCAATTAACAAAGTATGACTCATAAATAAGTAATTCTAGAATAGTGTTTATGCATGTATTATTAATCCTTTTGTTTAGAATGATTTTTAACAATGGCCAATGTTAGAAATCGCCTCGTTCCTACTTGCCGGACCAAGGAGGTAATGAATGAGAAAAGGATTAAATAACGGAGATTTAGTTCGGGATTTGTTGCTATCTAATAGCCTGACCTTAATCAATTGGTGCGAGTGGTAATACTCTAATCAATTGACGCGAGGGCTAATCTGGGGTTAAAGGTAAGGGTTAGTAAAGTACACACCCATAGACGGACCAAGTTACATTGTGAAATTCCCTACTTGGAGGACCAATCACTTAGGGATACCTAACTTATCAACCTTGCATGTCAAACACTAGGATTAAGTTACTATAATTAGGAATACTGCGTTAAGAGATTGTGGGGAAAACTTATACCCTAGTTTTCATCTCATATTGATATTTCAAACTGCAAACCTTGCTTACTTATTACTTAGTGATACAAATCAACAAACTGTCATTTTAATTACAAACCCCCCTTTTGTTACTTTTCTCAGAAATAGTTTGACTAAACGTAGATAATTGTGAGTTAGCTTAAAGTCTAAACCATATTCCTCGTGGGATCGACCCTAACCTAAAAGTTAGGTTCTTTATTTGGCAGCGACTGCTTATATTTCTTTTGGAAGGTGTAATTTAGGCATATCAAATTTTGACGCCGCTGCCAGTAAAAATGAATTTTAGATTTAACTAACTTCATTATTGAACTTTAGTCAAGTATTTCTTGATTTTACATTTGTTTCGTTTTTATTTTCTACAGGTCTTACCTCTAGTGTATGCCAAGCACACAGAGTCAAGGAAATACCATGACTCCCTACGATCCTGAATTGAGATGAACGTTTAGATGAATGGCCGGAAGAGGCGTAAATCTTAGGGTACATAATGATCCTATCAGAGAGGGTCAAGGGTATGAAGTTGTTTTGCATCCTCCTGGAGTTTTGAATGTGCCTGCTCATGTTCAAGAGGGTGAGTTAGCCAAAAATGCAGAAAGGGTGAAAAACCAGCCAGCACCAAGAGTTCGTGACAACTACAGGGTTGATTATGACTCGGTGGAATCAACTGGTGCTATTGTTCTCCCTCTACTACCTTAGGGACATTCGTTTGTGGTGACCAACAGTCTTATGCAAATGCTTACAACAAGAGGTTGTTCGCTGACTTACCTTTGGAAGATCCATATGCTCACATGACTAAATTGACAAGTGTCTGTATGAGTAGTGTGGGACGCCTAGACTTGGACAAGGACATTATAGGTTTGAGAGTAGTCCCACTTTCGTTGACATGTGATGCTGCTGTGTAGTTTTCTGAGTTGCCATACAATTGAATATATACATGGGACCAACTGCACAAGGTGTTCATGGAGAGATATTTTCTGGTGTCCAAAAAGTTAAATCTCAAGGATAAAGTAAATAACTTCATGGCACTACTTGGAGAGTCAGTAAGTAGTTCACGGGACAGATTCACTGGATTCATGAGCGGTGTGCCGAACCACCGCATAGATGATGAGTCACTGAAGGAGTACTTCTACAAAGGACAAGATGACAATGGAAAGGTTGTGCTAGCTATTATTGCTAGAGGATCTTATTGGGAATGCACCTTTGAGGAGATTGCTGAGAAACTTGAGAGGATCTCTAAGAACAATAAAGAATGGAGCACTAGAAAGGAAAATACTGGTAGAAGCACGTTTGCTGTCCAAACTGCACCAAATAATCAAATGATGATATTCGTGAGGAGATGGCCCAAATGAGGATAGAAATTGGCTTGGTATTAAAGCATGTGAGTGGATGTGCAGAGAAAGTGAATGTGGTAAATTTTCAACCTAGAGCTCCACCACCACCGGTTGAGGAGTACTACTACGAGGAAGATGCGAATTCGGTGAATAATCAGATGGGGGGTTTCCGAACCAACGCTAAAGGTTCCAATTCGGATAATTGGTGCCAATGTAAAGGAAACTAAGGTCAGAACTATGGAAACTACAATCGTGATGGAAACTATGTCCGGGATGGGAACTTCAATCATGATAACAATTACAATCGGAACAACTATGGCAACATGAATGAGAAGGTTGGGCCCTATGTTCCACCTGGTAATAGAGAGGCTGGTACAAGCATGACTCGCATTGAAGATATGATGCAGAAGATGATGAAGATATTTGATGCGACAAATGACAATGTGAAGGAGATGCATAATGATTTATCTGGAATTGGTCAGAAAGTTGACGCCCATGCAGTGTCGATCAAGCAACTTGAGCAATATTTTAATCAGTTGTCCACTACAGTGAACCCACGTCAGCCAGAAACACTTCCTAGCAACACCATTTAGAATCTGAAAAATGATAGGCATTGCATAACAGTCACTACTCGCGAAGGAAAATAGACTATAGACCCCCCCACCAACTGAGGTAGAAAGTGTGACTGAAAAAGGTGAGTCTGAAGTTGAGGTTACTGAAGATCTGAAAGTTGATGCAGAAAAGGAAGCTGAGGTGATTCAAAAAGTTGTTCCCATGCCTAGACCTCCACCAACCTTCCCACAAAGGTTGGTGAAAAAGACTGAAGAGGGAAAATATTGCAGGTTCATCTCTATGTTGAAGCAACTGTCCATAAATGTCCCGTTGATAGAAGCTTTGGAGCAAATGCATGTGTATGCGAAGTTCAAGAAAGACTTGGTGACCAAAAAGTGGGCTGTCAGTTTTGAGAATGAAGAAAAGTTGCAACATTGTAGTGCCATCGCCACTAGGTCACTTGAGTAGAAGAAAGAGGATCCTGGAACTTTTACTATTCCTTGTACCATTGGTATATTGCACTTTGCGAAAGCTTTGTGTGATTTGGGTGCCACCATTAACTTGATGCCATTGTCTTTCTACAAGAAGTTGGGTTTAGGAGCTCCAAAGCTGACTGCGATGCGTTTACTTATGGCCAATAGAACTGTGAAGAGGCCTATTGGAGTGCTCCAAGATGTCCTTGTGAAAGTTGAGTCATTCATATTTCCGACGGACTTTGTGATACTGGATTGTGAGGTTGATTTTGAGGTCCCCATCATCTTAAGGAGACTATTTCTTGCTACTGGGTGTGTGGTTGTCGATATGGAGAGAGGGCAGATGAAGTTTTGATAAAACAATGAGGAGGTAACTTTTAACATCTGTAGGTCTATGAAGCATGAGAGTGATCTTAAGTTGGTATCGGTGGTCAATCATACTGTGGAGAAAGAATCAGAAGTGTCCATTGAAGAGAGCTTAGGTGTTGAGGCACTAGCAGCTGTGATGATGAATTTTGACAGTGATGGTATTGATGGCTATGATGAGCTAGTTGTTGCACTTGTTGGGTCCCAGTTTCAGTTCAAACCAAAGCGGTTGGAATTAGACATGAAGAATCGAGACACTTCACTAGAAAAAACATCCATTGATGAGCCTCCAAAACTAGAACTTAAGGTTCTTCCATCCCACTTGCGGTATGTATTATTGGGACAAAATAACACTTTGCCAGTTATGAATGTTGTTGACTTGAGTGAAGGGAAAATAGAGGCTTTGATATCGGTATTGAAGCGGTTAAAAAGGGCTATCGGATGGACTATTGCAGACATTATTGGGATCCCACCGGGCATTTGTTCTCACAAAATTCAACTCATGCCAGACAACAAGACAAGTATTGAGCACCAAAGGAGATTGAATTCCCCAATGCAAGAAGTTGTGAAAAAGGAGATCATTAATTGGTTAGATGCTGGAGTTATATATCCTATTGCTGATAGTAGTTGGGTCTGCCAATTCAATGCGTGCCAAAGAAAGGAGGTATCACTGTGGTTTCCAATGCTAAGAATGAGCTTGTTCCAATGAGGCTGGTAACTGGTTAGAGAGTGTGTATGGACTATCGCAAGCTAAATGCATGGACTGAGAAATACCACTTCCCAATGCCATTCATGGATCAGATGTTAGATCGTCTCACTTGAAAGGGTTGATATTGTTTTCTAGATGGGTATTTGGGCTATAATCAGATCTCCATAGCTCCAGAAGACCAAGAGAAGACCACCTTTACTTGTTCTTATGGGACGTTTGCGTTCAAGATAATGCCGTTCGGGTTATCTAATGCTCCGGCGACCTTTCAGCGTTGCATGATGTCGATATTTTCTAATATGGTGGAGGACACGATAGAGGTATTTATGGATGATTTCTCTGTGGTTGGTGACTCGTTTGGTGACTGTTTGACTCATTTGGCTGAGGTGCTAAAACGATGTGAAGAGTGCAGTCTTGTGCTCAACTGGGAAAAGTGCCACTTTATGGTGAAAGAGGGTATAGTTCTGGTTCATCGAATTTTGCAGAAAGGTATTGAAGTTGATAGAGCTAAAGTTAAGGTAATAAAGAAACTCCCACCTCCCATTTCTGTTAAAGGTGTTAGAAGTTTTCTGGGGCATGCAGGTTTCTACAGGAGGTTCATAAAGGATTTCTCTAAAATTGCACACCCATTGTGCAAGCTGCTTGAGAGTGTAAGTTTGAGTTGATGATGCTTGTCTGAGAGCATTTGGGGAGTTAAAAGAGAACTCGTGGGTTGCCAAAGTTCTGTTGTTTCAGCTCCTTCCAACGGCAACTACTCTAAACCAATTTCCTGTAAACTGAGACCAAACACGATCATATCTAGTAACAGAATGTTCAAGACTCACACAAACGCCAATTAAAATGCATCAAAACTACCGTAAAACTCACGGTATATCAGAGTGACTGGGAAGATGAGGAAGACAAGGGAGATATCAAATAAAACGTTACTGTAAGTAACATTTGAGGGAAAAACGTGCTTCAGGTTAATGAATTGTAAAATGTTCTTGACAGTAACGTTTTATGTCTTTTTTATCATTGAATTTTTTTGAATAAAAAAAATATAACTTACATAAATCCCATAGTGTAAAATCTAAATTACATCTTATCCCTACTCTTTTCTATTTTACAAAAATCTCTTAAAAATTGTAGCATCCGGATACATTCTATTCAGCCGGATACATAAAGTCTGATAGATTAAATAACTTAATTGTTGCGCTTAAAAATAAATCTAAACGTAAAATTAATTATCGATCCCGCGAATCACGCAAAATGGATTGATATAAATCTATTCCAATCCGTAACAGATTTAGAGAATTCAAAATTCAAATTTTCTTCTCTTCCATCTATCCCAAATCATAATAGATCCAAAATAGAAGACCATAGTTTCTTATACATGATGAATATATCAATTTTTGTTGAGATATTCAGGATTTTGGGTAAGCGATCTAAGATATGAACGATATAATAGTGATGGAATAATTGTTGGACAAATAATTTCTTTTGATTGTTGATTTGAGTTTCATGATTATCTGTTGCAGTTACGATAACTGACTGGAACTATTTAATCTCCGACAATTAATTTCGTGAAATCAAAATAAACAATGAAGGAGGAGGAAGAGGGGAAACAGACTATCAATGTCTGTTGTATCAATGTCTGTTGCATTCCGATCTGAACTAGCATTGATGCTACATCCTCAAATAATTTATAAATCAGTGCTCATCTCTGTAATAGTGAAATATGAAGTAAAGCACAACTTCAATTTCAAGATACAAAAATCTGATAAAAATGGTATTGGATTAGTTATTTTTTATTGTCAATTAGTATTTTTATTTTATTGATAAATAAGTCTTGATATATTATTATTTATAAGAAATTTAGTGAGTGTGTAATTGATATTTTGATACATATTATTTTTTTAATGTATCATGAACATTATTGATGGCATTTGAAAAACAAGAAGAAGAAGAAGAAATTAAAGATTTTAAAAATGGAGTTTGATACAAGCCCCATTAATCGATGTTCAAAAGAACACAAGAAGATCTATCAGCAATGGTTCAATTTTGCTGATTCTGGTAATTTTTTTAGTGTTTTTTTCAAATAAGAGCAAAAAGAAATGATATTTGAATGATGGGGTTGTTAATTTGGTACAGATGGAGATGGATGTCTTACTGGTGGAGAAGCCACCAAGTTCTTTGTCATGTCCAATTTTCCTCAACCAGAACTCAAGCAGGTTCTTTTCTATTTTTTCATGTTTGTCAATGCTAGAACGATTAGAAAACTTTGATCAGTCTAGCTTTGAAAACACTAAAAAATGGTATTTCATTTAATGTATCATTGACTTATTTAATGTTTGCAGGTTGTTGCATCTTCTAAATTTATTCTTTTAGTTTATGAATCTGGAAAAAGATACATTGTTAGCCTTGAGCAAAAAATATATAATTGTGGGAGATTTCAACTAGACGAAATACCTTCCGCATGCACAATTACTATTTTGAAGAGCAAGAATATTACAGATATGCATCACCACTGCTCTGATTACTACATTGCAGTAAATATATGTATCAGATACATTGATATATAAATCTCACTACTTTAGATACAAATTACTAGGATTCACGATAGTTTGTAATATTACTTTCTATACCATATTTTGTGTCACGCCCCGAAATAGGGGGCGTAACTGGCACTAGATACCCTTCTAGATCAAGTTACCTACTAAAACATACTAGCTAACCAAACTGTGAGACAAAAAGATTGGGCAGCACAACCTCTAAAAAGTGAAGCTTGGACCCCGAAGGTCATGACCTGAATGAGAATAAACCATACAAACAATGGTAGACAAGTTAAAAAATAATAAACATGTACTAGCTAGGCGACGAGGCCACAACTGAAGACATACCTACTTACACACACATATATATACATGCCAAGCCTATGGGCCGGAGATTGAAACATACAAAAGAAAACTCAGAATATTCTGTCCACAATAGCCTCTATGAGTGACGTAAGCATTGTCGGGACAAGGCCCCGACTATACCAAAACTTTATAACAAAAGTAAACCTCCTCTGATAGCCCCAGGATAAGATGGAGCTTACCAACTCACAGGTGAACCTGAATCCTAGCGGGTGGGTCGATTAGAATCCCTGCCTGAACCTGCTCGCATGAAACAAAAAGCAGCGTCCCCAGGCAATGGGACATCAGTACGAATAAAAATGTACTGGTATGTAAAGCAGAAAGTAAAATCATAAATAGTTACTGTAAAAGGGTAATAGAGATACCACTTGAAACTGAAACTCAACTAATCTCCCTGGCTGACATTTGGCCTCCTAGTATTTCAATATGCATGGTATGCTCGCATAATCGTATGTCGTGAATACACAAATATATAGATGCAAATGCATGATCTACCCAGCCAAATGCTAGCAATGCTGGTGCTTCACGGTAGCTAACCGGCATCATATACGCCAACATGTGGCCATCGGTGTCTCATACGTATAAATATAGGCAATCGGCCCCATACCTCCCGATTATAGCTCGGGAGTAAAATGCATAGCATGTCATGTCATGGATTCATAACACCTATATGTTACCGTTGTCATGTTGCCAATCTTGTCCCGTTTATAGTCTTGTTCTCGTAACCCCATAATAACTTTCGCATAACATATAACAATCTCATGGAACCTCATATGTTCTTCCAAATAAGCTTGAAAAGTTAACTCGAATTTTAGAAAGATAACCTAACCTTGTTGATATTCATAACAAGTTTTAGGTGACTTACTTGGTTCCTAGATAATTTATAAAAGAAGTATTTCAAAACACAAGTGTTCGAATAGTTTAAACATTTAAGTTATATTTGAGTGTTTTGAAGATCGTAAATCACTTTAAAGATTTTTCATAATAACTTTAGTGGGGAAAGAGGGTTAGTTACAAGTAATAAGGGTCTCCCGTGATATTTTAAGTCACATCACCCAAAGAACAATAAGAATTCATATATGTGGACATATAGTCAAGGAAACCGATAAAATGACATGTAGATGTTGAATACTCTATTCATCCGAACGAGTGGAATATCAAAATAATAGAATCACAGAAATAATTCAGCTGAGATCCCAATGCCTTTCACTGAAGGTCTTTCTAGCAAGAGAATAGCAAAATATCACATTCGGCATTTTACGAATTTCCCAGGAGTGGTGCGAAAATAAGGGACATAGCTTAGCCTTAACATACCTTTCCAATGAACGCTCGAATGACCGTAGTTTCTTTACGAAAGTTGTTCCTTATATCCTAAGCTTCACAAACACTATATATATACTGCTGGTACACACCTATAAATAATTCATAATTGAGCTTAAATCGGCAGATTTTCCATATGGCCTCAACTTGACGAAACGTCCGTAGAACTTCATAAAAACAATCATAAAAGAGTCCCGAGATGATTACCTTAGTTAACCAAGTGTAAACCTTGAAGAAACACCAATAACTACCAATTTATATCTTCAAAAACTAGCTCCAAACGCAGCTAATAGAATGGGAAAATGATTGCCACGTGTAGAGATCACATTTCTAGGCACGGGGGCAACCTTTAATGGTAGAAATCGTCAAAAACTAACCTTCATCATGCAAGAACTCCGTTAGAAACCTCTCTTAAGCTTTCTTTCTGGTTAAGGAGTGAAAATAAATATTTTCATGGCTTAAAACGTTGAGTAAGCCGACATACCATATTTTTGACCCTACCCGGATCGCGACCCGGATTCTGCCCCGGCAGTCCGCGGTAAAACCCTCATAACTCTTTACTCCGATGTCGGTTGGATACGGGGTTTTGTGCGTTGCAAACTAGACTCGTAGGCCTTCAATTTTATGTGTCATGGGCCTTCTAACTCTTTATATTTTGGAGAAAACATCCAAGACATTTGACCCAAAGTTAATAAAATATTATTAGAGAAAGGTCGATAACTTTTGCCGACCTTAGTTTCGCTAATTTTCTTGACTTCAAAACTTAACATACGAACCTTGTGCTATTATAATACCTGATAACACACTATTCTTAGAATGTTACACACTCATAGGCTTACCCCAAGGTATGGGATAATTTAAACCTTTCAAACGGGCGAAGTTCTACCCGAGCCATTTCTTTAATCTAATACTTTGTCTGAGGGGTCCCTTTGACTTAAAACTTTACTTTAGTTTCTTGATATTGCCACCCATTTGCAATCGTAATCTCCAATGTACGATACCAAGTCATATACACCTCATATAACCATGCCAAACTATGCCACACATATTATGCAAGAATAGAGACAAAGTACGGGATCTTACATTTTGGTAGTGAGATACATGTATCAGGTCATTTTAAAATTCGAGATACATGAGTTGTTGTGGACGTTGTGGACAAGAAGGTCACAACCGTAGGACTTGTACTTTTTTTCTCAAAGAAAAGTGAATCATTAAATTTATATAAGACATTCATGTTCATGTTGACTAATTTTTCAATTATATGGATTTTGTACTGTTATATTTCTATAAAGTAGCTTGAACCGTTAACAATATGAAGTATTGATACAATATATGTGAGTTTTTCTATTTTGTATAAAAATTAGTTCAATTTTTTGTGTGAATGATGTATTTGATACATAATTAACTTATGTGAATCTATATGCATTAATAAGAATCAAATCTAAGTTATCTAATAATAAATAACTTATGTGAATCTGATACATAATTATGTAATTTATATGCATTGATAAGACTCATATCTAATATATCATATACAATAAGTGAAAGATTGATTATGCGTTTCTGAACTTTCCTTTTGTATCATGTTCAACTGGTGGGAAACACCATATACACGTAATGTATCAAACAAACACCATTTTCCTTTTATACAATTGATTAAAATTAGTTATGAATCTTATTTTTATATTTCTGAACTTAAAATGAATAATGTGAAAGATTTAAGTATCAGATGATGTGTTATGTATCAACAACACTATAATTAAAACACAAAATATAAGAATTTATATGATATAATCAATAACAGAAAATATTCAAATTCAAAAATGACATGGAACAGTTTTTAGAGTAAAACTCTAAAGCCTGAGTAAAATTGTCTTTAAAAAAAGAAACAAAACATCAAAGGGTGTCTATTCATTGATACATAATCACTATTCGACATGAATCAATTAATCTTGTTGCGGTGAAGTGACCCTTGGACTTTAGAGGATCATCTTTATGGCTAACATAGTCTGACTTTACCTTTTCAGTACCGTATCTCCATAATAATACTTCATATCTTGTGCGAAGATAATCAGCCCGAAAACCATTTGATGGGATGTTGATTTCGTCACTAAGGAACTCAGCAAAGGCAACTACAAAAAGTAAATCATCATGAGAAACATGTCAAGTTAATCATATGAAACATAATTGTAACTACAAAGTATCTTAATGTTTAGTTGATACATAATGATTAAAAAAAAAAGTAACTGGTACTCAATATCAACTGATGATCTATACAATCTGACAGATATTTGTATCTGATACTAAATGCCCACTAGTTGAACATGATACAAAAATTTCCCAACACTTAAACATGATATAAAATAATTGAGTACGATTAAATTAGTCATTTGCAATGTATCTTATGTGTCTATTTGATACATTTTAGTAAATTTTGTGTATCTGATACACACTGAATAGTACATGTTTTGAATGATACACCAATGAACATTATTTTTGTATCAATAATTTCACATAATTACAGCAACTCCACACATGATACAAAAATGTCCACCAGTTGAACATGATACAAAAATTGTCCAACCCTGAAACATGATACAAATAAAGGAGTACAGTTAAATTAGTAACTTACCATTTATCTTATGTTTGTATCTGATACATTTTAGCAAACTTTTGTATCTGATGCATACTGAAAAAATACATGTTTTGAATGATACACTATTGAACATTATTTTTGTATCAATAATATCAGAAAATTACAACAACTCCTCAAATAATGAACAAAATTAGGATTTAGTGTATCAATTAATTAAACCTAAATATTGATACATTACAATATGAAACATTATATTTTCATTAATGTATCATTATTTGATTAAATAAACAAAACAGATTCAACAATCGATAAAAGAAGATCGACATACTAACCTTAGGTAAGGATGGTCGAGAAATTACAGGAGCAAATTTTTGACCCCTCTTTTCGGTGGTTTTAACAACCTGTGCTTTATAAGTTGAAGAAAACAGATTGAAAAAAAAAAGATGAACTCAATCTCCGGTAGCAGCACAGATTTGGTTGTCACATTCCGATCTGAACTAATGTCGGCAGCCATTGAAATAAGACTCTGATTCCTCAAAAGAGGGGATATGGGCAGTTGAAGTTGTCGAGAGAAATCGTTTGGACAGGAAAGATACTGATTTTGAATTTCAAACGTAATAGAGCATTAACGGAAAAGATCATGGAAATAAAAAGTGGGAGAGATTTGTGGAGTGAAATCGGGAAATGATAAATGTGGGTTTGGGGAGTGGGGATTTATGTATCCAGAATTTTGATTTTCGGAGTAAAATAAGTAATTTTGGAAATTTTTAGAAATCGTAGGGAATAATGGGAATTATAGAAAATAAAAGTGTGTGTATATAGGTGATTAATCCATAAAATAAAGCATAAAACGTTATTGTAAAACGCTTTTATACTAGTTTTGTATAATTTTTAAAAAACATACTATTTTGATGAATTGATTTAAATAATAACTTACTTTGGTCAAAAATTCCACTAAAGTGACTTTAATAAAGATGATTTTATAAATATAAATGTTCTTATATTTTAAAACTTCATATCTAGTCAAAACACATTGAGAGGAGTAATAAAAAAATCTAAACCATCAGCACTAACCCAATGTAATTGGTAGTAGAAAAGAATGTTACTAGAAATGATGATAATAGCGACTAAATTATCATGCAGATTACTGCACATTAATAATGAACTGACTCTTAATTGTTGGTATACTTGTTGAATAAGAACAGAAAAAACTTAGGACTCGTATGACCACAAATATATTTAGGAAAAAATTAAAAATGGTGTTTGGCAATTGGCCATATAACTTGTCATTACATGGTGAATATATTTGTCAAATACTTGAAAAAATCCGTGTTTGGGCCAAATTTCAATATTTGAGAATTTTGAAAAATTAAAAGACCACTCCAAACTTTTAAATTTTATTAAAAAAAAATATTCGTCATTTATTAATTTCAATTACTTCCTCCATTTCAAAATAATTGAATTGTTGAGACATTTTTCATATTTCAAATTAACTTAAATGTTCAATCTTCAAGACTACATTTAGAATATTCTTTCATTTTTACCCTTCATTTGGATTTTCTATGTGATGAGTTCAAGAAACTTTAATTGCTTTGAATTATTTTCTATGTGATGAGTTTAAGACATTTTTGAATTATTTAGTATGGAAATTAGTTATTGTGATTAATATTTAGTTATTCTAAAGATTAATTTGACGATAATTAATAAGAGTAAAAATGGAAAGCAATGACTAATTTTTGTCCTAAGCTTCTTTTTTTGAAGGGTGTGAAACATCCCACCAATTCAATTATTTTGAAATGAAATGAGTAATATTCATTGTTAAGAGCATGTTTGGCATTGCTGTTGGGAGACCAAAAGTATATTTTTTTGAGAAAAAAATATTTTTCTTGAAAAATCAAGTGTTTGGCAAATTTTTAAAACCGCTTTTAAATGGAAGTAGAAGTAGTTTTCTGTTGTTGGGAAGAAGCTAAAAATTTATGTGTCTTAAAATAAGCAGAAAATTAGTTTTTTGAAGATTAAAATATTCCTTCAATATATATATATATATATATATATATATAGCATATTTCATAAGTTTGGTTAAATTTCAATCAAGAATTTTATTTTTTATTTTTTATTTTCATATAGTAAATTTTTATTTTATTTTATATTAATATATATTATTATTATTATTATTTATTTTATATATTATATTACTTTTTATTTTACAGAATTAGAAATAAAAGAACCAACAATATTTTTGAAAGATTAAAAATATGAAGGACTTTATTTATTTTTGTGGTGAATTTTTCGTA
This sequence comes from Solanum etuberosum, assembly GCA_029582245.1. NCBI lineage: Eukaryota > Viridiplantae > Streptophyta > Magnoliopsida > Solanales > Solanaceae > Solanum > Solanum etuberosum. The sequence continues at coordinate 27,275 of JAJONR010000320.1, forward strand.
TGTAGTGATTTAATTTGTGGAATGGTTTTTAAGTTTATTTTTCTTGATATTTTTAATTATATTTAAATCATCAGGTTAATATTATATTAATATTTAATTAATTAATTTGTGTATTTATAATATTATTTGAAAATTTGAATATGTACATTTTAATTTAATTAAATTAAATTTTAATTAATTTTTTTGTAATAAATATTTAAAATAGTTTCTCTCTATAAAATAATCTTAATATTAAAAGTAAATTGATACTTATTCTTTTTCGTAATTTGACTCTTAAAGGCACTTTTTTAAAAATTACTCAAACACAATTTGCTTATCAAGGCACTTTTCAATTGAATTAGCCAAAGACAAATTGTTTTTTTTTTTCAAAAGCTATTTTGAATTATGAATTCAAGGTTATGATTCATGTTATTAATGATTTCTAGATGTTTAGAAGTAGTTTAGAGTGATTAAAAACAGTAGGGAGCAAATGTATACTTTAAAAGAACTTAAACGGAGCAAACGACGGAAAAAGGATGGGGGCAGACGACCCGAGCGCATTACTGACGCGGGGCGCCAGCCCCTAGACTTCAGGGACCTATTTCTGGCGCACTGCTGGGGCGCCGCCCCAGCCCTCCCCCAGGACATTCCGACGAATTTTTCTACTCGTTTTCTGATCCTAAATCACTTTTAATCGATTGATTTCCTCAAGTTTTCCTTAGATTCAATTACCCAACACAAGTACACAAGAATCTACTCAAAAACAACTCTTAAACTCAATACGATTATCTCAAGAACTCATCAAACCCATCTTAATTCAAGAACGAAAGCAATACTTCAAGAACACTAATCAAGAACTCAAATCCTTCAACTTTGAGAAAGAAATTGCATCAAAATAACATGATTGGCGCGTGGGTGAATGAACCCAACACTATGAGAACTCACATACCTCTAAGGGATCAAAACCCTTAGCGAAATTCCACAACAAAACTTCAAGAACTTGACGAACGCCTTGGATCTTCCCTCCTTTCTCCTCTTTTGTCTTCTTCTTGAACTCCTCTCAAAACCCTAAGCGTATTTGGGATTTGTAAACCTGAACCAAATCATATTTGACCCCAAAATATTTACTAATTTCATTTTATGTTGATGGGGTAAGGAAAAGATCAAAATACCCCTCACTAATTCGGGTAACATTCCTTAACTGGACAGGTATATTTCAAATGGCTATATCTCCCTCATCCGAACTCGAAAATGAGCAACTCGGTGGCGTTGGAAAGAGGATTCCAATACCTTTCATTTGATATCTTATGGACCACCTAAATCATCTTGTACTGAAAGTTATGGTCATTTGAAGTTGACCAAAAAATCACAACTTAAGTATAACTTGCAAAATTTCAGATTTGGCTCTTTCCAAATTAGTTCTTTCTATTTTTAGCTCTTTCTAAGGCGTATGTTACAATATCTCCCCAATGGAAACATTCGTCCTCGAATGAGATCATTCTAAAGTAGAACTAAGTGTAATATCTAACATTCAGCTCAAACACCCAACATGCAATATATAACACAACACATCAACTTAAAGAGTACTAAGTAAAGGATTAGTACCTTGATTTGAAGCTTCTCCGGGAGCAAAGAGATGTGGGTATCTCTTCTTCATATCTTCCTCAGCCTCCCAAGTAGCTTCCTTAACAAACAGATTCCTCCATAAGACCTTGACTGATACTACCTCCTTGGTTCTCAACTTGCGAACCTGGCGATCCAAAATCTGAACGGGAATCTCCTCATAAGATAGACTGTCCTTAATACCAATATCTTCAGTGGGTATAATAAGTAAAGGATCTCCCATACACTTCTTCAATATTGAAATGTGGAATACCGGATGGACTGCTGCTAATTCTTGGGTTAGCTCCAACTCATAAGCTGCATTGTCGATCCTCTTGTATCTTCCATAAGGACCAATATATCGGGGACTAAGTTTCTTCTTCTTGCTAAACCTCATAACACCCTTCATGGGTGAAACTTTCAAATAAACCCAATCATCTACCTCAAACTATAAGTCTCTTCTCCTAACATCAGTATAGGATTTCTGACGACTTTGCACTATTTTCAACCTCTCTTGAATGATCTTCACTTTCTCCATAGCTTTATGAACCATGTATGGTCCTATCAATCTAGACTCACAAAGCTCAAACCATCCAATAGGAGATCTACATCTTCTCCCATAAAGAGCCTCATAGGGAGCCATTTGAATGCTAGAGTGGTAACTGTTGTTGTAAGCAAACTCAGTGAGCGGTAAGTGATCATCCCAATTATCCTTGAAGTCGATCACACAAGCCCTCAACATATCCTCTAAAGTCTAAATTGTACGATCTGCTTGACCATCAGTCTGGGGATGAAAAGCAGTACTAAGGTTCACCTTAGAACCCAAACCCTTCCGGAAAGACTTCCCAAATTGTGCAGTGAATTTTGCACCTCTATCTGAAATGATGGACACCAAAACTCCATGAAGTATGACTACCTCTTGAATATATAACTTAGCATATTCCTCTGCTGAAAAGGTAATCTTTACGGATAAGAAATGGGCTGATTTAGTCATTCGATCTACAATCACCCAAGTCGAATCATGTTGTCTGTGAGACCGTGGTATACCAGTAATAAAATCCATATTGATCACCTCCCACTTCCATTCCGGAAGATCTATGTTCTGAGCCATACCACCAGGCCTTTAGTGCTCTACCTTAACTTGTTGACAATTCGGGCACTTAGCAACGAACTCTGCGATACACTTCTTCATGCTACTCCACCAATAGACTTCTCATAAGTCACGATATATCTTTGTGGAATCCGGATGGATGGAGTATCTGGAGCAATGAACTTACTCCATGATCCTCTCTTGGAGCTCATCCACCCTTGGTACAAACAATCTACCTTGATACCTCAATACACCATCTCCCCTTGTTCAAAATCCATCACTTTCTGCTTATGAACATTTTCCTTCAATTCAAGAAAAATAGGATCTTGGTCTTGTTTCTCTTTCACTTCGGACACTAGTGATGATTCAGCCCCATTTATCACCACTGCTCCTCCTTCATTGGAATCCATTAACTGACTCCCAATCATGCAAGTCTGTGCACATCTTTGGCTAACTCTTTCTTGTCTTCCTCAACATGGGAAGTACTACCCATAGATAACCTGCTTAAAGCATCAGCGGCGACATTAGCCTTACATGGGTGATAGAGAATACTCATGTCATAATCCTTGAGTAACTCCAACCACCTCCTATGTCTGAGATTAGTCTCTTTCTGACTGAATACATACTGAAGGCTCTTGTGATCGGTGAACACATCAACATGAACACCATAGAGATAATGACGCCATATTTTTAAAGTGAATATTACAGCAGCCAACTCTATATCGTGGGTTGGGTAATTCCTTTCGTGAACCTTAAGTTGTCTGGAGGCATAAGCTATAACCTTGTCATTCTACATCAACACACAACCTAGTCCAACTCTGGACGCATCACAATATACCATGAAACCTTGTGCACCTTCTGGTAAAGTCAATATTGGGTAGTAGTCAACCTAGTTTTCAATTCATGTAAGCTTTTCTCACAAGATTCAAACCATTGAAACTTAACTATTTTCTTAGTCAATTTAGTAAAAGGGGATGAAATAGATGAGAACCCCTCGACAAACCTCCTATAATAACCAGTCAATCCCAAAAAACTCATAATATCAGTTGGAGATGTGGGTCTAGGCCAGTTCTGCACTGCCTCTATCTTTTGAGTGTCAACTCGAATCCCATCACCAGAAACAACGTGGCCTAAGAATGCCGCAGACTCAAGCCAAAATTCACACCTAGAAAATTTAGCATATAACTCCTTACCCTTTAGAGTTTGGCGAAATCCTCTGAGATGACTAGCATAATCTTCCTCATTCCTCGAATAGATTAGAATGTCATCAATGAACACAATAACAAACATATATAGATAAGTCTTAAACACTTTGTTCATAAGATCAATGAACGCTGCAGGAGTATTAGTCAAACCGAAGACATGACTAGAAATTCATAATGACCATAGCGAGTTCTGAAAGCTGTCTTAGGGATATCACTTTATTTTACTCTCAACTGATGATAGCCTGATCTGAGGTCTATCTTAGAAAAATAAGTGGCACCCTGAAGTTGATCAAAAATATCATCAACTCTCGGAAGGGGATACTTATTCTTTATAGTAATCTTGTTCACTTGGCGGTAATCAATACACATCCTAAGAGAACCATCCTTCTTCCTCAAAAATAAGACCGGAGCACCCCAAGGTGAGACACTTGGTCGAATAAAACCTTTCTCAAGAAGCTCCTTCAACTGCTCTTTTAACTATTTTAACTCAGTTGGAGCCATTCTATATGGCGGAATAGAGATAGGACGAGTATCAGGAAGAATATCTATACCGAAGTCTATTTCTCTCTCAGGAGGGACTCCGGGAAGATCATCTGGAAAGACCTTTGGAAAGTCACTCACAACTGGAACTGACTGAATAGGTAGTGTCTCAACACTAGAGTCGTTAACTCGGACTAAGTGATAGACGCACCCCTTGGAAACTAACTTTCTAGCCTTAAGGTACGAAATAAAACGACCCTTTGGCACTGCTGAACTACTCCTCCACTCTATAACTGGCTCATTAGGAAACTGGAACTTAACTACTTGAGTTCTACAATCAAATGAGGCATAACAGATAAGAAGCCAGTCCATACCTAGAATTACATCAAAATCTACCATGTCTAACTCGACTAAGTCAGCCATGGTGTCCTTGTGATTGACGGAAATGGTACAATCACGATAAACTCTCTCAGCTAGAATAGACTCACCAACAGGTGTAGAAACACTGAAGGGCTCAAGAAGTTGCTCAGAAAAAATATCAAAATTCATCGCAATATATGGAGTCACAAAAGACAGACTCGAACATGGATCTAGCAAAGCATATACATCAAAAAATGACTTTGATCATACCAGTGACAACATCTCGTAAATTATCTTGCTCTTGGCGACTGGTGATAGCATACAGGGGGTTTGCTCATCTGCCTGTCCCTGAAGTAGCTCCTCTAGGTGCAGCTCTGTCTGGTGGAGCCGCTGAAGAAGATTGGGCTCTATTACCCACATTACCACCGCCCTTCCTATTCTTAGGACACTCTTTCATGAAGTGGTCATTTTCACCATACTTGAAGAACCCGTGGAGCCGTCACGACACACTCCTAAGTGGGTCCTACCACACTTAGCACATGTAGGAGTCCCATTACCTCCTTGTGCCACACTACATTGAGACTGTGCAGGTCTAGCTCTGAAATTCTGCGAACTCTGTTTCTTGAACTCACCTCTGTTCCTTGATGTAGGTGCACTAGCAGATGATGGAGCAGGTCCATTTTGCTTGAGTTGAAAAGGATACCGGTTTGCCTTACTCTTCTGCTGCCCGAACTCATTCCCTGTTATCTTAGCTTTCTTGTTTCGGAACTGTTCCCTATCCCTCAGCTTATCTTCCTCAACCTGCTGCACATGGATCATCAGCCTTGTTATGTCCATATCCCCTATCAACATCGCAGACTTACCCTCTTTGCTTGACAGACGGGACAACCCGAACACAAACAAACTCATCCTTCTCCTCATATCAGCAACCATCTCTGGAGCATAGCGGGACAGTTGAGTGAACTTGAGGCTGTACTGATGGACACTTATGGATTCCTGCTTAAGAGTGAGGAATTCTCTTACCTTTGCCTCTATTAGTTCACGTTGAAAGAAACGCCCCATGAAGGCCTCTTCGAACACAGCCCAGCTCAAAATTTAAGCACCCTCAGCTCTATTCTTCTTCCATTGATCGAACCAAACTCTAGCAACACCCTTCAGTTGGTATGCAACTAGTTCCACTCGCTCAGCATCAGCAACATGCATAACCTCAAACACCTTCTGCAACTCTTCCATGAAGTTTTCCAGATCCTCAGTGACACTTGAACCGGTGAAGTTGGGAGGATTCATCCTTAAGAACTCACGGATCTTTGACATATCATTCAAATCCTGTTGAATCTCTCTTTGTTTCCCAGCATGGTTGGTCACAACTTGGCTCAACATCCGGATAGCTTCTCGAAACTCAACATTTGTGACCTCTCCTTGGGGTTGCACTTTAGGTGCATTGGGGACCCCTTGATCTTGAGGATCAACATTCCTCCTAGAAGGATGACCTCGGACAGCTCTTCGTGGAGGCATGATCTGAAAGATACGGGCAAGCACGAATTAGAAAGAAACTTTATAGATATGAACTCTATTGCACGAAAAGAGTATAAAAGAAGTGAGATAGTTCATAAATGTCACAACCTTATAATTATAGATGTGGCGCACTTCACACTGTTAACTAGGACTCTACAGACACGGCTTCATAGACACTCTAGGACTTTTGAACTTTGTGCTCTGATAACAAGTTTGTCACACCCCGAGCCTACACCCTGGATGCGACCGACACTCGAGAACCATTACTGGCCCCAAGCGAATCTTTGTCTTGGCTCAACACTCAGTGGAATACTTACTCAACATAAGATGACTTTAAAAAGTAAACTATAACTCAAATGTCTCAAAAGATAAACTCAGAAATGTTTAGAGAAACATTCAACTGGCCTCAAGGGCAACTCAAGTCTCAACATGAACAACTGAAAATGAAAAGACTCATGAACTATGTCTATCTATCTATGAAGCCTCTAATACTATGAGGGATGTCGGGACAAGACCCCTGATCATCCTAACAACTGAAATAACAAAACATTAAAAAAGGGATCCTCCGGAACTCAACTAGATCAACGAAGTGTTGGATGCTGATCTTGGTTACCTGTATCTGCATCATAAAAGATGCAGGTCAAATGGCGTCAGTACATGGAATGTACGATCATGCGAGGGGAAATCTAAACATGACATAAGCTTGAACTGAAACTGAAGAAACAACTTACCTCGTCTCAACTCAACTCAACTCAAACTCAACTCATTTCAGTATATAAGCAATGAAAATAATGCAGATATAAAGAAAAGCTTTTAAAACAGTAGATAGAAACTCAATGTATTGAAAAATATAATATAACTCAGTTTGTATATAAAGATACAAAATAACTTTGTTTGGGAGATTCTTTAACCGACAACCATCACTATGAGCTATGTGATGATACAGCGTCTAGTCCACACTGCCAGAACTGTCCTATACTTTACCGGGGTATAGAACCTACACATTAAGTGGATCCATTATTCTATGCTAGAAAGCAATAAGAAATCATCTAAAAAGTATGACCCTTTCTACCCACGTTGACTACATGGTTTATGGGAGCTGTGAGTTCTATGAACTCTCCCCCATATCGGTGCTCAATACTACTCCCAAAAATATAACTGGCTCATATATTTTTAAAGAAAAACATTTCCTCTTCCTCAACTTTGAGATTATTACTTAAAAGAGATAGTACTAAAATCTTCTCATGAAACTCTTTTAGAAATTGGTGTTTCCTCTCTCTACTTAAATGTAAAAATATTTTCTCTTGGGAATACTTAGTTCCCATATATCATTTTAAAGAAATTGAACTCAACTCTACTCTTCCTCAAACTCAAATGCTCAAGTCCTAAAACAAGTTTAAAAGGGTTTGCAAAAGACTTCTCAGAAAACTCGAAAGAATTCTCAAGACTTGACTCTTATGTCTACCTTGAATTTGAATTATGAATTCAAGGTTATGATTCATATTATGAATGATTTCTAGATGTTTAGAAGTAGTTTAAAGTGATTAGAATCAGTAGGGATCAAAGGTATTCCCAACGACCCGGGGGCATTGCTGGCGCGGGGGGCCAGCCCCTAGACTTCAGGGACCTATTTCTGGCGAACTGCTGGGGCGCCGCCCCAGGCCCTCTGGTGCATCTGGGGTGCGCCGCCCCAGCCCTCCCCCAGGACATTCCGACGAATCTTTATACTCGTTTTCTGATCCTAAATCACTTTTAATCGATTGATTTCCTCAAGTTTTCCTTAGATTCAATTACCCAACACAAGTACACAAGAATCTACTCAAAAACAACTGTTAAACTCAATACGATTATCTCAAGAACTCATCAAACACATCTTAATTCAAGAACGAAAGCAATACTTCAAGAACTCAAATCCTTCAACTTTGAGAATGAAATTGCATAAAAATAGCATGATTGGTGTGTGGGTGAATGAACCCAATACTATGAGAACTCACATATCTCTTAGGGATCAAAACCCTTGGAGAAATTCCGCAACAAAACTTCAAGAACTTGACGAACGCCTTGGATCTTCCCTCCTTCTCCTCTTTTCTCTTCTTCTTGAACTCCTCTCAAAACCCTAAGCGTATTTGGGATTTGTAAAACTGACCCAAATTAGATTTGACCCCAAAATATTTACTAATTTCATTTTAAGCTGATGGGGTAAGGAAAAGACCAAAATACCCCTCACTAATTCGGATAACTTTTCTTAACTGGACAGACAGATTACAAATGGTCATATGCCCCTCATCCGAACTAAAAAATTATCAAATTTTATGGAGTTGGGAAGAGAATTCCAAGACCTTTCATTTAATACATTATGGGCCACCTAACTCATCATGTACTGAAAGTTATAGTCGCTCGAAGTTGACCAAAAACTCACAACTTAAGTATAACTTGGAAAATTTCAGATTTGGCTCTTTCCAAATTAGTTCTTTCTATTTTTAGCTCTTTCTAAGGCGGGATGTTGCATGAAACTTTACCCAAAAATAACTTGTCAAGAATATTTGAAAACTTGGGGTCAAACACTAGCTTAGACAAAAAAACAGAGCACTAAGTTGAATTACTACTCCCCTCTTCACATATCCTCTATTAACTCGCAAACACTACTTAAAGTTATAGGCCTAAGGAGGGTCAAAATAAATTTAATTTGAGGCTACTCAACTTCTCTCAATTCATTTTTAAAAAAATTACGTAAACAATAAGTACGGAATATCGTTCCTACATCTTTTTTCAAGATAAAAATGAAAAAAATATTTCTCCCGACCCTCACACGCATGCATCCCCCTCTCATCATGTTCCCTCAGTTTCAAATTATTTATAGTGATTTTTAAAAAAATAATTATCTCTAATTATTTGTCATATAAAAATTCAAGCAAAAATTAACTATATTCTTCCACTTTACTCTTACTAGCAATTGTTCTTGAAAATTACGAAAATCTCCATTGATGGAGATGACTGATGGTGGGAGTATTTATACACCTACAAATGGCTGGGCTTGCGACTAAAAGCATGATTGTTTAATAAACGATTGACTTCACAAAAAATGTTTATCATATTAGTTGTTTTTATATTCTTGAGTTTACTGTTTAATGCTTAGAAATCATTACAATAAATATATATTCTCATTATGCACTCGGAAGAAGAATTATAAAATATATAGAACGAAGAATATAGGAAGTAAAATATTTACTTAAGTAAAAACGAAATATACCTATAGATAGCTTTATTTTTTACTTGTAAAAACGAAAATCTATTTTTAAAATAGTAGTCAAGTAAAAGTGAACAGAGAAAGTACTATGTATTTCTTAAAAAATATGCGAAGTCTAAACTGGGTAAGTAAAAACATGGAGGAAATATTATTTATTTCTTGAAAGACATGCAAAATCCAAACTAGACAAGTATTATTTATCTCCTTTTTTTATTGTTTACTTCAATATTTTCATTAATCAATTTTTTTAATAACTAAAAAATTCAATCATATTCATTATTAACCTGATTTGATTTAATAACCTGATTTGATTTAAAATCAGGTTATTGACAGATTCAGATTACTGAATCAGACAGGTATAAAACTGCTTTTAATGTTCCTATGGGACAGTTCGAATGGAACGTTAAACTCTGAATCTGAAGGAACAGATGAAGAGTATAGCAGTTATGGAGAATCATCCAGCAATGAAGACAAAAGAGCTTTAGATAAAGAGAATTGCATGACATCTGATAGCGAGTGTTCGCCATGTCAGTAAGGTCTAAGTTGTGATAACAAAGAAGAGGATGATCTGTATAAGATCTATTTCCAGTTTAAGGAATTAAGTATTAATGTTATTGATAATGACAGAATCATTGAACTCCTTCAAATTGTCAAAGATCCAGAGATAAGAACTCAGATTATTGACAGGATCAATGGCGCTACCACCTCTGGAAATCATACTATTGAGAATAATATCCCCACAAAAGAAGGTTCGTATACTATGTCTGAAGTAAAAAAACTTCTTCATGAGAAAAGGAAGCTAATAAGCACTCCTACTACTATCCAAGATCTTAAGGAAGAGATTAATAATCTCAAAAGTGATATTCAGATTTTAAAAAATAAGAATGTTGCTATTGAAAACAGACTTGATAGTATTGAAAGTCAAAGAATGCTTGATAATAGCTCGGAATCTTCATATGAAGACGAAGTGATAGCTTTCTACAAATGCTTAAATTTAAAGGAAATGATAGAAAAGATTTTTTACAAAATTTAAAAGCAATCACTTCTCAAAAAATTTATACAAAAATTACTCTTCTTATTGATTATAATTATAAAAAAGAGTTTACAGCCTTAATTGATAGTGCTGCTGATTTAAATTGCATTCAAGAAGGATATAGACATAATCGTCATTTCTTATAATAACTTAGTATGTTATAGTTCAACACAAATAACTTAGCCTATCATTTAGGTTGAGCACATATGTAAAGATACTAAAAATTAAACTAATACCTGGAGTAGGACTCCTCAAGATTTTTTAAGTATGTACCAAACTGAAAGATTTTATTATTCCTGAAAGATTTACAAAGAGAGAGAGAGAGGGGGGGATTCTGAGACCTGCCTCACTAAATAAAATATCGTCTCCTTATATAGAGGTCGGAAAATCTAAAGATGGCCTACACAACTTACAATGGCCAATAAGAAAAAGATAAGATCGACAAACAAACGTGGTCTTTCCACTAAAAATGTGGCCGACATATTATCATGGCCCTAATTCATTTTTATACCGGATCGTCCAGTTTTACTCAAGGTGCCTTTACAAGTATAAACTTTTCTGGCAAGATCTATTGAAAGCTTCTACTATCCGGATCCGAGAGGTCTTTAAGGTTGAAATCTTCAATTTCTGGGGGAGGTTGGATGCTAGTAGTAGCTACCTCTTTTCCTTTAGTATTGGAATTTACCTTAGAACATAATTTATCAATTCTATCATGAATAGAAGTAATTTGCTCTCCTAATATGCTCATATAAATGTTAGCATAATTTTGCTGCTTAATCATAATATTAATATGCTGAGAAGTAACTAATGCAGTATTATCATCAAATAATTTTGCCAAAGCATTAAAATGGATAATTTTGTCATCTTTTTCAATTTGGAAGGATTGTAAGGGAGGAAAAACTGATTTAGTAATCATATTCATTATATCTAATTATATCTTGTGAATTACAAAAAATCCCCATCTATTTGTATTCTCTACTTAAAAAAATAATCTTACTCCTTTTATAAGAAATTTGTGTAAGTATTTTATTTTCTCTCTTATCTTGCAAATTTGAGTTGTAGGCTAGAGTTAGCCATTGTGGTATTGTCGACTAGAGTTGTTGATACTCAATCTTGACCGCCCACAATTCGATTTAATTATTGGGTTTATTTAATTTCAAGCAATTTTACATAATTATTCTTATAAAATTCAAAAATATTTTCACATCATTTTTAGGTAATTTTATCATTTTTTATACTACTATTTCTATGTGTTTATAATAGATATAGATTTATATAATTTTTGTTTCTTTTGAATATTTAGAAAACTGTAACAAAAAATAGTGTTTTGAAAATAAAGTATGCATTCATTAGTTAAATATAAGTAGTGCTTTATTTTCAAGTAATTAGTTGCATGTCTTAATGGTTATTTGATCTAAGATTAAATGACGAAGATCAATTAATTATTATTAATAATAAAATAATTATTTGTCTCATTCCAATTTATCCTTCCCTTCAAGACCAAGTCAGACCTCTGAGACCAAAATTTTCAAGGGTAAATCACCTTGGCATTATATTAAGGATCTTGGAAAGTCACCTTAATAATTGAATTTGATATAATTAGGTGTAATTACATTGCCTAATATGTTTAGTTGACAATGTAATTGAGGAGGAGTTGTGAATTTATGGATAATTACATGATGTAATTACAAGCTGATTACTTTTTATTTTTATTTTTATTTTTTCGCTTTAATTTACATTTTTTATTTCTATTGTTTTAAATTCTTTTTTATTTTTCTTATTTTAAAATTTTCTAAAAGTTTATTTTTTAGTATTTATATTTCATTTTTTTCTTCTCATTCTCAATCTTTATTTAATGTAATTCAATGCAATTTTTCATATTATCTATTTTGTTATATTATGTTTATTTTTATCACTAGCATAATTTTGTTAGTATTTAATTTTTAAAATTAAAGTAAAATTCATTGTTGAGTGATGTTATAGACTTACGTTGTCCTTTTCTTTTAAATCATATTTATGTATATTATGTTGAAATTTGACATAAGAGTATTATGTTAAATTATTATTTTTTGAATTTAAAACTTATGTTATATTTTCAGTTTCATTTGTTTTAGTAGTATTGACTTGAGACTTCACATTGCAAGTCATTTATTTTTAGTTAGACTTGATAGCTTATCTTTTTGTTAAATATTTTAATAATTTATGACATTTTATTTATAATATTAATCTTTTTGTCAAACATATATTTTATGATGTTCATAGAAATCTTGTGCTTTTAGCTTTTATGATTAGTTCAATTAAAATATACTAATTTGAATATCAAGTATTCAATATCATGATAAATACTTGGATTTGATTTCAAGTAACTACATTTTTCTTAATATTAATATTGTTGATTTAATCTATTTACGGATGTCCCCGATTATTCCGAAATAATCAAGTAGTTTTGAATTTATTTAAAATTGGCCAAACAGAGGGTCAATTTCTTGAAACAGGGAAAATAAAAAAGAACTTGTCCATGTAATCATCTAAACATGATGAATGGAACTATGGAAATGTAGTACATTTGTTGAACATAATACCAAATTAGCAATAATTTATTTTTATAGCAAACTAGACAAACTTTAATATTCGTGAAACATAACTAATAATCAAGTAGCTGGAAATTCATCTATATTCCTCCATCCAATCTGGGAATTCTGAATTTATGGAACAACATATCCTGCAATGGTATAAAAAAAAAGAATTTGTTAAGTGATTTGCAAAAGATGTAATATAGAATCTTAAAAAAAGATCAGTCTTTTTAATTTGAAATTGTACTTATTCAACTAAAAATAGAAAAATAAAAGAAAAAGAGATTATTGCTCATCAAATTTGAATTTTGAATTTGGTTGGGTAGGGTCGGTCTTTTTTAATTGAATTTGTATCATTAGATTAAAAAATTCGTAAAAAGGATTACCCACCGAAAGTTATATTTTCTAGCATATGTGATTTTTGTACTATTAAACATAAAATATGTGATTTTTTTTATTTAAAACATACTTAAGTGACTTTAGTGGGGAAAAATACATTGTTACGTGACCATCGATGAAAATTAATCCCCTAAATAAGTAGCCTAAGTAAGTGGGCTTTCGAATAAATGGGCTAATATTTTAGTTTTTAAGTCCATACATCTTTCCCCACTTCATACTTAACGAAATAGCCAAAGATTGGGTTCAATTTGAGCCCATCTTTTACTAAATAGACAGAATTTCCCATGGAATGGATTTGCGTTTATTTTTAGATATTGAAGTTGACTTTATAAATAAATAGTTATGTGTTAAGATAAAAGCGAAGTTGATACTATATTGGTAAAAAGGGGTTGATAAGCACCTTTTCTAAAATGTTGACGTAAATGTCCTTAAAGCTATTTACAAAGTAAATACAAATTTAAAAGTTTTTTTTACATAAAAGTACAAACATCAAAAATAGAGTAAAGAGATAATTAAAGGCTATGTTTTAGGAAGAGTACATCTGAGATTACAAAAGATACTAACAATAAAATCTTGAAAGATCAAGTCAAATCAAAAGTGATTACAAGATGCAAACTCGTAAGTTAGGGGCTACCAACTTATATTTTAGAGCTAGTTTTTATTTATAAATAGGGATGATAAAATTAGTTCATAAAAATATGAACCGTCCACCCATGAGTCAATATTAGTTCAACTATTTTAGACCCGCTCAATTCAGCCGATTTAAAACTTGGGCTAACACATAGCCCAAATTAACTAATGAAAACATTGTCAAAATATTTCTAAAAAGACTTCTTTTTTTGGTGTGTGTGGGTATGAATTATGATATGTGTCATATAGCCATAATAAGGAAAACAAGTTTTTTATGTGTCCATATTAGTTCAATTCATTTAGATCCGTCTATTTCAGCCTATTTAAAGCTTGGGCTAATACATAGCCCAAATTAACCAATGAAAGCTTTGTAAAAATATTTCTAAAAAAGATTTTTTTGTGTGTGTGGATATGAATTATGGAAAACAAATTATTAGGTGCTTAAATAAATTATTTAAGAAAATAAAGAAATTAAAATTTAGTATGAATTGGATTATAACCTGTTTCGTAGCCGAATCAGCCAAGTAACTTATGGATAGATCATTCATTAAAACAATTCATTTTTTACATGTCCAAATTCAATCTAGCCTACTCATTTGATATTCCTATTTATAAGTAGATTTGACCAATTAATTACAAGCTAAACCAAACACCCTCTAAGCTACTTATTATGAATCACTATCTGAATTATCTTTTAGATGATTTGATATTATACAAATTCTCATACTACGTGTATGTGTGTATATATATATATAGAAGTTTAAACTCATTAACAAAAAATATATATATTTGTTACACTTACTTCCACATTTCTTGCCAATAGGCCTATTCTTGATGTTGCACCTTTTAGGGATAGTGACAGCAATAGAAGGATTAGCCCCAACATTTTTGGCTACTGGTGACAATATTGCAGCACATAGACACTTTGGTGAAGTCTTTAGCAATGCTCCAACTTTGCCACAACATATTGGAGGGACTTTGGCCTTAGCATTTTTCGCTGCACCAAGACATGGAACTAAGCTAGCAGCTGGTGCATTTCCACAATTTCCTCCTGCTGCATTTGCTTGTGGGAGAAATGAATTGTTATTAATTGTGGTTAGAAAGTAAATGAGTATGGCTATAAAATAAATGTTGGAAATGTAATTGGAAGCCATATTGATTTTTGGTGAAGTGAAGAAGTCTTTTGTTTTTATTTCTAAGTGTGTAAGATGTGGTTGGTGGTTTTATGGACTTAGTGGCTTGGATTTATATAGGGGTTTGGTCGTTGAGGGGTCTCTTTTTTTTTGTGTAATTATTTTACTATCCCAAGCATAATGACTTGATTAATTCAGATTTGAGTCGCATAGTATCCAATTAATTGACTATAAAAAAAATATGGAAATTAACTACGAAATTTGTTGATAATCTGTAGCTACATAGCCCATAACTAGTCGAATATTTTGATAATCCAACGCTAGTCCGTATCAAAACCCTGTATTAACATACAATTATTTTTTTAATGACATAATTTGTCCGTCGCAAATTTCTTATTTTTTGTAGTGCAAAAGATGCTTTCTATCGGGGGATTTTCAGTTCCCTTTGAAGCCAAAATCTCTAATTAAATGTGGAAGCAAGGGTGTTTTGACTCGAGAGTGGTCACTCGAACACTCTTTGTTGAAAAATTATATCATGCATAATTTATTCTCTTAAAATTAGTCAAAAATTATATTATGCATATAGAAAATAATATTATGTATATAGGTTAAAAACAAATTTTTAGAGATATATATGAAACTTTTGAACACTCTTAACAAAATTTCTAGCTTCGTCGCCGTGGAAGGATCTAATCTTTTATATTGTGGATGAGTATCTTGTGTGAACTTGAATTTGTGAAAATGGCTTGAAATTACTTTTTGCTTAGTGGGGTGGTTGAAGCTATACGTGGGGAGTTGGAATGGTTAACTTTGTGCTCTTAATCATAGTGTTATAGTGATTTTCTTTATAAAAACTTGACACATTTCATTGTACGACATTAAGCACTTGTTATTATATATATTATGCATAATTTTTGACTAATTATCGAGAGTAAATTGAATAGATTCGTTCAATATTTTAAAATTAAAATTAAGATATTTCAAAAACTATACGAAAAATACTATAAATGATAATTCTTTTCATATCAATATGATATAGGTAAAAGTGCATGTGATTTGCATGTGGAATACAAATTATTATATTTGTACAAACCAAAAATATAGAAAAATAAAAGACTTTAACATAGTGAAAAATAAATTTAAGAAAAATCCCAGAAGAATAATGAAAAGAGGTGTAATGAAACATAGCAATCATAATATTTTATTAGTTCAATAGAACAAAAGATGATACACCTATCATCCTTCATAAGATTTTGTTAGTTACTCAACAAGATAACCAAAAACAAAAATCATAATTTTGTAATTAATAATAAAAAGTTACTATTAATACTTATTCCTTCAACAATTAATCCTTCCCAAGCAAACTGCTGCTTTCCTAGCTAAAACAAACTTCTTCCAAAAATCAGTAACTTCCCTTTGAACTTCAATTTCTGTTTTCTTTCCATTATTCTTGATCACCAAATTCTCCTCCCCAACCTCTTCCATTTTGGCACTCAACCTAGCCGGAAGCGTGTCGAGCTCGTGCAGGACTTTGACGATGTCAAAAACGAGACGTTCTGCCAAGGTTCGGGAGAAGTCTTTCCGGATCACGACGCGCAGCACTGTGACGTGTTGCGCGTCAGCTGGCATAGTGTATGCCGGGACAATCCACCCGAACCTACGGAGCGTCTCGGAGACCTCGAATTCGTTGTGAAGACTATTGTCCTTAAGGGAAAATGCCACCAATGGGACACCTTCATCTTTAGAGACTATGTTGAAACGTCCAGTTTTTTCAAGTCCTTCTCTTAACACAATTGCATTTTCACGACAATTTTCCATTACATTTCGATATCCATGCAATTTAATTACAAAAGTATATTGATTATATAATTAACAAAAAATTATATTTATGAATTTACAAAATCTAATTAATTTTACCTCATAGCCCAACCGGATAAGTTGATAATATTGAGCAATGACTTGACTTGAACCTACATTCGCATAAAATTTATATTATATTTCTTGGACGACCAAATTATATTAACATACAAAATTTATATTATATATCTAGAAAATGTCTGAGAAAGTCGTAGTCATACATATATATATATTTCTTAAAAAGGTAAAATAAGATAGGTAAAATAAGAGGTTAATCCAAATGGGACAAAAAAAATAAATTAAGAAAGAAATAAAGAATTTTGGAACTTTTGATCTATAGCCACGCCATATATCTTTTTGTGATTATAAATAATCATCTCACTGAAGGTAAAATAAGAAGAAAAAAGTTATTAATTAGTTCTAAATTTAGAAAGACATCTTTTACTTAAGCAGAAGGTCTATCGAAGATCGTCTCTACTCTACGTTGTGGACATCAACTTCTTCATATTTTACTTGTGAAATTATACTTAATATGTTGTTTTTGTAAAAACATGTGTTTTTCGTTTCTTACTTTGTCAATAAATTAAATATGAGGTAAGAGATTGAAGTTTTTACCTTTGGAGAAATTGAGAGTAAAAGTAGGTTGATCAGCACCTAGATAATTGATGTGAAAAATGAGTTCTTCAGGCAAGTCTTGTTTAGTCCTCCAAATAACCCAACCAATACCAGCATAGACAAGTCCATATTTGTGTCCACTCACATTAATACTTTTCACTAAAGGAAGCCTAAAGTCCCATTCCAACTCTGGGTAGATAAATGGTGCGATGAATCCACCACTTGCTGCATCCACATGAATTGGTGTATCCCATCTGCCAAAACAAAAAAAAAACATAAATATTCTTTGTTTATTACTATAATAATTGGAGTCTGAGAAGAATCGAACGTACACAAATCTTACCCTACCTTTGTGTGGTAGAAAAGTTATTTCTGATAGATTCTTGGCTCCAAAAAGTGTTATAAAAAAAGGTTTGAAAACCAATTAAAAAAGGAAGAAAAAACAAAAAACGGTAGTAAAAATTGGAGGGTACGTACGAATATCATTATTTGTTTGACTTTCCACATGTAAGTAAATATTCTAATAGTCGTAAAGTTTAAGACACTCACATCTCTCTCATTTCCCGTGATTTCGCTACAGTTTACTATCTATAAAGTCTTTATTTATTTAATCATCCACTGAACTATTTAAACTTTAATAGTTTAGAAAAAATAATCGATGAATTGGATGGATTATTTGTACAAAACTATCACTTTAAGAAATATAAGAAAACTTTAATATGTAAGTCAAATATATCTTAAATATCAAAATCATTTAAATGAGAGGTAATGCTAGTTCCACATATCTTTTTATCAAAGCAGGAGGCTAAACCTATATATACATACTTGGACAAACAAAAAAAAAAGAAAATTA
The DNA here is from genome assembly GCA_029582245.1 of Solanum etuberosum. Taxonomy (NCBI): domain Eukaryota; kingdom Viridiplantae; phylum Streptophyta; class Magnoliopsida; order Solanales; family Solanaceae; genus Solanum; species Solanum etuberosum. Next base: position 45,846 of record JAJONR010000320.1, read on the forward strand.
CAACAGATAAATTAAAGAGTAGAAGTAGTTTACCCAGTTTGCTTGTTCTTTTCAATCATCAGATCATTTAAGAGTTTGACATCTTCAAATTCTCCATTAAGAGTTGAACCCAAAATAGCAGCAACACAAATGGTGTTCTCATCTACCATTTCCACAGCTTTCATTGGGTCCATCACATAGTACCCTTCCCTTAGCTTTACTTCTTTCAATTCCACTTCAAAGTAGTTTGCAAATTTCTCCCAACACACCTAAAATTTAAAAAAATTATTTTATGTATAACAAGTTTTTGAAATTTTGTTACGGAGTCAGGAATTTAATCAAAGTTATAACACGACTTAATATACTAGAATTTGGATATGTAACCAAAAGTGATTTTTGAACCCCTTTTGCTAATTGCTCTCAATCTCAAACAAGTAATATTTAAAGATTATTATACTAAACGCGACAAGTAAAATGGTGAGAATGTTAGGGCTTATGATACCTGAACATTAGCACCAGTAACAATATTGGGCTTACAATAAGGCTTTCCCTCAGCTTTGCGTTTGTTTTGCCAGTTCCTCTTGAAGGCTAGGCCCGCTAACATTATGGCCTCTGATGAGCCCACTGTGCCAATACCAATTGCTGTTTCTTCCTCTTCCAAAGGCGCGTTGAATAAACGTGCTATGATATTCACACATCGATTCTGTAATTTAGAGAATAACTATTTTTAGAAATCATGGCCAAAGATAATTAATTAAAAAATTTAACAGTATATCAAATCAATCAATTAAATAAGTAAATAAATACATATGTGAAGTCCACCTGTCATTTCAAAAGTTGAGTCATTAAAGTAAAGGATATTTTTAACAACTTTGTAATGACATGGGTGTATTTATTTCGAAAGTATAAGACCATCTAGTTTATACTTCATTCTCTATATTTAGAGGATAAAATAGAGAATATTCTCTCCAACTCATCTTCATGTTACTCTCTATTCTCTATTCACAGAGATGTGAAAACTCAACTACTATTCATACTCTCTATTTTACATTTTCATTATTTTTATTATTTTGCAACAAACATATTATTTTACATATAATCTCATTAATTAAATATTTAATATTCGTAATTATTTTTAAATGTAATATAATATTTTAAAAATATATTATTTAATATATACTATTTTCATCCCGAATTAATAATATGTTAATTTTTTTAAAAAAAAATCGAAAATCTCCGGTTTGAACAATTTTTAGCCAAGACATACAAAAATTAAGGAAAAAAATGCTCATTTTTAACTACATAATGCATTAATAGAGCATTTACAAAAGCAACGTAATAATCTTGAAAGGTGAGTATTTATGTAATGCCTATGTAATTATATTTTATTAATGATTTTACTTTTATTTGAATTGTCCATTAATTTATTATATAATATTTGCTTGCGATTTATGTTATTTAAAAAAATATTATAAAATATAATTTTATATTAAATAAAGAATTTGAAAAAAAAAAATTATCATATGAAAATTACATAAAATGATTATTTGGAAAAAAAAGAATGATTTATATTATGAAATAAGAAAATAAGAATGAAATAGAAATAATAATAATATAATATTGATGAGAGAGAGATTTTTTATTTTTTTTTTTGAGATTAAAATAAAGAATTGAGTTGGAGTTGGTTGTTTGGAAAAATAAAAAACTTTACATTTAGAGACTAAAATAAAATATAGGGTTGGAGATACCTAAGGATATGAATATATTTGTTCAAAAAAAATAACGGATATTAAAATTAAAAAAATTAGACAAATGAATTGAAATAAAAAATATATTAATAGGAAGGCCGTGAGTTTTTCCGCGTATGATGGCCGCCAAAAAGTCAAATTTAAAGTTGTCAGCAAAGTTTGACCAAAAGATTAGTCCAGCTATTAGGAAAGGGAAAGAAAAAGAAAAGAATATAGAAAAAAAAATCTTCCAACAGTTTGGCCCCAAGGGCCAAGGTACAAACGCAGCAACAATATATTATGTGTAAACTTAGAAATGAGGTCTGAAAATTAAAAGTTGAAAAATATGTAAAATAATTCGTGTTGTCATATAGGTCGATAGTGTAATAGAAATTATTTACTTAATCATTACATTTAAGTAATTTTATTTAATTTTGTTGATTAGTAACTTAAAATATAATAAATGGGTATTAAATAACATGTTATAATAAGTTAATATTATATTGATAGCGCAAAATATTGTCTTTTACACAGTTAGTTGGAATTTGACAAAACTCAATAGCTTTAGAGTGTATAAATAATCCATTATGTTTTATCTCATTATATAATTCAATACTTAATAAACTTAAAATTTTGGATCCGTCGTATAAAAGGGAAGAAGAAATTACCTGAAGCTCAGTGGTAACAGGGTATTCATCCATATCAACATAGTTCTTGTTAATTGAAGACATCATAAGCTTATCACATTCTGGCTCCATCCATGTTGTCACAAATGATGCCAAATTCAACCTTGGATTGCCATCAAGCATCAACTCATCATTAATTATTTGGTATGCTGCATCTTTTGGGATAGAATTTTCTGGCATCTCAAACCTAAAATAATAATAAAAAAATGTCAATTAAAATATTTTGATCAAACTAAACGTGTTTATAAGCTGATATATATATATATATTAATAAGAAATTAAAATATTTGACTAATAAGCACTTTAAGTGTTTATTAAACTCATATATAAGTCAAAATATGTCTCAAACATAAGTCTAATAATAATAATAATAATAATAATATATTTGACGTAATTTTATAAGTGAAATCTGGGGAAAATAATGTGTATGTACACCACCTTACTCCTACCTTGAGACGGTACAGAGATTATGAATCCATGTAATGAATTCAATAGTCAGAACGTAAGTAGAGATTAAACTCATCTAATCAAAATTGTGAACCCACCTCTAATGACATTATATATATATTTATTAAATCTTGAATGCACACTATTAATTAATGAAATTTCTGATTTCGATACTGACTATAGTGTTTACCTTGGAAGTGAAGCTCGAACATAGCGAGAAGCAAAGGTGGAGTGTACGGAAACATCAGACTCAGAGGAAGTTTTTGAGAGAACCATTGTTGTAAAAATGGAGATAAATTAAGAACAAGAAAAATTAATTGAAAAGAATTGAAGTTTAATTAAACTTTGGTATAAAAGAGAGGAAATTATAATGACTTTTTTTTTAGTTATTTTTGGGTAATTGCTTGGAGGGAAATGGAGAAAAGGGCTATGGCTATTTATAGCTGTCCAATTGTTTGGTGACTTTCTTGGAAAACATATTTGTGAAGAACATGGAAATTGACATTGTCAAAGTCTTAATATTATTAGAAATAATATTGAAAAGACTTTGTGAAATATATAACCATGTTGACCATGTTTTTGTGGGCTTGAATTGTTATATACCGAACAAAGTCCAAGAAATATCATGTGCTTTTAAGAAAAAATACTACTATTCAAAGTATAATTGTTCTATTGAGAAAAGTCCAAGAAATATTTTGTTCTTTCAATAAAATAATATTAAAAAATAATACTTTTAATATGTTCGTCTATTAAACAAAAAAGAAAGTTCCTTCGAGCAGAAATGACACAGAGCATCAAAATTCAAAGTTTGTGAATTTAGAACTTTAAATTATTATTTTTTTAGTTATTAGATTTTAAATTAAATGATTATATATATATATAATGAATCTTTTGAGCCAAATTTTAATAATTAAGGTTATTGAGTTCGACCGAAAGCTCCAGCTTTGCCTAAGTTGTGTGTGTTTGAATTTTTTTAAACAGTTTTTTACAAATTCAGTTTTTGAAGTTTTGAAAAAGAAAAAAAAGGATAAAAAAAACCCTTAAATAATCGTATTTTTTATAAATGGATTCATATTTAACTATGTCTAGTTTATATTTATTACTCTCTGAATTATAACTTTCAGATGCTAAATTAACCTCCTAAAGGCTTAAATTATCACACTTATATTCGTTTCATACTTAACATTAAGTTTAAATTATGATTCTTAACGATTGTTTAACTCTGTTATGATATTTGTCAAAATAAATATTACATTAGACACATAAAATATCCATTTTAAAAAAAAAAAAAGTTGACAAGAGAACCCACAATTGTTGTCTTTGTGGGCGCACTAGATAGATTTTTCTTCAATATAATAGCCTAAAAATTACAAGAGAGATGAATCGTACTAGGTAAGTCCTCTTGATAAGTTCGATTGAAAAAACATACAAAAACGTCAAACCTAATTAAAACCCTCATTTAAAGAAACACTGACTCAACTAACTCAATCACACATAAAAATCTCGAGATTAATTCTTATACTATTAATAATAAAGAATACTCAAGTCAAGAGAAAGAAACATATTATATTCTTTGAAAAGAGAGATAGAGCCACGTTTTACATATGTGAATACTCCTTTAAACATTGTCTAGTTTTTGCAGATATTCTTTTATTATATCCTAGTAACATAATTAACCACCCAAAAAAAAAACACCCACTGAAATGAATAATTCCGCTGCCGATTTACCTTTGGCTCCGTTTGTTTTACGCGTTTGTCTCTCTACCTTGTTATTCTCTTTTTCGACAAAAGATTTGTTTGTATTTTGTATCCGCTTCGAGTTTTGACTAATTCAAATGTACGCATGGAAAACACTCTTTAAAGGGGTGGAGTTAGATAGAGATCAAAGTATATGAGTTCATTCAAATTTAATAGTTCTAGTTAAATTATTGTATTTATTTTAAGAAATTTATTTAACATGTATAAATTATTACTTCATTTGTTTCAATAATTATTTGTTTTGTATTGATCTGATATCAAGTTTAAAAAGTCAACAGTTTTTTTCAATCTTGAGGCTTTTCAAATTATAGATATAAAAATAACAAGAAAGTTAAAATTAAAAAAGTTGTTAAAAAAGAAAAGATACATTCTTTTTGTAATGAATTAAAATGAAAAGTACTGGAACAAACAAATTGAAACAAAGGGAGTGATTCAGACCCCCGACTTAATTAAAAAGGCTACAATCTTGAATTCATAAGTTTGAATTTTGATTCTATCTATGCTCTTTACTTGAATTGTTTTATTTTAAAATTCAAAATCGAAACCTCTAATTAAGAAAATTGAATATCATTTTCATCTCATTGTTACCCAAAAAAAAAAAAAACTTGAGATGATAATATGAGTTGTTTCAAATGTAATTGAAACAAAAATAATATTAATCAACTTATATAGTGTTATTTATCTCTAATATATGCTCTAGAGATCGATATATAAATTATAGTAAGAGAAAATGTTACTAATAGGAAAATTAAGGTTTGGTAAGAGCCAATAAAGGACAATCAATTTGTCCAAAAATACTGAAAATTGATGAAATATGGGGACCGAATATTAAAACGTATAACAAACACTAGGGGTTAGAATATGGGATTGCCTAACTTTCTAGTTTCTACCCCTCCATGTGCAAATTGACAAATTGATGGTATATTGGTATTGGTTCAGAGTTTTTTTTTTGGTTTTCGTTCGATGTAGATCATTTTGATATCTAATAAATCTGAATTCGTGCTGGAAAATTTCATTAAAGGGTGTAAGTTATTGTCTAGTAAAGGCTACTTCATTCTCACGAGTTGAATTTAAGATTTCTGATTTAAAATGAAGAGGTATTTACCACTCTACCACACCATAACCTTTAGAGATAATGATGACTTTTATACTCTTTAAGCCTGACCCATACATGATTAAAGAAATTGGCCGAACAGTACCACCCACCCTACCCTACCACCTAATGATGTTTTGACTTTAGCATCAAAGGCGGAAGTATAAGGTCCAAGGGAGTTAATGAATTTTTTTTATAAATAGCAAAAATATTAAATTTAATTACGCTCCATAACTACATCTTATTTAATTACGCTCCATAGATATAGTTTTCTTTGCTATTAGTATTTTCGTTTGTATATTTTGCTTTCAATATACAAACACGGTAATTATATACAAATTCTGTATTTATACATTTAGGGATTTTCAGAACCCTGTTTGTATATTTCGCTTGTCATAGAAATTTTTCAAAACTCCATTTGTATATTTTTGTTTGCCAATATACAAACATGGTAATTTATTTCGTTTGTATATTTCGCTTGTCATAGGAATTTTTCAGAACTCTATTTGTAAATTTCGCTACCCGTATACAAACATGGTTATTATTATGATTTTTCATAACTTATACAAATCAAATATATCAACTAATCATATACAAATAGGTAGGATAAGCATATACAAAATCTTGATTTATACAATCAGGAACCGAATTATACAAATTCTGAATTTATACAATTAAGAACCAAATAGTAAAATAAATATCTGAAACTGTAGCTATGGAGCGTAATATACTATAAATGTTTATCGTTTAGCCTAATTTTTCCTTTTATTCATCCCTATCATTGAAACTCACGTTATTTAGTATTCCCTCCGTCCAACAATAGTTGTCCACTATACTATTTTGGGATGTCGAACAATACTTGTCAACTTTATGAAATCAATAGATAATTTTACACTTAGGGTGTATTTGGTAAGGAGGAAAACATTTTATGAAAAATGTTTTCCAATTTTCCCATGTTTGGTTGGCTTAAATGTTTGGAAAATGTTTTCCAAATCAACTCATTTTCCTCAAATTTAAGGAAATGACTTCTCATCCAGAATTAAGGAAAACATTTTCCAAAATTCTACTTTATCCTTTAATTTTTTTTCTTCTTACCCTACCCATACCCCGTACCCGACTCTCCCCATTTAAAAAAAATTATTTTTTTTTAAATTTCAAATATATTTTTATCCGTACTGTCACACCTCTTCGTTTTCATTTGTTAAGGAATGTGACAGCTTTTTTTTTGAAAATAAAAGTAAAAGAAAAAAATGTTTTTTTTTAAGATTCGCTACTTGAAATTGAGTTTTTGGGTGTTCCATGTCACCTGGTAAATTCCTAATTTAAAAGAAAATGACTCTTTATTTTTAGTCTACGAAAATAAAGATTGGGTAAGGAATTCTATTGACCAGGGGGAAGGTGTGAGGCACCCCCGAATCCCGTGGTTCTAGCACGGTCGCTTTATTAACTCATGTTTGGCTAAAAAAAATATTTGGATAAAAATATAAATTTGCGTTAGTCACTAAAAAAAGCGATTTGCCTAGGAGCGTAACCGCACACAAGACCTCTTTTTTAAAAAATAAAATGAATAATACACACCAAGGATCGTAACCGAACACATGGTGATATTTTATAAATTTTACTTATTAAAAAAAACTACTCCCTCCATTTCATATTAATTGAATTGTTGAGGTGTTTCACATCCTTTAAAAAAAGAAGATTAAGACATAAATTAGGCATAACTTTCCATTTTTACCCTTATTAATTATTGTCAAATTTATGATTAAAATAACTAAATATTAATTAATCACTAATTCCAATACTAACAATGAAGGGTAAAATTGGAAGAACACTCTAAAAATAGTCTTGAAAATTGAACAATTAAGTTAATTTGAAAAATGAAAAATGTCTCAACAATTCAATTAATATGAAATGGAGGGAGTAATAATTAATGACTCAATTTTTTTTTTAATAATGATAAAAAGAATTTAATGAATAAATGAACTTATAGACATGAAAATATTGTATTTTTTTTTGCAAAATTCTAATTAATTTTTTTTATCACTACTTGACAATAACAACAAAAGAAAAAAAAAATTAATAAAATAATAACTAAGCACCCTTTAAAAGATAGTGAAAGACTATTCTTTTTTCAAATATTGATATAATTTCAGAAATGACCATTCTAGTAAAAATTTGTAGTTTTAAACAAAATGATCACATTGCTCTCTTTTGAAAGAAAATTGCAAAAATAGTCAATTTTATCTAATAGTTAAATTACTAATCAAAATGAAACCGAATTTGCATTTTTGTTTCAATAACCCATTTCATATATTTATTTAAGAGAGAAAAAAATTCTATATTTTTTTTTGTTTAAAGAATTTACAAAATGACCAGATATATATTTTTGCAAAAATGACCAGTTTTGTGTTTTTACAAAAAACAACCTTTTTTCTTATAATTACCAAAAACTTAAATACAACAAAAAAACTTTGATTTTTTTTTATAGCAAAACATGATTTCATGTATCAACTCCATAATAACATAATATTAAACTAAACACCTCATTAATAATAAACATATATGTACATAATAAAACATAACCATATAAGAATCACAATAGACTTGGCTAAATCAAACAAACCTTAATATAAACTGTCACGACCCAGGGGTACACCCTAGATGTAACATGGCGTACTAGACCCCGAAAGGCCTAACACAAGCCACTTAGCATATCATAACATAAAGTAAATAGAAATAGTGTGGAAATTTTAAAACTTTTTCCATACAATCGAAGTCTTTATAAAAGCAAGAGGAAGTCTATAACACTTTTGTCTCAAACCATCTAAACTCAACTTGAATAAAACTTTGGGACACAGCCCATACAATAGTCTAAGTCATAAATGAAATACATAAAGGAAAGGTGGTCACATCTCCGTTACTATGAGGACTCACCAAGTCTTCAACTCCTTTGCTTACTAGAAACTTATCCACAAGAATGAAACTCAATGTTGCCGGACCCTACACTTGGAAAAAAGGTAGGAAAATATGGGTTAGTACAAGAATGCACTAAGTATGATAGCCATGCATACAAGTCTTTAAAACATGCTAAAAGGGACATTTTAGTTGAAACCATGCTATATGCCAATTTTGAACATCATCACAAAGATAGTTGGAAAACGTAACTCATAAACATAACTCACATATAAATCATCATAGCATAAAGGATGACCACATACTCATAAGCATAACCTTTATCATAGACATAATGTAAACATTTAATCATCATGAGGCATAATTCATATACATAGTCAATACTTAGATCTTCATATCATAAGAGAACCATCTCATAAGTAACCCTAAGTCATACTTGTGCAATGCATGGATGGGATCCCATAATCCCATCCATACTAAGTACCACTTTTAGGCCACCATAATCATACTTACCATCCTTTGATCTCCTCCCTAGTTTAATACTCATGGACAAGAAAACATTCACCTTTAATCACTCGTATCAAGGAAAGCAATTCATAGCAACAATCCACATTAAGCATACATCATTTCATAGACCTTCATAACATAAAAGGAACACACCATAGCTACCCTCAAAGCCTACTTGTGCAATGCATGAATAGGATTCCATACTCCCACCCATACTAAGTAGAGCTTCTTGAGTAGCCATAGTTCATAATCATTCATAGTGGGAATAAGCCTTAACAGACATAGACCATGTGAGCTAAACATGGAATCCGGTGTCTCTCACACCGAAAAGAGTTTTCCTACTTGCCTAAGGTAGAACCATTAACTTAGCTTAGGTGGATCCACTAGCTAAATACCTATGAGGACACATAGTTATGGGATAAGGAGATAGCTACTAGATATCCCGCCTCAACTCACGTGAGGGCATCCATCTCAAGAGATTGCTACTAGAAACCCCGCCTCAACTCATGTGAGGAATTCCATCTCATATCAATATCCACTCGGTGCTAAGCATTAATCCCACGGAGTACTTATTACATCATAACTTGAGTTTATTTTTATGGAAAAATGTATCAACACTCAATCCAACATCATTCATAAGATAGCTCCTAAATTCAATAGGTGAGAATAGCCTTTCAACCTTAGAATCTTCATTATGTGAGAAAACCTTTCACATCATGTCATCATCATTCATAGGTGTATAATTGAGAATAGCCTTTCAATCAACACAACATCATTATCATAATCATGGAAACTTCATTCATAGTCATGCATAAGTGTGTGTGTGTGAGAATAGCCTTTCAACAACACCACAATTACATCATAGTCATAATCACTTTACCCTCAAAGTATTCTTAAAGCATATGCATAACCTTCATAAAACATGCATAACATCATAATTTTCCCTTTCAAGGGTGAAAGCTCATATCATATCAACACATCTAGAATTCACCACATTAGACATGGATAATAACATAATTCAAATAATCAATTCATTACAATCATAATTTTATAGTATTCTACTTACATCAATCAATACCCACCCTTTGAGATCCAATTTGGAAAAATAGGAAAATTCATGGATTCTTGAGGAATTCAACATAAAACCATATAAAATCATCAATATATCCATAATCAAACATAATTCAATCATTAATAACGAATTTGAAAAGAATCCATGAGATTGAAGTCAAATCCTAATTTTTGGGATTTCTAACTTGAAATTTGGGATTTTGAAGGGGCTCCATGGATGAATTCTAACCATGGATGAAGAGCTACCATACCTTGGTGATGAATCTCCACGAAATTGAGAAGAAAACCCTTGCTCTTTGAAACCCTAGGCTCTAACTTCCTTCTTCTTCTTCCTTGAGTTCTAGTGAGAGAATTTTTGGTGAAGGTGAGTTCTTTTGGGAATTTAGAAATAATGATTTGGATGTGTTAGTTTAAGGGTCTAAAAGCCTTATATAGTAGGTCTAATCTAGGGTAAAACGACATCACTTAATAACTAATTAATTCCGGAATGTTCCACTAACCCCTCACTAACCGACTTAAACTTGACCACTGCCTCACCCACGAGACCACGCCCACGGGCCATGGGTGGACCCACGGGGCGTGCTGGTCATCCGTGGGTGGAGGTACTGGAACATGGTTTTTTGGGTCTTGACCTACGACCCCTCACCCATGGGGCGTGGGTCCACCTATTGGTCGTGGTCCCTCCTTCATGGGTGGACTGTTTTGGGCGGTTTCTTGGGTGGTTTCTAGGGTCCTCCTCAAGGACCCTTGGTTGGTCCTTGGGGAGTCATACCTTGACGTTATAACCCAACACCCTTTATTTTAAGTACGAAAAGTTATATCTACGACTCTAACCCCCACGTCAAGCTCTAGTTTAACCTACTAATTTTTGGGGTGTTACATTATCTCCCCCTTGGGAACATTCGTCCTCGAATGACGATCTAGACACCTTACGGAAGTAAAGACTCAAGACTAGCAGCCCATCATGCATGAAACATCAAAATAATGCACAATTCAATGGAGGAAACTTCAACTCCATCTCAAACATAATCAATGCAACACAAGGAAGTAGGAACTACATCTAACAACCCATTATGCATGAAAACTCAACATATTTCATATTCATAGGAGGAACTACCTTCTCCAAACTAAAATCATGCTCAACACCATCTCATGGAGCTCATATGCACTTTACTCACAAAAACATTCTAAAGCATGGTCAGCAATTCATCTCATGAAGCATGAAGGCAACTTTTACTCGACACACAACAACATGAGGAAAACAATCATATAAGCTCATTTTCTTACTAAAACATAATTTTCTCAAGAGCATGCATACAAGGAACTCATGGAAACACAAAATCATACATGACTCCACATATAATACAAACCAAGAGGAACTTATCATCCCAAGAGTTCATATGGGCCTACAAAATGGGGACTAAACCTCCCACTCATTCCACCTTTCTAGGGTGACAAATACAAGTAAACCCAACTTCTAAACATTAGGAATACTCAACAACCTTGCTAACCAAGCACATCATCTCTCCCTTGGGAGCAAGCCTAAACAGACTTTCTAAACACCATTCATATCAATTCAGCTAAGGTCGGATTAAGTCATCGCTAAGTTTTCACATTCATCACACATGGTGATTCTAAACTATGATGAACTATACTACTACCCTTATTAGGAGTCTACTAATTGAACATCTCAAGGTCTCTTCTAATCACCCTATTCCTTAAGTCTTCATCAACATACCCAAAGCTCAAAATAACCAAGTAGGGTTCTACCCTCCAATAATGTCTAGGTATTATCTAAACACCCTACTTAAAATGACCATACCTAAGATCAATCTTAACAAGGTAACTAACTCTTTTGAAGTTGTTCAACACCTAAACATATCTCCCTCACCTTAGCTAGGTGGTACATGCAACCCTTCAAGTCAACTTTAAGACAAAACATAATCCAAACTTATGGCATAGGTTTTTCCCCCTTCCACTCTCGGATAGGCTCATTCGGGAACTAACCATTTGACTATACGGGTTCTACAATCACATAGGAGCATAACAATGAAACTACCAATCCATCCTAAGGATGACATCTAAATCTAGCATATAAAGTCCTATCTAGTCACATAGCCATAATTGGCATCACAACCAACATTTTCTCCCTCGCTTCTTGTAGCATGAGCCCTTCGAGTAGTCATATCCTGAAGACCATCGGGTACAGAGAAATACCTTATAGAGTTAAACTCTATGGCACGAATAGAGAATGAAGAAGTGAAGTTTCCTAATCATCTAATAGCTTCCTATTCATAAATATGGCGCGCTTCACACTTATGAACAAGACTCTACTAGACGTGGTTTTGAGATAATCCTAGAATCATTCTAAACCTTGTGTTCTGATTACCAAGTTTGTCACGACCCAGAAGTACACCGTAGATGTAACATGGCGTACTAGACCCCGAAAGGCCTAACACAAGCCACTCAGCATATCATAACATAAAATAAATAGAAATGATGCAGAAATTTTAAAACTTTTTCCTTACAATCGAAGTCTTTATGAAAGCAAGCGGAAGTCTATAACACTTTTATCTCAAACCATCTAAACTCAACTTGAATAAAACTTTGGGACGCAGCCCATACAATCGTCTAAATCATAAAGGAAATACATAAAGGAAAGGTGGTCACATCACCGATACTATGAGGACTCACCAAGTCTTTAACTCCTTTGCTTACTAGAAACTTATCCACAAGAATGGAACTCAATGTTGCCGGACCCTACACTTGGAAAAAAAGTAAAAAAATATGGGTTAGTACAAGAATGCACTAAGTATGATAGCCATGTATAAAAGCATTTAAAACATGCTAAATGAGACATTTTAGTTGAAACCATGTTGGAAAACGTAACTCATAAACATAACTCACATATAAATCATCATAGCATAAATGATGACCACATACTCATAAGCATAACCTCTATCATAGACACAATGTAAACATTTAATCATCATGAGGCATAGTTCATATTCATAGTCAATACTTAGATCTTCATATCATAAGAGAACCATCTCATAAGTAACCCTAAGTCATACTTGTGCAATGCATGGATGGGATCTCATAATCCCATCCATACTAAGTACCACTTTTAGGCCACCATAATCATACTTACCATACTTTGATCTCCTCCCTAGTTTAATACTCATGGACAAGGAAACATTCACCTTTAATCACTCGTATCAAGGAAAGCAACTCATAGCAATAATCCACATTAAGCATACATCATTTCATAGACCTTCATAATATAAGAGGAACACACCATAACTACCCTCAAAGCCTACTTGTGCAATGCATGAATATGATCTCATACTCCCACCCATACTAAGTAGAACCCTACTTGGCTACGACCCCTCACCCACGGGGCGTGGGTCCACCTACTGGCCGTGGTCCCCCCTTCGTTGGTGGACTGTTTCGGGCAGTTTCTAGGGTCCTCCTCAAGGACACTTGGTTGGTCCTTGGGGAGTCGTACCTTGACGTTGTAATCCAACACCCTTTATTTTAAGTACAGGAAGTTATATCTACGACTCTAACCCCCATGTCAAGCTCAAGTTTAGCCTACTAATTTCTAGAGTGTTACATAACCAACTTAATCAAAATATAAAAGGAACATGATACACTAATTTAAGATTACATTGTGAAATGTAAAAGGAAATACCTAAAGGTGATGACATGCAAATAGTGGAAGCAATACTAGTTGAACCAACAAATTCACAAATGATGACTGTTTTTTCTTTCTATTCTAAAATATTTCTTTCTTTCTCTTTTTTTTAGAAGACTCTGGTACTCTCTCTTCTTTCTAATTTTTCTTCTTCTTTTTTTGTGTGCCTCTTTTCTTATTCTTTTTTTTTTTTTGAAATGAAAAAAAAATGTTGTTTAAATAGGTGTAGAATATTAAGCACCCGCTCTTTATGAAAATTTAATAGCCAATGCATGCATTGGACTCTTCTTTTTCTTTTTTCTTTTTCTTTTTCTAAGAGAAGATTAATTAAAAAAACTGCATTGCCCTTTTAGATTGTCCATTTTTTTTATTCATTAATTGAATAATAACTAAATGGGCCATCTGCAAATTTAAAATAGGCCCAAAATGTAGACCTATTTGATCAAGACCCAAAAATCAAAAGAAGATCCAGCCCACTAACACAAAAATTCAAACATGTAACTTATCTTGAAGATCAAACACAACAAATAAGGCAGAAAATTCGAAATAAAATTCAAGCAAAAAACTTCAAAATGATAAAACTTAAAGAACACTAACAAAATAATACAAAATCCAGCACCAAAATGACTTATATGATTAAAAAAGATTGTGATAGTGACAGATTCGGATAGAGGATGAAAGGGGAAATAGATTGACAAATTTTCAAATGAACAGGGGTCTCCGGAAAATTTTGCCGAAATTTTGCCATAAGAGCTCTACACATTTATGTAAAGGATATAGGATGAAGATGGCCGGAACTTCATAAATCTAAAGAAAAAAGTGATGATTTGTGTTCGGTTTTTTTTAGATCTATGAAGTTTGGCTGCGGAAGATAAATGGTTTGTGGATTTGTGTAGAGGAGGGTGGAAGGAAGAAATGGTAAAATTTTGAAGAAATTTCTCGCGATGGGGTGGTGGCCGCCGCCGGCGATGATGGTGGTAGGTGGAAGCAAGGGGAGAAGAAAAAATAAAATCAAAATAGGGCCAAAATTCTGATTTTTTGAGTTTTTTGTATTTTTGATAGGGTCACATAAGAGCCATTAGATCAAAATGTTATGAATGGTACCATTACTATTGGACCAGATCTAAAATTGATTGAACTATCAGAATTGGGTCTAAATCAGCCAAATTCATTCAAAATTGGGTCATTTGGGCCAATTAAAAAAAATGATACAAACAAATCAAAATACAAAATACAAAAAACAAAACAAAAATATAAGAAAAGACCTTACTATATATTGTAGGAGTAAATTAAACATGTAAAACATTAGGTG
Source organism: Solanum etuberosum (assembly GCA_029582245.1). Classification (NCBI taxonomy): domain Eukaryota; kingdom Viridiplantae; phylum Streptophyta; class Magnoliopsida; order Solanales; family Solanaceae; genus Solanum; species Solanum etuberosum. The sequence continues at coordinate 61,036 of JAJONR010000320.1, forward strand.
TTCACAAGTACCACCAAACCAGCTCCCCCCCCCGCCCCCCACCTCAAACAAAAAAACTAAAAAATATAAAAAATATTTTTGAAAAAATGTTTCAAATTTTAAGATTTTTTTACATCATCCAACCCCTACCACCCCTCCTCCCTACACCCCCCAAAAAAATTACTTTTGAAAAATATTTCAATTTTTTTTAAATTTTACGCCACTCCCTCCAACAAGGCCAACCCCACCTAGGCCACCCCCGTCAACTTTTTTATAAAAAAATATTTTTGGGAAATATTTCAGATTTTAAAAAAAATCATTTTTACGCCACCCCCACCCCTACCCCCCACCACCCTCAACCAGGCCATCCACGTCAATTTTAAAAAAAAATTATTTTTGGAAAATATTTCAAATTAAATATTTTTTTTCATTTTTACGCCACCCCTACCCATACCACCTTCTCCCACCACCCCTACACCCTACCCCGCCACCCCCACCCAGGCCATTCCCGTCAAAAAAAATTTCAATTTTTTTAAAAAATTATTCTTTATGCCATCCCCACTCCTACCCCACTCCCCAACCGCCACCCCCACCCAGGCCATACCTGTCAATTTTTTTTTTTAAAATTATTTTCCTAAAGATTATTTTTTAGTCTCAAGCCAAAAATAAAAGATATTTTCTGAAAAATATTTTTCATTCACCAATCAAATATTAAAAAATATTTTATATTCACCAACCAAACATGAGAAAATAAGTTAGAAATTCACTTATTTTTCCAAGAAAACATTTTTCATGGAAAACATTTTCCTTCATACCAAACACATCCTTAGTTCCTAATTTACCCTTGTTATTAATTATAGTCATTACCCTATTACATTTTTCAAGACATTGTATTTATTATATTCAAAGGGTAATATAGTAAAATTATCTTTCTATTTATAGTTTTTTAAGAAGTATGCAAAATCAATAGTGAACAAGTATTGTTGGACAAAAGGAGTACAATGACATCAATTAGCAAGGAAGTCAACTAGCAAAGTCTTAAATATATTTATTTTGTTAGTTAATTAATGACGAAGATGCTCTATTTTAACCAATTTAAGGAATTAATTCAAAATATTTGAAATTATGTTTGAAGAATTAAAATTGACCTACTCTCATGAATATAGAACATTTTTGTTAAAACTTGCTACTTTTTCCTACAAAAGGAGAAACAAAGCAAATATCTCTTAACAATGTCTCAGATCAACTGAAGTATACGCAATACTATTATACTTTTTCTGTTCAATTTATGTATTTATTATATATATTTATATATATATATATATATATTTAAATATGAACATCACTTTGTATGCTTAATTAACCTTTAATTGTAATGTTATACCTTTAATAACTCAACCTTATACAATTAACATAACAATGAACATGTTTAAAACTGTGAACCATAAGATCAAATACTGTGTTTCTAGCTTAATTTTGCGTACACACCTTTGCATTTGGATCGCAACAATATTAAATCAAAATTAAATGTATATTTAAATTTTATATCCAATTAAATTTAATTATTAATTTATATTAATTTAAAATCATATAAAAACTTATAATATTCTATTCACGAATCCTTATTTGATTCTACAGTTCCATATTGAATGTTGTATGGAGTCAATTATCAATTAATATAAATGTTAAAAGGACAAATTTGAAGGGAGAGCTGTGAATTTATTCTAAGTTTACTCATATAAGAAAAGACAACTAAATATACAAAACTAAAAGTTGTAGGAATTAATGTGACAAAGTGTGTGTGTATATATATATATATATATGTATATATATTCATGGAACATGATCTCCAATGAGTCTATGATAATTTACAATTGAATAGAAAGATAATGATTTTATAATTTTTTAAATTTTTTTTTCATATGAAAAATATCATATAAGAAAAAATATATTATAATGGACAATATATAACCAATTTTTTTTAATTAAATACAATTGGGATATGAGAACATGATCTCCAATGAGTGTATGATAATTTACAATAGAATAGAAAGAAAATGATTTTATAATTTTTAAAAATATTTTTTTCATATGAAAAATATCATATAACTAAAAATATATTATAATGGACAATTGGCAAATGCGCTCATCTATCGACCTTAATATTGACTGGGAATCGAGAAGTGTGAACTCCATTTGAAACAATTTAAAGACCGCCTTTACTTTCGAGAAAAAAAAAGACTTTGATTTTTTTTTTTTACAAAGTCAATCATATGCAAACCTAATATAGAATAGAATCATATAGGTGTATGATCACTCATTAGACACAATATGAGTTTTTTTGGGTGGTGGTATCACACGAGATTTAAATGTTGAGTAAGAAATTGCACCATTAATGACTTTCTGAATATGTTAATATACTTCTTTATAACAATCATATTCTATAATAATATTTCATTACAACGACTTGTTTTGAAATCAATTTTTATAACAGTAAAGAAAAATATCAAAATAATTTTTATAACAGTAAAGAAAAATATCCAAAAAATTATGTTATTATAAAGTTTGACTATATTATATATATTCTTAGTTATTGAAATGTTTTGCTCACATATAGATTAGCTAAAGAAAATTATTTCATTATTAGAATATAACTATTTGAGATTTTATTTTTTTCAAGTTGGATTGTAATTTGTAAGTGATGCTGATGTATCATTTGACTCTGAGAGATTTATTATGCATTTATATGGTAAAGTTGCTCATTGACCAAAAATAAGTAAAAAGTCAAACATCTATTTCCCCAATTGTTGGAGAGTATAGATTTTAAATTTTATGTGTAGCATCCCGCCTTAGAAAGAGCTAAATTCAGAAAGAACTAATTTGGAAAGAGTTAATTTTATGTTTGTATAAGTTAAACGTAAGTTGTGAGTTTTGGGTCAACTCCAAACGATCATAACTTTCAGTACAAGATGAGTTAGGTGACCCATAAGATATCAAATGAAAGGTCTTGGAATCCTCTTTCCAACGTCACCGAGTTTGCTAAATTTCGAGTTCGGATGAGAGAGATATGCCCGTTTGAAGTTAGCCTGTCTAGTTAAGGAAAGTTATCCGAATTAAGGAGGGGTATTTTGGTCTTTTCCTTACCCCATCCACTTTAAACATTTTTAGTAATATTTTAGGGGTCAAAACTGATTTGAGTAAGTTTTCACAATCCTAAATACGCTTAGGGTTTTGAGAAGAGTTCAAGAGGAGAAAATAGAAAAGGTTCAAGGTGTTCGTCGAAGGTCTTGAGATTTGTCGAGGAATTTCGCCAAGGGTTGATCCCTAATAGGTATGTAAGCTTTCATAGTGATGGGTTCGTTCACCCTCACACCAATCATGAGTTGTTGAGTTAATTTTGTCCATGAAAATCCATGTATTGAGGTTCTTGATGAGTTTCTTGAAGTTTCGTTCTTAAATCATTTAATATTGGGACTTGATGAGTTCTTGAGGTGATTGTTATAAGAATTCGAGAGTTGTCACCTTAAAATTTCAGTGGGTATGAGTTGAATCGAGTTTGAGAGAGGAAGAAAAGATCGGGCAGAAATAGGTATCCAGGTCCGCGTCGCGGACATGCTTCCCCAGAAAGTTTCCTCCCTCTCCACGTTACGAAGAGAACTCGGACTCTACTGTTTCAAAATTTATTTCGCGACCAAATATTTTAATTCATCTCCGTGTCGCGCCTTTGCTCCCCAGTCAGTGTTTTTGCTCGTTTCTTATTTTTTACTATCTAAAACTTATTTAATCATCACGAGATACTTCATATCATAAATCATAACTCCTGAATTCATAATTCAAATTCGAGATAGAGTTAAGAGTCAAGTTTGAGAGAGTCTTTCGAGTCATTTTGAGAAGTCTTTTACAATATTTTTAAACTTGTTTTAAGACTTGAGTACTTGAGTTTGAGGAAGAGTAGAGTTGAGTTTCATTTTTTTAAAAATGAATATATGGGAACTAAGTATTCCCAAGAGTAAATGTTTTTACATTTTAAATGAGGAGAAACACCGAATTCCAAATGAGTTCATGAGGAGTTTTGAGTACAATCTCTTTTAACAGAAATCTTTTGAGTAATAATCTCAAAGTTGAGGATGAGGAAATGGTTGTTCAAACATATGAGCTAAGTTATATTTTGAGAGTTTGAGAACCGCTATGGGGACGAGTTCAGATAACTCAAAGTCTTAATAAACCATGTAGCCAACGTGGGTAGAGAGAGTCATACTTTTTAGATGATTCCTTATTTCTTTTTAAGCATAGCTTAGTGGATCCACTTAGTTGAGGAGTTCTATACCCCGGCAAGGTATATGACAGTTATGGCAGCCTGGGCGAGACGTTGTATCATCACATAGCTCATAGTGATGGTTGTTGGCTAGAAAATCTCTCAAAAAATGTTATTTTGTATCTTTACATACAAATAAGAGTTATTATTGTATTTTTAAATTCATTGAGTTGTTATCTACTGTTTTAAATGCTTTATATAAACTGCATCTTTATTGTTGTTTTTATACTGCATTGAGTTGAGTATCTATGAGTTGAGGTTGAGGTGAGTAGAGTTGAGGTGAGTATGTTTCCTTCTTTTCAAGTTTAAGCTTTTATGTTATGTACACTGTTCCCCTTACATACTCGTACATTCAATGTACTGATTCCATTTGTCTTGCATCGTCTCATGATGCAGATACAGTATATTAAGGTCATCAACATGCGTTTCGTTGATACCATCGCAATTTGAGTTAGCTTTGGTGAGCCTCCTTGCTTTTGGAGGATCCCTTATTTATTTCTGTTATTTCAATTTTTTTAGGATGATTGGGGGTCTTGTTCCGACATCCCTCATAGTATTCCGACATCCCTCATAGTATTATAGGCTTTATAGATAGACAATAGTTGTTCATGAGTCTTTTTCATTTCCATTGTTAATGTTTGAGACTTGAGTTGACTTCTTTGGCCATTTGAATGTTCTTATACATTTCTGAGTTTATTATTTTGAGACATTTGAGTTAAAGTTCTACTTTTGAGCTTATGTTATGTTGACTAAGTCTTCCGCTATGAGTTGAGTCAGGCCAAGAGTTTGTTTGGGGCCAGCAATGATTTTCGAGTGCCAGCCACATCCAGGGTGTAGGCTCGGGGCGTGACAAATTTGGTATCAGAGCACAAAGTTCAAAAGTTCTAGGGTGTCTATGAAGCCGTGTCTGTAGGTCCTAGTTATCGGGGTGAAGCGCGTCACATCTATAATTAGGAGGCTGCAACATTTAGGAACCATCTCAGTTCTTTCATACTCTTTTCATGCGATAGAGTTTAACTTTAACCACTTTCTTTCTAATTCGTGTTTGCGCATATCTTTCAGATCATGCCTCCACGAAGAGCTGTCTGAGGTCGTCCTTCTAGGAGGAATGTTAAGCCCCAGGATCAAGGGGTCCCCAATGCACCAGAAGTGCAACCACAAGGAGAGGTCACTAATGCTGAGTTTTGTGATGCTATCCGGATGTTGAGTCAAGTGGTAACCAACCAAGCTGGGCAACAGAGGGGGTTCGACAGGATGTAGCTGATACATCCAGGATCCGTGAGTTCTTAAGGATAAATCCTCCAGATTTCACCAGTTCAAGTGTCACTGAGGATCCAGAAAACATTGTGGAAGAGTTGCATAATCTGTTTGAGGTTATGCATGTTGCTGATGCTGAGCGAGTGGAACTAGCTGCATACCAACTGAAGGGTGTTGCTAGAGTCTGGTACGACCAATGGAAGAAGAGTAGAGCTGAGGGTGCACCAATTATGAGCTGGGCTGTGTTCAATGAGGCCTTCATGGAGAGTTTCTTTCCCCGTGAATTGAAGAGGCAAAGGTAAGAGAAATCCACACTCTTAAACATGAATCCATGAGTGTGCATGAGTATAGCCTCAAGTATACTCAACTGTCCCACTATGCTCCGGAGATGGTTGCTGACATGAGGAGTAGTATGAGTTTGTTTGTATTTGGGTTGTCTCGCTTGTCAAGTAAGGAGGGAAAGGAAGTTATGCGGATAGGAGACATGGACATAGCAAGACTGATAATCCACGAGCAACAGGTTGAGGAGGATAAGATGAGAGATAGAGAAGAGTTTCAGAACTAGAAGTCTAAGACAACAGGAAATGATTCCGGGCAGCAGAAGAGCAATGCAAACCGGTCACCTTTTCAACCAAAGCCAAGTGAAGCTACTCCATCATCTGCTAGTGCATCTGCACCAAGGAACAGAGGTGAGTTTAAGATTCAGAATTCTCAGAACTTCAGAGCTAGACCTGCACAATCTCAAGGTGGTGTGGCACAAAGAGGTAATGAGACTCCTGCATGTGCTAAGTATGGTAGGAACCACCCAGGAGTGTGTCGTGATGGCTCCATTGGTTTCTTCAAGTGTGGTCAGAATGGTCACTTTATGAGAGCGTGCCCAAAGAACAGGCAGGGAGGTGGTAATGGGGGCAATAGAGCCCAATCTTCTTTAGTGGCTCCGCCAGACAGAGCTGCACCTAGAGGATCTACTACAAGAACAGGCGGAGGAACAAACCGTCTGTATGCTATCACCAGTCGCCAAGAGCAAGAGAATTCGCCAGATAATGTCACTGGTATGATAAAAGTCTTTACTATTGATGTATAAGAATTGTTAGATCCAGGTGCAAGTCTATGTTTTGTGACTCCCTATGTTGTTATGAAGTTTGGTATTATTCCCGAACAACTTCTTAAGCCCTTCAGTGTTTCTACACCTGTTGGTGAGTCTATTCTAGCTGAGAGAGTTTATTGTGATTGTACCATTTCTGTCAATCACAAGGACACCATGGTTGACTTAGTTGAGTTAGATATGGTGGACTTTGATGTTATTCTAGGTATGGACTGGCTTCATGCCTGTTATGCCTCAGTTGATTGTAGAACTCGAGTAGTTAAGTTCCAGTTTCCTAATGAGCCAGGTATAGAGTGGAGGAGTAGTTCAGCAGTGCCTAAGGGTCATTTTATTTTGTACCTTAAGGAGAGAAAGTTAGTTTCAAGGGGTGCATCTATCACTTAGTCCGAGTTAATGACTCTAATGTTGAGACACCACCTATTCAGTCAGTTCCAGTTGTGAGTGAGTTTCCAGAGATCTTTCCAAATGATGTTCCTGGAGTCCCTCCTGAGAGAGAAACAAACTTTGGTATAGATATTCTTCCTGATACTCGTCCTATCTCTAATTTGCCATATAGAATGGCTCCCGCTAAGTTAAAAGAGTAGTTGAAAGACCTTCTTGAGAAAGGTTTCATTCGACCAAGTGTCTCACCTTGGGGCACTCCGGTCTTATTTGTGAGGAAGAAAAATGGTTCTCTTAGGATGTGCATTGATTACCGGCAATTGAACAAGGTTACTATAAAGAATAAGTATCCACTTCCGAGAATTGATGATCTATTTGATCAACTTCAGGGTGCGACTTGTTTCTCTAAGATAGACCTTAGATCTGGCTATCATCAGTTGAGAGTAAGGGAAAGTGACATCCTGAAGACAACTTTCAGGACCAGCTATGGTCATTATAAGTTTCTAGTCATGTCTTTTGGTTTGACTAATGCTCCTGCAACATTCAAGGACCTTATGAATAGAGTGTTTAAGCCTTATCTTGATATGTTTGTTATCGTATTCATTGATGACAATCTAATTTATTTGAGGAATGAAGAGGATCATACTAGTCATCTCAGAATAGTTCTCCAAACTCTAAAGGATAATGAGTTGTATGCCAAATTTTCGAAGTGCGAATTTTGGCTTGAGTCAGTGACATTCTTAGGCCATATTATTTCTGGTGATGGGATTCGAGTTGACACTCAAAAGATTGAGGCAGTGCAGAACTGGCCTAGACCCACATCTCCAACTGATATTAGGAGTTTTTTGGGATTGACTGGTTATTATAGAAGGTTTGTCGAGGGGGTTCTCATCTATTTCATTCCCTTTGACAAAGTTGACTCAAAAGAAATCAAAATTTCGATGGTCTGAAGCTTGTGAGAAAAGCTTTCAAGAATTGAAAACGCGGTTGACTACTGCCCCAGTGTTGACCTTACCAGAGGGTACACAAGGCTTTGTTTTGTGTTGTGATGCGTCCAGAGTTGGACCGGGTTGTGTATTAATGCAGAATGACAAGGTTATAGCTTATGCATCCAGATATCTTAAGATTCATGAGAGAAATTACCCAACCCATGATATAGAGTTTGCTGCTGTAGTGTTTGCTTTGAAAATATGGCATCACTATCTCTATGGTGTTCATGTTGATGTGTTCACCGATCACAAGAGTCTTCGGTATGTATTCAACCAGAAAGAGCTTAATCTCAGACAGAGAAGGTAGTTGGAGTTACTCAAGGATTATGACATGAGTATTCTCTATCACCCAGGTATGACTAATGTTGTTGTTGATGCTTTGAGCAGGTTATCTATGGGTAGTACTTCCCATGTTGAAGAAGGCAAGAAAGAATTAGCCAAAGATGTGCACAGACTTGCACGATTCGGAGTCCAGTTAATGGATTCTAATTAAGGAGGAGTAGTGGTAATGAATGGGGCTGAATCATCACTAGTGTCCGAAGTGAAAGATAAGCAAGACCAAGACCCTGTTTTGCTTGAATTGAAGGCAAATGTTCAGAAGCAGAAAGTTATGGCTTTTGAACAAGGGGGAGATGGTGTATTGAGGTATCAAGGTAGATTGTGTGTACCAAAGGTGGATGAACTCCAAGAGAGGATCATGGAGGAAGCTCATAGCTCCAGATACTCTATCCATCCTGGTTCCACAAAGATGTATCGTGACTTGAGAGAAGTATATTGGTGGAGTAGCATGAAGAAGTGTATTGCAGAGTTTGTTGCTAAGTGCCCGAATTGTCAACAAGTCAAGGTAGAGCACCAGAGGCCCGATGGTATGGCTCAGAACATAGATATTTCGGAATGGAAGTGGGAGATGATCAATATGGATTTCATTACTGGGTTGCTGCGGTCTCACAGGTAGCATGATTCGATTTGGGTGATTGTTGATCGAATGACTAAATAGCCCATTTATTACTGATAAAGACTACCTTTTCAACAGAGGATTATGCCAAGTTATATATCCAAGAGGTAGTCAGACTTCACGGAGTTCCGGTGTCCATCATTTCAGATAGAGGTGCGTAATTCACTGCACAATTCTGGAAGTCAGAAAGGTTTGGGTTCGAAGGTAAATTTGAGTACTGCATTGCCATCCTCAGACTGATGGTCAAGCAGAGTGCAGAATTCAGACTTAAGAGGATATGTTGAGGGCGTGTGTGATCGATTTCAAGGATAAATGGGATGATCACTTACCTCTCATTGAATTTGCTTACAACAACAGTTATCACTCTAGCATCCAAATGGCTCCCTATGAGGCTCTTTATGGGAGAAGATGTAGATCTCCTATTGGATGGTTTGAGGTTGGTGAGGCTGGGTTGAGAGGACCAGGCTTGGTTCATCAAGCTATGGACAAAGTGAAGATCATTCAAGAAAGGTTGAAAACAACGCAAAGTCATCAAAAATCCTATACCGATGTTAGGAGAAGAGACTTGGAGTTTGAGGTGGACGATTGGGTTTATTTGAAGGTTTCACCCATAAAGGGTGTTATGAAGTTTGGCAAGAAGGGGAAACCCAGTCCTCGGTATATTGGTCCTTACAAGATATCCAAGAGAATTGGCAATGTAGCTTATGAGCTGGAGCTACCGCCAGAGTTAGCAGCAGTCCATTCAGTATTCCACATTTCAATGTTGAAGAAGTGTATGGGCGATCCTTCACTTATTATACCTACTAAAAATATCGGTATTAAGGACAGCCTATCTTGTGAGGAGATACCCGTTGAGATACTTGATCGTCAGGTTCAAAGGTTGAGAACCAAGGAGGTAGCATCAGTTAAGGTCTTATGGAGGAACCATTTTGTTGAGCAAGCTACTTGGGAGGCTGAGGAGGACATGAAGAAGAGATACCCATATCTCTTTTCTTCTGGAGGAGCTTCAAACCAAGGTACTAACTCTTTTCTTGGTACTTCTTAAGTTGAAATGTTGTGTTAATTTGCATGTTGAGTGTTTGAGCTGGGTGTTAGATGTTGCCACCCTTAGTCTACTTAGAGTAATCTCATTCGAGGACTAATGTTCCCAAGGGGGAGATATTGTAACATTCCGCCTTAGAAAGAGCTAAATTTAGAAAGAAATAATTTGGAAAGAGTTAATTTGAAGTTTGTTTTAGTTAAGCTTAAGTTCTGAGTTTTGGGTCAATTTTAAACGACCATAACTTTCAATACAGGATGATTTAGGTGGCCTACAAGATATCAAATAAAAGGTCTTAGAATCTTCTTTCCAACGCCACCGAGTTTGCTAAATTTCGGTTCGGCAGAGAAAGGTATGCCTGTTTGAAGTTAGCCTGTCCAGTTAAGAAAAGTTACCTAAATTAAGAAGGGGTATTTTGGTCTTTTACCTACCCCATCAGCATTAAACATTTTTAGTAATATTTTAGGAGTCAAAACTGATTTGGGTCAGTATTTACAATTCTAAATAGGCTTAGGGTTTTGAGAAGAGTTCAAGAGGAGAAAAGAGGAAAGGTTCAAGGCGTTCGTCGAGGTTCTTAAGATTTGTCGAGGAATTTCACCAAGGGTTGATCCCTAAGAGGTATGTAAGCTTTAATAGTAATGGGTTCGTTCACCGTCATGCCAATCATGAGTTCTTGAGTTAATTTCATCCATAAAAATCCATATATTGAGGTTCTTAATGAGTTTCTTAAAGTTTCATTCTTAAATCATTTAATATTGGGACTTGATGAGTTCTTGAGGTGATTGCTATAAGAATTCAAGAGCTTGCACCTTAGAATTTCAGTGGGTATGAGTTGAATCGAGTTTGTGAAAGGAAGAAAATATCGGATAAAAATAGGTGCCCAGGTCCGCGTCGCGGACATGCTTCCCCAGAAAGTTTCCTCCCTCTCCGCGTCGTGGAGAGAACATGGACTCTACTGTTTAAAAAAATTTTTCGTGACCACATATTTTAATTCATCTCTGAGTCGCGCCTTTGCTCCCCAGTCAGTGTCTACACGTGTTTCCTATTATTTACTATTTAAAACTCATTTAATCATCACGAGATCCTTCATATCATAAATCATAACTCCTGAATTCATAATTCAAATTTGAGATAGTGTTAAGAGTCAAGTTTGAGAGAGTCTTTCGAGTCATTTTGAGAAGTCTTTTAAAATCTTTTAAAACTTATTTTAAGACTTGAGTACTCGAGTTTGAGGAAGAGTAGACTTGAGTTTCATTTTTTTTCAAAGTGAATATATGGAAACTAAGTACTCCCAAGAGTAAATGTTTTTACATTTAAAATGAGGGGAAACACCGAATTTCAAAGGAGTTCATGAGAAGTGTTGAGTACTATTTCTTTTAAGAGAAATCTTTTGAGTAATAATCTCAAAGTTGAGGATGAGGAAATGTTTTTATTAAACATATGAGCTAAGTTATATTTTGGGATTAGTATTGAGCACCGATACTTTTTAGATGATTTATTATTACTTTTTAAGCATAGCTTAGTCGATTCACTTAGTTGAGGAGTTCTATACCCCGGCAAGGTATAGGACAGTTTTGGCAGCGTTGGCGAGACGCTGTATCATCACATAGCTCATAGAGATGGTAATCAATTAGAGAATCTCCCAAACAGAGTTATTTTGTATCTTTACATACAAATAAGCGTTATTATTGTATTTTTAATTGAATTGAGTTGTTATCTACTGTTTTAAATGCTTTATATAAACTGCATCTTTATTGTTGTTTTTATACTTCATTGAGTTGATTATCCATGAGTTGAGGTCGAGTTGAGTAGAGTTGAGGTGAGTATGTTTCCTTCTTTAAAAGTTCAAGATTTTATGTTATGTTAACTCTTCCCCATACATTATCTTACATTCAACGTGCTCATGCCATTTGGCGTGCATCATTTCATGATGCAGATACATGAGATCAAGGTCATCAACAGGCGCTTCGTTGATACCATGACAGTTCGAGTTAGCTTTGGTGAGCCTCCTTACTTATGGAGGATCCCTTATTTATTTATGTTATTTCAGTTTTGTTAGGATGATCGACAGTCTTGTCCCGACATCCCTCATAGTATTAGAGGCTTCATAGATAGACAATAGTAGTTCATGAGTTTTTTTCATTTCCATTGTAAATGTTTGAGACTTGAGTTGCCTTCTTTGTCCAGTTGAATGTTCTTATACATTTCTGAGTTTATTATTTTGAGACATTTGAGTTAAAGTTCTACTTATGAGCTTATCTTATATTGAATAAGTCTTCCGCTGAGAGTTGAGCCATGCCAAGGGTTCGCTTAGGGCCAGCAATGGTTCTAGAGTGCCGGCTACCTCCAGGGTGTAGGCTCAGGGCGTGACAATATGCTTTTCTAAAGTATAAAAAAGGGAAAATTGTGCATTATAGCAAACTATTAATTCAAAGTTAATATTGTAGCTATAGTTTCACTTAATTCCAATTCGCAGTAAACTTCTTGCCATTTGCCTCTCTCGCCTCTCTCTGGAATCTCACTCACCACTCTCCTCTTTTTTGTCTCTCTCTCACTTTATGCAAACACAAATATATAATTTGTGTTTGTCTTTGTATAAAGCGAGAACGACCGTATATACAAATACAAATGCATATCTCTCCGTCCTATACACTTATAATTATACAAAATATAAATCTTCCCCTGCCCAATTCTCTCTCTCTCTCTCTCTCTATACAAGCAGAATTATACAAATACAATGTATAATTTTTATTTATATAAAGCAAGAGAGAGATTTGATATAAAAATACAAATATTTTAACTTGATTCAATTGTATATGAATTCAAACTTTATGCAGATATACAAACACAATCATTGATGCGTATATATAGTAGTTACATATATACAGTTATCTAACCGATATACATATACAATTCACCTTTCTCCACTCTCTGTCCTCTCTGACTTGAAAGCATGATTGTGCAAGGTTTTCTCACATATTAAGGGTTCTAAGGTTTAAAGGTCTTCTCAACTAAATGAATCAAAGATAAAGAGCTATCCAACTGAAACCTATCTTGGATTGGTTATTGTATGATACCTTTTCATGGATGACTTATGACCTTGCTTGGATTGGCAAGATTACGTGCCTTTCCATGGATGATAAGAACAAGTAAGAAATGACTATTCTGTGGGATTTATGCTTAACACCAAGAGGATATTGAGATGAAAACTCTTCCGTTAGTAGAGGCCGGGTTTCTAGAAGCAATCTCCTTATCCCATACCTATGTGCCCCAATAGGATGAGTGTCTAGATAGACATTAGATAGTGGATCCACCTATGCTAGAAGTTTATGGTCCTTACCTTGGCAGGTAGGACAACCCTTTTCGGTGTGGGAGACACCAAGGGATCATGTTATAGCTCACATGGTCTCTATGTCGGTTAAGGCTAATTCCCACAATAAAAATGAACTAAGGTTACTTCAAGAAGTATCTCACATGTGTTCAACGGTTTTAAAGAAGTTAGCTTGCATTGACCATGTTTTATGACTCACATTTTCTAACCTTTTTATATCATGTTTGAGCTTGGTCATTGCATGTCATGAAAATGTCCTATTTTAGCATGATTTAAATGTTTATATGCATGGCTATCATACTTGATACATATTTTTTACTAACGCATACTCTTGCCTATATTTCCCCAAATATAGGGTCTGACAATCAGGATTCTCAGTTTCGTGGCTAGAGGTTGATTTGAGGGATTCCAAGCTTTGGTGAGTCCTCATGCTTCTAGGATGGATTTCATTGTTTTCAGTTTTGGAATTGATGTATGGGCTAGGCCCAATTTCATTCTATTGTATTAGATGGCTATTGAGACAAGCGTGTAGACTTCCGCTTTGCTTTTATAAAACTTTGGACTTAAAATGTTGCCTTTAATTTTTTTGTTCTATTTCTTATGTTATGAATGCTAAGTGGCTTGTATGAGGCCTTTCGGGGTCCTATACGCCATGTTACATCTAGGGTGTACCCCTAGGTCGTGACAAACTTGGTAATCAGAGTACAAGGTTTAAAATGTTCCTAGGATGTCTCATAAGCCACGTCGAGTAGAGTCTTATTCATGAGTGTGAAACGCGCCACATTTATGAATAAGAGGCTACAAGAAGATTAGGAAACTACACTTCTTTATTACTCTAAAGTCGTGTGATAGAGTTTAACTCTATAAGGTCTCTCTCCTAATCCTTATCCTATTATGTACAAGATATGACTACTCGAAGAGCTTATTCCAAAAGGAATATGAGGGAGAATGCGGAACAAGAAGCGCCTCCCCAAGCTCCTCAAGTTCCGGTCAACCCTTTGGCCGAGCAAGTGACTAATATGGAGTTTAGAGCTTCTTTTCAAGTGTTGGCTCAGGCCGTGACGGTCCAAGACAATAGGGAGGTTGCGGTTCTTGTGAACCCAAATATGGGTACGATGACATCTAGAGTGAGGGACTTCACTAAGATGAATCCTCCAGAGTTTCATGGTTCTAAGGTTGAGGAAGTTCCTCAAGAGTTTATTGATGAGGTATACAAAGTGTATCAGATCATGGCAGTAACGCCGGTGGAAACGGTGGAGTTGGCTGCTTATCAACTTAAGGGTGTTGCACAAATTTGGTTCAACCAATGGAAAGAGGGAGACCGGAAGATGCAGGTCCTCTAGATTGGGAAAAGTTTAAGGTTGCTTTCCTTGATAGGTTCTTTCCCCTTGAGATGAGGGAGGCAAAGGTGCTTGAGTTCATCAACCTTCGTCACGGAAGTATGAGTGTGAGGGAATATGCTTTAAAGTTCACACAATTGTCTAAATATTCTCCAACTGTGGTTGCCGATCCAAGGTTAAGGATGAGTAAGTTTGTGTCGGGTGCTTCCGACTTAGTGGTCAAAGAATGCCTAACCACCATACTTGTTAAGGAGATGGATGTTTCCCGATTGATGATACATGCACAACAAATAGAAGAAGAAAAGCTTAAGGAGAAAACTAGGGATTCAAAGAGTGCAAGAAGAGATGATGGTGAGTCTTCACATTCAATGTCCGAGGGAGGAAATCATTCTCAAGGTAAGGATGGTAGGAGCAAATATGGCCCGAGTGTAGGGAGTGTGGGAGAAGACATGAGGGTAAATGTCTAGCCGGTTCTAATGATTGTTTTGGTTGTGGTAAGATGGATCATAAAATAAGGAATTGTCCTTTGGTTGCTAGAAATGAGGGAGATATCCGTCGACGGGCTCAACCCTACCCTTCTTCCGATCCTAGTGGTGGTTGGAAACAAGATAGGGTTTATGCTCTTCAAACTCGACAAGATCATGAGGGTTTCCCGTATGCGGTAATTGGTAAGTTAAGGTCTTTTAGCTTTAGGTTATGCATTGCTTGATATTGAGTGTTTCGTTGGATATGGTAAGACTCCATGTATGGAGATTGTGTTTGGAGTAGTCCTTGGAATCCTTTTGGAAACTTCGTAAGTGCTTACTTGTATCAATGGTTTAGTGGTTGTTAAGATGTTGGTGTTATGTTTGGGATTGAGGGAGATGGATTTGAAAAGACTAGTGGGGTTTGCTCCCAAAGGGGAAATAGTGTGCTTCATGGTTGGTACGTGAGTAGAACTATGTTGGTTTTGGAAGAGTTCCTTGTTATGGTTTGATGAGTGAAAGTTTGGAGGGGTTGTGACTTCTTAGTATCCCTATCTCTTTCCTTCTATCTTCGAGTCTAGCTTGAGGTCTTAGCTCCTCATGGTCCACTCTTTAGGATTCGGGTGTCTTAGTCATCCTCATGTTTCCTCATGTATGTATGCTCATGAAAAATTTAATTTTCATAAATATGATTTAGTTTAATTACTTGATTTCTTCATGTTTATGTGCATTTGAATATGGGTTGCATATAGACCTCATGAGATGATATGTTGAACATGATTTAGCTTGGAGATGAAGTTTCCTCCTCGAATATGTGCATTTATGTGATTGCATTCATGTTGGGCTCCTAGGTCTAGTTCCTATCTTCCTTATGATGTTTTGAACATGTTTTAACTTGGAGTCGATGTTCCTCCTTGGTTATGTGCATTGTGATGAAGTTGCATTGATGATTGGGTTGTTAGTTTCTCTCCTACTCTTTTCGTGCTAGTTTGAGTTCCATTCGAGGACAAATGTTCCCAAGGGGGAGATAATGTAACACCTCAGATTCAAAAAGGCAAGAAAATTTCAGTTTTTCTCAGACCTAGTGTCAAGACCAACAACACCATCCACGACCCGTAGGTGGGACGACGGTCCGTCGATGGTGGCGTGGTCCACGAGTTGGATTACTCTAAAAGATGCCTAGTTTCAGTACTTTGTGACGGTTCACCATCCATTCCATGAGCCATAGATAGGGTTCGTTTAACGAACTGATTCCGTCGTTAGGGAAAAGCCAATGGGGAAAGAATTGGGGCCAGAAAACTTTTGAGTAGTAACTTGAAATTTCCTAACCTAGTCTAGATTTGGACGAAATCGTAGTCAGTGAGGTCTAGGGAAATCTGGTAACGAATCAGAGATCTAATTATGAATTTGATCACATGAGTAGATAGCTAAGACGTTAAGGAACCCGTACGACTTTACTGAATCGAATTCGGGCGAGTAGAACTCCCGAAACTAATCTTAGCGTGAACGGGTAATTTCAAAGTGTCATGGGTTGAAGGTGTGTTGTGAAATAGGGTGTTGAAACTCTTTAATTAACTCTCTGTCTCCGTGCAAGCCACCAAGAAGGGATTATTCCCGTCAGGGCGGGGCCGCTGTAGCGGGATGAGGTCCGCTGTGGCGGGACAGTCGCGACTTAAGTCGGAAATAAACCCCAAAAATGTTATTATTCTGCAACATTCGATCTTGAGAGCTAAGGAACGACCCAGGGATATTTCTTGAAGGTTTTCCACCTCTTCTAGCACAAAAGGTAAGGTTTTTACTCCCTAAATTTATTTTTTGATCCGTAAAACTTAGTTTCTTGGGTAATTATCGATGGGAGAGGGTTTTGATCTGGTATTTATGGTGGAAGAAGCCCTAAAATGGGTATGGGGATCATGGGTTTGGCCAAGGGTTGATATTATTGATTATAATCTGGGTAATTAGGTCTTGTTTATTGATCCTCGCGTTATATTGATTGTTTGTAGACCAAGAACAAGCAGAAAGAATCCAGAAAGGAAAGAATCAAGTTTCTTAGGGGATTCAAGCATTGTTCGAGGTAGGTGATGGTTGTGATTTCATGTTTGTGTGATGTATGTTAGTAATTGCTTCATTGTATTGCATGTATGTATGCGAATGTTGCATTATTGATCACACCTAATGTAAATGAGTATGAACGAATAACTATATACCATGAATCACCGCAGGGTTGTATGATTATGAGAATATACATTGTGATTGTGATTGTGGTATGTTGAATGGATCGGGTGTCACATTCCGACGCACTAACTGGGATCGGATGTCACGTACCGACATATATATTAGAACGGGTGTAACCATCCGACACACTAACTTAGAACGACTGTCACGATCAGGCACACTAACAGTTTGGGTATAGGTTCCATGAGAGGACTATTGACTTGTCATATATGCGTATTGTTGAGAATGTGGAATTGTACATTGATCCTGAAATGATGACTGATATTGTATATGTTCGGTATATGCTTGTTTTACTATGTTGTAACTGCTTATGTATGCTTCACTTATTTGGAATAACCGTGTGATCCTACCAGTACACTGTGGTTGTGTACTGATTCTGCAGTTTCTCTTTCTTTGTTGAGTAAAAGGCATCTTCAGGCGGCTACTGAAAGACCTCGTTTAGGATATCAGTGAACAACATCGAATTCAAGGGTTAGCCAGTTCTTCCAGGCAGCCACGAGTTCTCCTTTTGCTCAGTCCATCTTATTCGGACTTAGATTAGCACTTTAGATTTCTTATGTTTTGTTTGGGTTGTACCCAATTTCGTAGACTTCTTGAACTTTAGATGTTTTGGTACATTGACTTTCAGGTTCTAGGCATTATTTCCGCAATGTTTTAGCATCGATTTGTTAGACTTTCGGAGTTTATGGGAACTCCCTATGTTTCCTTTAGACATTTAAACCTGCTTCCGTATCTTTAAATGCTTTAGTTTTTGTTAATTTGGTTAGTTGGGTTGTAGTAACGGTTCTCCCACCGGAGGGTTAGTGTGGGTGCCAATCACGATGCCCTGGGTCATGACAGTTCGTAGGTGAGTCCCAGACTTGGAAAGATTTCAGAGTTAGAATTCGAGAAGGACGACCATGACCTACGATCTGTAGACTGAACCACGGCCTATAGGAAGAGGTCCGTCGTTGGTGGCCTAGTAATTGAGTCTCTGAAGTCAACGACGGACAAACATGACAGTCCGTAGGTTGAGCCACGGATCGTGGTTCACCATCGTCGTTGACAAAGGAAATTATTTGGAAAGAAAGAGCTTTTGGGTCAACTTCAAACGGTCATATCTTTTAGCAAAAAATTAATTACGTGGCCCATGACCTATAAAATTAAAGATTTGAATCCTCTTTCCAACGCCACTGAGTTTGCTAAATTCTAAGCCCTGAGTAAAAAGTGATGCTCGTTTTAGTGAAGCCTTGTCGGGCAGACCATAAACGACAGACCCAGTTGACGGACGGTAGTCCAAACGACGGTCCGTCAGTCCCGTAGTAGATGGCATTCGGCAGTTTTTAAGTAAGCGGTTATTGGGTTTTTTTTTCCAAGTGTTTTAACTCAATACTATGTTGTGTTGCTCTCTAATAGAAGTCTATATAATGATTTTAAACCCCCAAATCATCCAAACTCAATTCATTAAATTTCCAAAAGAAGATCAAGCTCCTCCTCTCAAATAATTCTCTCTCTAGAAGTTGAAGAAGAAATCTAGGGTTTCAAGATCAAGTCTCCAAATCCTCCATTGCTTCCAAGCTTTTGGCATCAAGGTATGATAGTTTTCATCCATGGATTCCTTCTATTCATGGAGTTCCCAAATTCTCCTATTTTCAAAGTTAGAAATCTCCAATTGTGCTAGGGTTTTCTTCTATATTATGAGTTTCTTTAATTATTGATTAAACTGAGTGATGTATGATCTTTTATGCATGAATTGAGTAAATTCCATGATTTTATGATGATTCGCCTTGAACCTATGCAATCCCCATGTTTTCCAAGTTATGAGCATGTAATGTGGGTCTTGCATTATGGAAGAAGAGTTTTATGAAATCAAGCATGAATTGATAGAATTGCATGAATTTATGATGAATTTTCATGAACCCATGCTTAACCCATGTTTTCTAGATGTTGATGATTGAAAGTGGGTTTTGAACATTGGAAGGTGAATTATGGAATTATGCATGTTCTTATGAAATCTATGAAATTTTTTAAGGATGCTTTGAGAGTGAAGTATCAATGATGATGTTCTTGTTGTGTTGTTGAAATGATTTTCTCATATACAAATGAAAGCATGATTGTGAAAGGTTTTCTCACATATTAAGGGTTCTAAGGTTGAAAGGTCTTCTCACCTAAATGAATCAAAGATAAAGAGCTATCCTAATGAAACCTAGCTTGGATTAGTTATTATATGATACCTTTCCATGAATGACTCGTGACCTAGCTTGGATTGGCAAGATGAATTGCCTTTCCATGGATGATAAGAACAAGTAAGAAATGACTATTCCGTGGGATTTATGCTTAGCACCAAGAGGATATTAAGATGAAAGCTCTCCCGTTAGTAGAGGTCGGGTTTCTAGAAACAATCTCCTTATCCCTTACCTATGTGCCCCCATAGGATGATTGTCTAGATATACATTAGCGAGTGGATCCACCTAAGCTAGAAGTTTATGGTCCTTAATTACCTTGAAAAGTAGGACAACCATTTTCGGTGTGGGAGACAACGGGGGATCATGTTATAGTTCACATGGTCTATATGTCGGTTAATGTTAATTCCTACAATAATAATGAACTAAGATTACTTCAAGAAGTATCTCACATGTGTTCAAAGGTTTTAAAGAAGTTAACTTGCATTGACCATGTTTTCTAACCCTTTTATATCATGTTTTAGCTTGGTCATTGCATGTCATGAAAATGTCCTATTTTAGCATGATTAAATGTTTATATGCATGGCTATCATACTTGGTACATATTTTTTAATAACGCATACTCTTGCCTACATTTCCCTAAATGTAGGGGTCTGATAGTCAGGGTTCTCTTTTTCGTGGCTAGAGGTTGATTTGAGGGATTCCGAGCTTTGGTGAGTCCTCATGCTTGGAGGACGGATTTCATTATTTTCAGTTTTCTTCTTTACTTTCAGTTTTGGACATGATGTATGGGCTAGTCCCAATTTCATTCTATTGTATTAGATGGCTATTGAGACAAGTGTTTAGACTTCCGCTTTGCTTTTATAAAACTTTGGACTTGAAATGTTGTCTTTAATTTTCTTTGTTCTATTTCTTATGTTATGAATGCTAAGTGGCTTTTATGGGGCCTCTCGGGGTCCTATACGCCATGTTACATCTAGGTTGTACCCCTGGATCGTGACATCAATTGATGGATATTTTTTTCTTGATCCCAACGTTTAATCATATACACGTATAAACCTCTTTTTTGAAACAACAATAGTAAACACCCAATAAAACTCTTCATCATAGTTTATAGAAATATATACATTGTCTAATAAATGTTAAGATAAACCAGTAGGAATGAAAAATTCTTTGATAATGTTGGTCATTAACCTCTCAAACTGATATGTGAAAGGCCCACCCGACATGTCTTCATGTGTACTAAGATTAGCTTTAGCAGGAATGCAATAATATTTTATATGCGCCCTGTTTATGTATATTTTGAACAAAAAATTAGCTATGTTGTGTCTATACCAATTACTAATTTGAAGCTCTAATTTCTTTTGAAGATAGTAGAAAATGACATAGATATGCTGCACAATACAATGTATCATAAAAAAATAAAATAAAGTAGTTATTTAATCTAATATATAATCAATGACACATGTCTTTTAAATGTATCCATACAAATATGAGTTGTAACACCTCAGAATCTAGTAGGCTAATCTAGGGCTAGGTGTGTGAGGTTTAGAGCCATGAAAGTGGACAAGGGCCAAGGGCCAAGGGCCAAGGGCCAAGGGAGAGGACTAGGGCAGTCCACTCTACCATAGACACTGCCCAAGCAACCACCACCACCACCACGACACTCGGTGAAGACCACGGCCCTTGGTGTGGCTAGTGGTAGGCTAGGCAGTAGCCTCCCCAAGCTGCCCAAAACAACCCCCTCTTCACGAGCCACTTCACGGCTCGTGGAGGGGAGTTGAGTGTGTAAAGGTTGAGGCGAAGGTGGCTTGGCCACTGCCTCAAGGCCCACGAGAGGGACCACGGCTCGTGGTAGACACCACGGCTCGTGGTAGACACCACGACTCGTGGAGCCCTCCGTGAAGGTGACTTAGATTTGTGGGGCTAAGGGCACACTTGCCTAGCCACTGACTCAAGGTCCACGAAGGGGACCACGGCTCCTGGTCAAGACCATGGCTCGTGGGACCTCACATGGTCCCTGGGCAGGCCACTAAAAGTTGAGGGTTAATTGGTCTTTTCAGGTTTAAGTTAGATTAAAGTGAGGTCGTTTTTCCTAAGTCTTGGGTCCCTATATAAGTATTTTTAACTCCAAAACCCACCCAATTAAGTCATATTTTCCAAAACCCAAAAGGAAACCCCAAAGTTCATCCTCTCAAAAATTCTCTCTCTAGAAAACTTGAAGAAGAAGAAGAAAGAGGAGGATATTCAAGCTAGGGTTTCAAGAGCAAGCTTTTACACATCAATTTCTTTGGGCTTTGTTGTTAAGGTATGATAACTTTCATCCATGGACATCTTCCATCCATGGAGTTCCTTCAAAATCTCAATTTCAAAAGAGATAGATATCCCCAATTGTTAGGGTTTGATTCAAAAGTTATGGGTTCCTTTAAAACTTGATTCTAATGGTTGAATTATGTTGTATGAAGCATGAATTGATGATTTTCTATGATTTTTTTAATGATATATCCTCAAGAACCCATGAAATTCCCATATTTCTCAGTTGTGATCTTATGATATGGGTCTTTGTTGATGAAAGAGGAATGTTATGAATTTATGCATGAAGTGATAGAATCACATTAATTATAATGAAATCCATGTCTAATGCTTGAATTCTAGATGTGTTGATTGAAAGTAATCTTTGAACCTTGAAAGGGTAAAGTATGAGATTATGCATGTTTTATGAAATCTATGTAAATGCTTTAAGAACACTTTGAGAGTGAAGTGTCAATGATTATGATATTGTTGTTGTGTTGATTGAAAGACTATTCTCATGAACACATAATGAACATGATATGAAAGGTTTTCTCACATAATGAAGATTCTAGGTTAAAAGGCTTTCTCACCTAATTGAATCTAATACTTACATGTAGACATGGACGGTGAAAGGTTTTTCTCACGCATGATCTAAGAGCTATCCTAATGAACTAAGTTGGATGGATGGTCAAGGACATCCTCCCATGAAACATGAGTTAAGTCAAGACTTAATAAGTACACTGTGGGATTAATGCTTAGCACTGAGTGGATATTAAATATGAGAGGGAAGTCTTTTACGCAAGTTGAGTCCGGGCTTCTCAAGTATGTCTCATGAGATGGAATCCTTTTACGCAAGTTGAGTCCGGGTTTCTAGTAGCAATCTCCTTATCCCATAAACTACGTTCCCCCGTAGGATATTTAGCTCGTGGATCCACCTAATCTAACAAACCATGGTTCTACCTTAGGCAAGTAGGACAACCCTTTTCGGTGTGGGTAACACCGGGTGGTCATGTTGTAGCTCACATGATCTCATGTTGATTAAGGCTTATTCCTAGAACAAGAACATGAATAATGATTTATGGTTACTCAAGAAGCTTTGTATATGACTTCAAATGTTTTAAAGATGATGATGATTTATATTGCCTATGTTTTATGAATTATGATTTCTAACCTCTTATGTTATGTTTAACTTGGTAAATTGCATGCTTATAAATGAAATGTCCCTTTTTGCATGTTTTAATTGTTTCCATGCATAGTTATCATACTTAGTGCATTATTGTACTAACGCATACTCTTGCCTACATTTTTCCCAAATGTAGGGTCCGGTACTCAAGGTAGTCAATTTTGTGGCTAGCGCTTGGATTTTGATTGTTTTCCCGAGCTTGGTGAGTTCTCATAGTTCGAGGGTGGATTTTTCTATGTTTAGTTTCTTTCATGTACTTTCCCTTTTGAACATGTTGTATGGGCTAGGCCCAATTTCATTCGATATTGTAATAGATGGCTATAATGAGAAAAAGTGTCTAGACTTCCGCTTTCTTTTATGAAAAGCTTTTTAGACTTGAAATGTGTTTTACTCATATTGTTCTATTGCTTATGTTATGAGAACTAAGTGGCTTGTATGGAGTCCTTCATGGTTCTATATGTCATGTTACATCTAGGGGGTAACCCTGGGTCGGAACAAACTTGGTAATCAGAGCACAAAGTTTAGAATGGTTCTAGGATGATGTCTCATAAGCCACGTCTAGTAGAGTCTTGTTGATGAGTGTGAAGCGCGCCACATTTATGAATGAGAAGCTATAAGATATTTAGGAAATTTCACTTCTTTCATTACTCTTAAGTCATGCGATAGAGTTTAACTCTATAAGGTATTTCTCCTAATCCTTATCCGCTGGTCTACAAGATATGACTACTCGAAGGAATTTCGCTAGAAGGAATGAGGAAGGCAATGTGAATCAAGGAGCTCCTCCTCAAACTCCTCAATCTCCGGTGGATCCTTTGGCCGGGAAAGTGACAAATGCGGAGTTTAGGGTGGCTTTTCAAGTGTTGGCCTAAGCCATGACGGCTCAAGCCAATAGAGAGCTTATAACTCCCATGAACCCTAATGTGAATTCGGCGGCCTCTAGAGTGAGGGACTTCGCAAGGATGAACCCTCAAGAATTTTATGGCTCCAAAGTTGAGGAAAACCCTCAAGAGTTTATCAATGAGGTCTATAAGGTACTTGCTATCATGGGGGTGACTCCGGAAGAAAAGGTGGATTTATCCACTAATCAATTGAAAGGTGTTTCTCAAGTGTGGTATCATTAATGGAAGGAGGGGAGGCCGTTATGAGTGGGTCCCGTAGAATAGGAAATGTTTAAATCGACGTTCCTTGATAGGTTCTTTCCACTTAAGTTGAGGAAAGCCAAGGTGCAAGAGTTCATTAACCTTCATCAAGGAAGTATGAGTGTGAGGGAGTATGCTCTAAAGTTCACCCAACTATCCAAGTACGCTCCAACTATGGTGGCAGATTCAAGGGCTAAGATAAATAAATTTTTGACGGGCGTGTCCGACATGGTAGTCAAAGAATGTCGTACGACAATGCTTATCCAAGATATAGATATTTCATGTCTCATGGTGCATGCCCAACAAATGGAGGAAGAGAAACTCAAGAAAAAGAATAGGGAGGTAAAAAGGGCTAGGACCGGTGATGGGAACTTCTCTAATACAAGGTCCAATGGGCAAGGCCGACCTTGGTTTAAACAAAGGTTTTCCGGTCAAGGTTCCTCCAACGCTCCTCCATGAGTCAACAAGGATAGGGTGTGTAACCCTAAACCTCAAGGAGGCAATCGTAGTGGATCTTCTGTGGCTAGGCCTACTTATGTGAAGTGTGGGAAGAAGCATAATGGTAAGTGCCTAGCCGGTACGAACGGTTGTTTTAGTTGTGGAAAGAGTGGTCACAAAATGAGGGATTGCCCGTTGTTTAAGTTTAAAGGAAGAGAGGGCAAGCAAACTCCTCCTAGTGGTTCAAATTCCAATGCTCCCAAGCAAAACCGCTTCTATGCTCTCCAAAACCGAGGTGAACAAGAGAGTTCTCCGGACGTGGTCACCGGTATGTTAAAAGTTTTCCATATAGATGTGTATTCTTTGTTAGACCCCGGTGCTACTTTGTCTTTTGTGATGCCTTATGTGGCTCTGAGATCTGATGTGCTCCCTGATGTGTTGTTAGAACCTTTTTCTGTCTCTACTCCTGTTGGTGATTCTGTTGTGGCTAAAAGGATCTGTAGAAGATGTCCCATTTCCTTATCCCATAGAGTTACTCTTGTTGATTTGGTAGAGCTTGATATGTTAGACTTTGATGTTATCTTGGGTATGGATTGGCTGCATTCCTGTTATGCTTCTGTTGATTGTAGAACTCATGTGGTCAGGTTTCAGTTCCCGAATGAGCCTATCCTTGAGTGGAAGGGGGAAAATTCTATGCCTAAGGGTCAATTTATTACATGTCTTAAAGCTAGAAAGATGATCTCTAAGGGTTGCATTTACCATCTTATTAGGGTGAGGGATTTAGATTCTGAAACCCCTTCTCTTGAGTCTGTCCCCGTTGTCAATGAGTTTTTGAAAGTGTTTCCAGATGACTTGATCGGTATTCCTCCTGAGAGGGAAATAGACTTCGGTATCGACCTTCTTTTGGATACGCAACCTATCTCTATTTCTCCTTACCGTATGGTTCCGGCAGAACTAAAGGAGTTGAAAGAACAGTTGAAGGATCTGTTAGACAAGGGTTTTATTTGATCGAGTATCTCTCCATGGGGTGCTCCAGTATTGTTTGTTAGAAATAAGGATGGTTCTCTTCGTATATGTATAGACTATCGTCAGTTGAACAAGGTACAATTAAGAATAAGTATCCTCTTCCAAGGATAGATGATTTATTTGACCAACTTCAAGGGGTAAGTTATTTCTCTAAGATTGATCTTCGGTCGGGTTATCAGCAATTGAGGGTGAGAGAAAATGACATTCAGAAGACGGCTTTGCAAAATCAATATGGTCATTATGAATTCCTAGTGACGTCGTTTGGTTTGACTAATGCTTTGGCGGCGTTTATGGACTTGATGAATAGAGTGTTTAGGCAATACCTAGACATGTTCCTGATTGTGTTTATCGATGATATTTTTATCTACTTAAGGACTGAGGATGAGCATATGGGTCATTTGAGTATTGTGTTGCAAGTTCTAAAGGACCAACAACTTTTTGCAAAGTTTAGCAAGTGTGAATTTTGGTTAAGGTCCGTAGCTTTCCTTGGTCATATTGAGTCTAATAAGGGTATTGAGGTAGAACCTAAGAAGATGGATGCGGTCAAGAGTTGGCCTAGACCTCTAACTCCTTCGGACATTAGAAGCTTCTTCGGTTTGGCCGATTATTATGGAAGGTTGGTTAAGGGGTTTTCATCCATTGCCTCTCCGTTGACGGCTTTGACTCAAAAGAAAGCTAAGTTCATTTGGTCGGAAGCTTTTGAGAAAAGTTTCCAAGAGTTGAAGGATATACTTACTTTCGCTCCAGTGTTGACTTTACCAGAAGGTACGAATGGTTTTGTGGTGTATTGTGATGGTTCTAGAGTTGGGTTGGGATGTGTGCTTATGCAAAATGGTAAAGTGATTGCCTATGCTTCAAGACAACTTAAAGTTCATGAGAAGAATTATCCTACCCATGACCTTGAGTTAGCGGTGATTTTTTTTCCCTTGAAGATATGAAGGCATTATTTGTATGGGGTTCATGTTGATGTCTTCACCGATTATAAGAGATTACAATACATGTTTAGTCAAAAGGAGTTGAATCTTCGCCAACGGAGGTGGCTTGAACTATTGAAGGATTATGACATGAGTGTCCTTTATCACCCCGGTAAGGAAAATGTGGTAGCGGATGCTCTTAGTAGGTTGTCTATGGGTATTGTTGCTCATATTGATGATGATAAGAAAGAGTTGGTTCGAGATGTTCATAGGTTGGCCCGATTAGGTGTTCAATTAGTGGACTCCACCAAGGGTGGTGTTATAGTTCACAATGGGTCCAAATCATCTTTTGTGGCGGATGTGAAATCTAAGCAAGGTCTTGATCCTATTTTGGTTGAATTGAAAGAGGCGGTGCTTAAGAAATCCGTTGAGGCTTTCTCCCAAGGGGAAGATGGTGTACTTAGATACCAAGGCCGTTTGTGTGTTCCTAATGTTGACGACTTGAGAGAGAAAATCTTATCGGAAGCCCATAGTTCTCGATATTCCATTCACCCGGGAGCCACTAAGATGTACCATGACTTGCGGGAGGTCTATTGGTGGAATAAGATGAAGAGGGACATTGCAGAGTTTGTGGCTAAGTTCCCTAATTGTCAACAAATTAAAGTTGATCATCAAAGACCGGGAGGTTTATACCAAGATATAGGTATTCCTACTTGGAAGTGAGAAGATGTGAACATGGACTTTATTGTCGGCTTGCCTTGTACCCAGAGACAACATGCCTCTATTTGGGTTATTGTAGATCGGATGACAAAATCGACTCACTTTATTCCCGTCAAGGTTTCCTTTTCGGCGGAGGACTATGCTAAGTTGTACATAAGAGAAATGATGAAGTTGCATGGGGTGCCTTTATCCATTATTTCCGATTGTGGTCCTCAATTCACTTCACACTTTTGGAAGTCATTCCAAAAGGGTCTTGGCACTACGGTTAAGCTTAGCACGTCTTTTCATCCCCAAACTGATGGGCAAGCGGAGCATACCATCCAAACTTAGGAGGATATGTTAAGGGCTTGTGTAATTGATTTTAAGGGTAATTGGGATGGCCATTTGCCATTGATAGAGTTTGCCTCAATAATAACTATCATTCAAGTATCGGTATGGCTCCCTTTGAGGCCTTGTATGGTAGGAGATGTAGGTCTCCTTTTGGCTGGTTTGAGGTGGGTGAAGTTGCTTTAATAGGCCCTGAATTCGACTCATTAGTTTATGAGGCCATTGAGAAAGTTCGACTCATTAGAGAGAGGTTGAGAACAGCTCAAAGTTGGCAAAAGTCTTATGCCGATGTGAGGAGAAGGGATCTAGAAATTGAGGTTAACGATTGGGTTTATTTGAAAATCTCACCCATGAAGAGTGTGATGAGATTTGGCAAGAAGGGGAAACTTAGTCCCCGGTATGTAGGCCCATACCAAATTTTGAGACGTGTTGGTAAAGTTGCCTATGAGTTAGAATTGCCAAATGAGTTAGAATTGCCAAATGAGTTAGCTTCGGTGCATCCGGTTTTCCATGTCTCTATGCTTAAGAAGTGTGTTGGAGATCCAACATCCATTATTCCCTTAGAAGGGTTGGGAGTTGACGAAAGTCTTTCATATGAGGAAGTTTCGGTAGAGATTCTAGACCGGCAAGTCAAGAAATTTAGAAATAAGGAAATAGCTTCCGTAAAGGTTTTGTGGAGGAATTAACTAGTTGAGGGTGCTACTTGAGAGGCCGAGGCCGATATGATGTCCCGTTATCCTCATCTTTTTCCTCCTACTCCTATTCTAGCTTGAGGTAATTAGCTCCTCTTGAGTTTTCCTTGTTTTGAGAGTCATGTGTGTTTTCCATGATTTCCCTATGTTATGCATGTTCATGAGAAACTTATGTTTAGAAAGAAAATGAGTTTATATGATTGATTTTCCTCATGTTGTTGTGGATTGAGTATGAATTGCCTATTGACTTCATGAGATGAATTGATGAACATGCTTTAATTATGCTTTTTGAGAGTAAATTGCATAAAGGCTCCATAAGATTGTGTTGAGCATGCTTGTAGCTTGGAGAAGGTAATTCCTCCTAAGAACATGAGAAATGTTGAAATTTCATGCATAATGGGTTGCTAGATGTAGTTCCTACTTCCTTGTGATACATTGAGTATGTTTGAGTTGGAGTTGATGTTTCCTCCTTGTTTGTGTGCATTTGATGATGTTGCATGCATGATGGGCTGCTAGTCTTGAGTTTTTATTTCTGTAAGGTGTCTAGAACGTCATTCGAGGATGAATGTCCCTAAGGGGGAGATATTGTAACACCTCGTAATCTAGTAGGCTAATGTAGGGCTAGGTGTGTGAGGGTTAGAACCATGGAAGTGGACAAGGGCCAAGGGCCAAGGGAGAGGACTAGGGCAGTCCACTCTTCCTTAGACACTGCCCAAGAAACCACGACCACCACCATGGCTTGATGTGAATACCACGGCCCTTGGGTTGGCTCGTGGTAGGCTAGGCAGTAGCCTCCCCAAGCTGCCGAAAACAGCCCACTCTTCACGAGCCACTTCACAGCTCGTGATGAATACAACGACTCGTGGGAAGGCTCATGGAGGGGAGTTGAGTGTGTATGGGTTGAGGAGAAGGTGGCTTGGCCACTGCCTCAAGGCCCACGATAGGGACCACGGCTCGTGGAGCCCTCCATAAAGGTGCATTAGATTTGTGGGGCTAAGGGCACACTTGCCTAGCCACTGCCTCAAGGTCCACGAAGGGGACCACAGCTCGTGGTCAATACCATGGCTCGTGGGACCTCACGTGGTCCCTGGCAGGCCACTAAAAGTTGAGGGTTAATTGGTCTTTTCCGGTTTAAGTTAGATTAAAGTGAGGTCATTTTGCCTAAGTCTAGGGTCCCTATATAAGTCTTTTTAACTCCAAAACCCACCCAATTAAGTCATATTTTCCAAAACCCAAAAGGAAACCTCAGAGTTCACTCTCAAAAATTCTCTCTAGAAAACTTGAAGAAGAAGAAGAAGAAGAAGAAGGAGATTCAAGCTAGGGTTTCAAGAGCAAGCTTTTACACATCAATTTCCTTGGGCTTTGTTGTTAAGGTGTGATAGTTTTAATCTATGGACATCTTCCATCCATGGAGTTCCTTCAAAATCTCAATTTCAAAAGAGATAGAAATCCCAATTATTAGGGGGTTTGATTCAAAAGTCATGGGTTCCTTTCAAACTTGGTTCTAATGGTTGAATTATCTTATATTAAGTATGAATTGATGATTTCCTATGGTTTTTTATGATATATCCCCAAGAACCATGAAATTTCCATATTTGTCAATTGTGATCTTATGATGTGGGTCTTTATTGATGAAAGAGGAATATTATGAATTTATGCATGAAGTGATAGAATCACATGAATTATAATGAAATCCATGTCTAATGCTTGAATTCTATATGTGTTGATTGAAAGTAAGCTTTGAACCTTGAAAGGGAAAAATATGAGATTATGCATGTTTTATGAAATCTATGCAAATGCTTTAAGAACACTTTGAGAGTGAAGTGTCAATGATTATGATATTGTTGTTGTGTTGATTGAAAGGCTATTCTCATGAACACATAATGAACATGATGTGAAAGGTTTTCTCACATAATGAAGATTCTAGGTTAAAAGGCTTTCTCACCTAATTGAATCTAATACTTACATATACACATGGATGGTGAAAGGTTTTTCTCACCCATGATGTAAGAGCTATCCTAATGAACTAAGTTGGATGGATTGTCAAGGACATCCTTCCATGAAACATGAGTTAAGTCAAGACTTAATAAGTACTCTGTGGGATTAATGCTTAGCACCGAGTGGATATTTAATATGAGATGGAAGTCTTTTACGCAAGTTGAGTCCGAGCTTCTCAAGTATGTCTCATGAGATGGAATCCTTTGACGCAAGTTGAGTCCAGGTTTCTAGTAACAATCTTCTTATCCCATAAACTACGTGCCCCCATAGGATATTTAGCTAGTGGATCCACCTAAGCTAACAAACTATGGTTCTACCTTAGGAAAGTAGGACAACCCTTTTCGGTGTGGGTAACACCGGGTGGTCATGTTATAGCTCACATGATATCATATCGGTTAAGGCTTATTCCCACAACAAGAACATGAATAATGAACTACGGTTACTCAAGAAGCTTTGTATATGAATTCAAATGTTTTAAAGATGATGATGATTTATATTGCCTATGATTTATGACTTATGATTTCTAACCTCTTATGTTATGTTTAACTTGGTAAATTGCATGCTTTGAAATGAAATGTCTCTTTTTGCATGTTTTAAATGTTTCCATGCATATTTATCATACTTAGTGCATTATTGTACTAACACATACTCTTGCCTACATTTTCCCCAAATATTGGATTCGGTACTCAAGGTGGTCAATTTTGTGGCTAGAGTTTGGATTTTGATTGTTTTTCTGAGCTTGGTGAGTCCTCATGGTTCGAGGATGGATTTTTCCTATGTTTAGTTTCTTTCATGTACTTTCCCTTTTGAACATGTTGTATAGGCTAGGCCCAATTTCATTCAATATTGTAATAGATGGCTATGATGAGACAAAGTGTCTAGACTTCCGCTTTCTTTTATGAAAACCTTTTTAGACTTGAAATGTGTTTTACTCTTATTGTTCTATTGCTTATGTTATGAGAACTAAGTGGCTTGTATGGAGTCCTTCGGGGTTCTATACGCCATGTTACATCTAGGGGGTACCCCTGGGTTGTGACATGTGTAAAGATACATTATATTACATATCTGATACATGATCTAAATGTAGCATATATATGAAAGTAATATTTTTCTCACTGACCTCATCATTCCAGCATGGAAACATGTCTTTTGAATGTATCTATGTAAAGTTAACTACACCTACATTATATTTTTGTATCTGATATATAATATTTATGTATTCGATACATAAAAAAAATGTATTTTTCTAACT
The DNA here is from genome assembly GCA_029582245.1 of Solanum etuberosum. NCBI lineage: Eukaryota > Viridiplantae > Streptophyta > Magnoliopsida > Solanales > Solanaceae > Solanum > Solanum etuberosum. The sequence goes on from JAJONR010000320.1 coordinate 92,569, forward strand.
GACCTCATCATTCCAACCTTTGTGTGACTGTGACATCAAATAAAATCAGTCTTTATTCGAAGAATGTGCAACAGTAAAATTCAGTTTTTCACAATCAAGAGAATATAATTTAGCTCGGTAATGTTCCTCTTTTGATTTTCTGTATGAACATTACAAGCCAATTTTACGTAATTGTAGAATAAGTAAATTTATTTTAAAATAATAATAAAAAACTGACTTATTGGCATGTGTTTTTAGGAGGACTTTGTTTATCAATTCTATTGGAGGCTGATAACAATAATAATAAAAAACTCAATGATTAATTCTATTGGAGGCTGATAACAATTATGAAAACTTTTAAATGAGAAATTTAATAAAAAATCGATGATATTTCCTCCTTTTATTTCTCACTTGAGCCACATTGGTTAAGTATGGTGACCAAAAAATCTTTGATGACATCCTACTGCGTGGAACATGGGTCTTGATATCGTCATGCAACACAATTTCTTTTCATGGTAGTTCTGTAGGTAATTGAATGTAATGAAGAAGATACTGACTATCAGTTAGCTCATGAGGACTAACACAATTCAGTGATTGAGTAGCTATGGGTGCGTAAGGGCACATGGTAGTTTATTTATCGCTTCTTGAGCTTCCTAAAAAATTACATTTAATGTAGTGAAATCTTATATGATATGAAACAAGTTTAATATAATTATTATAGTATAATATAGTTTATTTTTTGTTGTGTACATTAGTTCAATTATTAATACATGACATTATTAATGAATCACCATAAAAATGTGTTAGTTTACCAATGTATCAGTCATTGTATTTGCATGTCACACATTATCTGTAACTATATCATCTCCTAATAGATTCATTGTTAATATCTTCAGTGATATTTGATAATTCATTTGTTGCATTATCCTAAGTAAAATGTTGTAGGTTAGTCTGACACATGTTATTTGAATAATATATAATAACTGGTTTCTTATACTTACCTTACCTTTATTGGAAACATCTTTTTCTTCGGGAGCTTGAATATCATTTGATGTAAATGAATTTGGTGTCACGTCCTCGATGACTTGTGAATTCTTGCATGTTCCAATAACCTATATTTATAAGATTAACACTAAGTTTGAATCCATAAAATAATTCCAATACCAACTTGTATCCGATACATTACTAATAACATGTATCAATGTAAAAATTGATGTATCAAGGTAAGAATTAATGTATCAGATACATAAATACATACCTTACTATTTTTTGGAACAATATTTTCTTCTTGAACTTCAGGAGCATATGCTTTTTTGGGATCATTGTCGCTAACTATCATTTCAATGGGTGATTTTGGTTGTTAAAAGATATGCTCAGTCCTATAGGAGGGAACAAGATGTCATATTTGATCAGAATCGTCCTCTATATTAGAAATGAATGTGACAGAAAGATCCCACATGTACCAATAAAGATAAAAAACAATGTAACATAATAGAAACAAAGTTATTGATACATAAACTAATGCCTTGAAATCTTGACGATCTTTCTTCTTAGAAGCTTTTAACAATTCTATATTATTTGATTTAATTTGATTAGTGTCTCAAGATCATCAAATTTTTGTTAATATTTTAAAATTAAAATATATAAAGAAGAATTTACTCTAATTTAATGGATATCGAATAAAATTATGAACTAAAACTTATGTATTTCTTACGATAATTCTTCACTTTTTCAATATTCGCATTAATAAAATATTCAGATGGAACAAATAACGTTTGAGGAATTGCAGATATATTATGTAACACCTCAGGATTTAACTAAGACTTGACAGGAGAAAAACGGTGAACCACAAAGGGTTTCATGGCCGTGAACAGGACCACGACCTGTCACCCTCAATGTGGTTCACATCTAGCCGGGCATGGAGGACCACAAAGCCCTCCACGAACCGTGGAACCCCACACAATCCGTCAAGTGACTCGTGAAATCAACCCAGTACAACCCCAACTCACTGTGAAGAATCACAGTGGCCTACACGGCCCGTAGTGCTTCACACGGTCCGAGAAGTGGACCGTGAGTGGGGCAGTTCAGCCTTCAAGTTTTGGTTCAACTTCAAACGGTCATATCTTTCAGCACAAAATGAATTAGGTGGCCCATGACCTATCAAATGAAATATAATTGAATCCTCTTTTCCACGCCACCAAGTTTTCTAAAATCAAGCTCAGAGTAAAACATTATGCGCATTTTAGTGGAACTCTATTGGGCAGGGCCACAACCACGACCCAGTTGACGGGCAGTGGTTCGAATGACGGCCCGTAAGTCCCACTGTATATGGCACTTTGTTAGTTTTAAGTCAGGGTCATTTTGGTCTTTTCCCCTATGTATTGGGCACTTAAAATACGTCGTTTGATGCCTAAACAACGTCTTTTTACTCAATCTAAGCATAATAATCTAGTGAGACAATACCCAGAACCCTCATTCTAAAATAATCACCCAACTTAGAGAAAAAAGAAAAGGAAAAGTCGACAGTTTCTTCCAAGAACAAGCAGAGGTGTTCTTCAAAGTTCAGCCTCGAAATATAAAGAATTTCTCCGTATATTTCATCACCAGGCATGTGGGATTCACTAGTGGGTTCCTTTCACCCATTAGGTCCCTAGAAATCAGTTAGTTCTTCAGATTCTCATAAACTATTCAGACCTAGGCTTTCTAGATTTTCAAGATTTATTGTGATTATGGTTCCTTTGATCTAAATAACTTGTTTCTTGATAATTTAGTATAATTCCATGCATAGTACTTAGAACCCTGGCTTGTGTAAATTTATCCTAGTTCATGAATTATATTTTCTAGGCGAACCCTAACTTGTGTAAATTTATACTTTCTTAGTATATAAATGTTGCATTCTCAGTTAGCATGTCAGTTTTGAGCTATTCATATTTAGTGCATTTTAGCTTCATGAATATTCAGATGGGAGTAGACTTAGCACCGCGTTGGACTAGAATACTACGTACCCTCAAAATCCTAGAACTACGTGCCCGCGTAGGTTTACAAGTCCCCTTTGTTGGGCATCAGCTTTAGTGAAGGCGCTATAGTTATGCCTCTATACCCCTGGCAAGGTATATTGGATCCTGTCGATGAGGCGTATACATCGGACTCCACGTTTAGCTTACGTGGTTTATGCCGGTTAATAGTAGCTCCCACAGTCAAACTCTTATTGCATTGACCAGGTTTTCAGCATTTACTTCAGTATACAGTTCAACATGTTATCTTCATGATTAGTACTTGGTCATTGCATCCAGTTTAGTTTTCAGTTATACTTCAGTACATATTTATATCCTTGTTCAGATTATATCATTGCTTAGTAATGCATTGTTCAACTTATATACTTTGTTCAACTTCACATATCTATATCATGCATGCTCAGTACATTCTAAGTACTGACGCATACTTTGCGCTACATAATTTTATGATGTAGGTTCAAACACTCAGCCTCTAGATCACACTTAGATTGATTCTCGATTCGACTTCAGTAACTACAGTGGTGAGTCCTCATACTTCGAGGACAATAGACATTCATTTTAGTCTTTACTTTGAGATTTTCAATTTTGTTAGAGTTAGCTGGGGGCATGTCCCAACAACTCAACTTAGTTAGAGGCTTTTTAGACATAGTAGTAGATTCATCTAGAGTTTTTAAGTGTCGTTTCAGTCATCACTAAACTCTTGTTATGTTTTATATATTCAGACTGGTTGGGTTTTTCCCAATTTCTGATATCCAGTGTTATTAGCTTCCGCATAATACATGATTTACTCAGTTATTTCTTTAGTATGCTTGTTATATGCCAGACTAAGGGTTAGCTTGGGGTCACTCGTGATCCTAGATCCTGTGTTACGTCTAGGGGGTAGCATCGGGGAATGACATATTACCAGCTAATGTCGTTGATAAATTTGAAAAAAACACAATGACTACTTTGGTGGTTGTGGAGAGTGTTCTAATTTTTTAGCTTCAACTAAATTTAATTTATAGATATGAACATTATTCCTTCTCTTAGGTGGGGGTGTAGAGGATGTACCAGGAAAGGGTTTGGACTCTGTTAATAACTACTCTGATGGTTTGGTAGTAAAATTCTCAAATTCGTACAATTTTTAGGGGTCCGCTTGATTGGATTTCAGAGCCAATGTGGTTGGAATGGATGATGTGTAAGGTATGATAGGTAAAACGCCAACAGTACTACGAAAATCAAGTGCTGCTAATTCCTTCTATATTGATACAATGATGGTGCACACATTCTGATGCACATTTATAAAAACAACATCTCAGAACATAACTATGTATCATGAAATGTTTGAACTATAATGAAACATTACTAAAATAATATGAATTACATAATGGTTATATAAATTAGAATAGTAATGAGCCTAAATGAAGAAATGATAGTAGTACCCAAGAATGATTATGAAATTTTTCTCGCTAATATATTAGGCATAAATGTCTCCCATTTAGGCTTGACTCCAACAACTAGCTAGTTACATATCCTTGGAATCTAATTTTCCTCTTTGACAACAATATCAAAACTGAATTCTGATACATATTCATGCATCTATACATTCAACGCATATTGCATGCCTCCTAAATGATACAACTATTTAGCAGTTGTAAATTGTTTCCTCAAGCTTTTCATCATCTTGGAAAATGCCAGTTGTCCCCATGAAAATTGTTGATAACGCCCATCCTCAACCATTCTAAAATCATCTATCGAAATGCATGTATCACCAAGTTGAAAAAACACAAATGTATAGATAAAGAATAAAAAATCCATTTGAACGGCATCTTGATTGTTGTTCCATATTCCATCAAAAAGCATTGAACCATGCGGTCTTTATTTATACCTGTTTGTGCACTCGAAAAATATTTTTCCAGCAGCTTACTCGGAGTAGAATTTGGGTATCCAAAATATTCAATATTACATGTGTATTTCAAGTTGATAATAATGAAAAATTCTTTGATGTCAAAATATAGGACGTTCTCCTTTGCGTGACAAATGTGTAATTCATTAGGATTGTTCCGCTCTAACTCAAGCAAAAAAAGACATTTCGTAAATTTTCCTTGAAATTTACACTGAGGGATATTAAGGTAAGGTCCAAATATAATTTTCCAGAGTAAATTAATGCCTTCTTCTCTTATGGACAATTAAAAATCGTCCACAAAACTTCTATTATACGATATACCAAACCTTAAAGAGTGAGATGAAATTTGTTTGATAACATATTTCATATCATATATTAAGAACATCAACAAAACTTAAAGACCAAAGATATATAACATCTGATATTAGAAAGTTTTCCATTGTTATGTATCATATACATACTAATAAATTTGATACACAGTGCTTTAGTTTTAAAACACTAGATTTTATGGATCAAGAATATATTAGATAAAGTGTACGGATACATAGCTTTCTAAGTTGAGTAATTCTAAACAAAAATTAAAGACTACATATACAACACAACAACTGATACATGATCGATTATATAATTTGTAATAGTTATGTATCATATAAGTAATTAAAAGCATGAAACACAGTGAGAGGAATTACGTTACCCATTATTTGGAGTTTGAAGTTGTAGTGTTTTAGGTTAAGCTATGCCTCCATTATCTGCATGGGATTCATTGTCAGGTCTTCACGGACCATCGGAATCTTGAGTACATTTTCAGTCAGAGAGATCTGAACTTGAGGCAGTGCAGATGGCTTGAGTTACTGAAGGACTATGACATCACCATCTTGTATGAGAGGGAAAATGTGATGGCCGGTGCTTTGAGCAGGAAGACTTCTAGCATGGAAAGTCTTGCCACTATTAGTGTGGTGGAGAGACCATTGGCTAGAGATGTTCAGAGATTAGCTAACAGTCTCATCCGGTTATAGATTTCTGAGGAGAATGGTGGATTGATTTCTTTTATTGGGGCTCGTTCTTCCTTAGTTGAGTAGATTCGTAAGCATCAGTTTGATGATGAGAAACTATGTCTCATTCGAGACAAGGTGATGAGAGGGGAAGCCAATGAGGCTTTCATTGATTCTGATGGTGTCTTGTGGATTTGTGGCAGGATTTGTGTGCCCAAGGTGGGTGATTTAATTAGACGGATTCTTGAGGAGGCCCATTGTTCCTGATATTTCATTCATCCGGGTGCGGCAAAGATGTATCATGATCTGAGTCAGCACTATTGGTGGTGTGGTATGAGAAGGGATATTGTAGATTTTCTTTTGATATGTTTGAGTTGTCAATAGATTAAGTGTGAGCACCAACGACCTAGACTTTGTTGTGGGACTACCTACCACCGTGGGTGGTTATGACTCCATTTGGGTGGTTGTTGATAGTTTGACCAAGTCTTCCCATTTCATCCCAGTTCAGGTGAAGTATACGACAAAAAAGTTAGTTAAGCTTTATATCATTCAGATTGTGCAAGTACATGGGTCCCAATTTCTATTATCTTTGATCGAGGTTCATTTTTCACTTCCCATTTCTAGAAGGCTTTGCAACATGGTTTGGGTACTCAGTTAGATATGAGTACAACTTTTCACCCTCAGAAAAATGGTCAGTCCGAGTGGATGATTCAAGTGTTGGAAGACATGCTTAGAGCTTGTGTGATAGATTTTGGTGCTAGAAAGCATCAATATTTGCCCTTAGCATAATTTGCCTACAATAACACTTAACATTCCAATATTCAGATAACCCCTTTTGAGGCGTTGTATGGAACACGATATAGATCTCCGATCGGATTGTTTGATTCACCTGAGATGAATTCATTAGATACAGACTTGCTTAGAGATGCTATTGAACAGGTTAGTATGATCTAGGGTAGACTGTTGATAGCCAAAAGTTGAAAAATGAGTTATGTAGATCGGAGAGTTTGATCTCTAGTGTTCATGGATGGTGATCATGTTTGGCTCCGAGTGTCACCCATGAAGGGTGTGATGAGGTTAAAAAAAAGGGCAAGCTTAGCCCTTGATTTATTGGACACTTTGAGATTTTGAGTCATGTGGGAGAGGTGGCTTATAAGTTGGCTGTGCCACCTAGTTTGTCAGCCATGTATCTTGTGTTTCATGTTTCTGTGCTTCGAAAGTACGTGCCAGATGAGTCCTATGTACTTTCCCTTGATTCAGTAGAGTTTGGTCCAGACTTATGTTTTGAGGAGAAGCCTATAGCCATCTTGGATATGCATGTCCAGAAGCTTAAGACTAAAGAGATTGCTTCAGTGAAGGTGCAGTGAAAGTATTGTTCAGTTGATGAGGTGATTTAGGAGATGAAATTAGATATGCGTGCCATATATCATCAGTTTTTTCGAAGCTTCAAGCATTTCCTTTTGCTTTATGTTTGAGGTTGAACATGGTTTTTAATGGTAGATAATGTAATGACCCAGTCGGTCATTTTTGGAAAGTTTCATGAATTTACCATTTTCCCTTCCGATTTTGATCCCGATTCTTCTTTGATTGAGTTTTAAAAAGTTGGTGTTGAACTTTGAGTTAAAAGTTGAGAATTTGGTTAGTTTTGAGTGTGAAAGGCTAAGTTGTTAAGAAAGTGGTTTTCACTGTCTTTTGGAGTTTCGAGTTTCAGAATGGAATTCAGTCGATTTCATTAGTCCCAAAATGTAAAATATGATCCTTGCAAGTTGTCAGTTTTAGAATCCAAGTCTTTTTGAGGATTTGACGTCCAAAGTTGTGAAATTGTGGAATTTTATCCTTTAGTTGACTTTGGTCTACATTCGGGGTTCAAATAATTAAATCAGAATTTTGAGAGTATGTTGGATATGGGGGATGATTTTAGGCCTAAATGAGGTCTTAGTTGATTTTTAGATGTCCCGAGCTTGTTTAAGTGTTTTTAGGCGTCAGTTAGTTTATTGTGATTTTTACAGATGTCGGGTCAACGAGAATTTGGATTCGTATTTTGAATGTTCCACTAAGTCCAAACGTCGAGTATAATTTAATTGCATATGTGGTTTGTGTGCACAGGGTTCCAAATGAATCTTGAGGGTCCTTTCGATGCTTGGAAAGTTGGCTGTATTTTTTGGTGTTGCAGGCCTCGCTTTTGAGAAGGTCCTGTCGCTTAAGCAACCTGTGCTAAAATGAGGGACCTGTCGCTTATGTGACCTTCGCTTAAGTGAAAGAGGCTTCACTTTTGCGAAGGCCACACTTTTTTTCGGGTTCTCTTAAGCGAACCCCTGGTCGCTTGTACGATGCCTGGGAGAGTTTTTGGCATGCAAATTTCGGGGTTTAAGCCCCATTTCACCATTTTTGAGTTTTGGGAGCTTTGGGGGTGACGATTTAGACTAGATTTTCATGGAATATCTTTTGGGTAACGGATCTTAACTCTAAATCTTCCATTACCAATTATTATTTATTTATTTATGTGTTCAAATCATGTGTTTGAAATGAGAAATTCGGGGTTATCTTCAAGAACCCATGAAATTAGTAAAATGGTTATTTTGAAGTGATTTTAAGTCCTTTTTTTGAAATGATTTTCCCTAATGAGTTCCTAAAGCGTTGATTAATATTTTCAAGAATTAAATTTTGGATACAAACCTTATTTTCGCAATTGGGTTTTATGTTGGTTGATCCACTTTTCAAGAGGATTGATGTAGGTGTTGTTGTTTCCGAAAATTTGTTGTGAATACTTTCTTGTGCATAGACCGTGTTGCATTGGAGGTGATTCGGAAGGGGAAGACTCAACTTTTGGAGTGATTGTTGATTGATTTAAGGCTAGTGACTTCCAAATTAACTTTGTATTCTAGTAGAATTTGTGTGCTTCCTTCGTTGATTGTGTATTGGGAGTAATGGAAATGAGGTGAAGGGTTTAACTTGTCCACTTAATACATCTAAATGAATAAAAAGGGGTTGAAATGAAAAGGCTATGTGATGAACATGATGATGTGAATTGCCTTATTGTGACCTTTGTTGAATGACGAAATTCTAGAAAGGATGAATGTGGACTTAAATTCTGTGAATTGTTGTACCTTTCATGTGGTGTGATATTGCTTGTATACATTGATTGGGAACACCGAGATGAGACATGTGATGATTTATGATACTGAGGTCTTTGCCGGCGAGTGTTATTGTAACGACCTGATTCCGTCATTAGGGAAAAGCCAATGGGGAAAGAATTTGGGTCACAAAATTTTGGGGTAGTAACTTGGAAATTCCTAGCCTAGTCCAGATTTTGATGAAATCTGGGTCACGTGAAGTCTAGGGAAATCTGGTAATTAATGAGAGATTTAATTTTGTTTTTGCTCACATGTGTAGATAGCTAAGACGTTAAGGAGACCGTACGACTTTACAGAATCAAATTCAGACAAGTAGAATTCTCAAAACTGATCTTAGCGTGAACGAGTAGTTTTTGAATGTCATATGTTGAAGGTGTGTTGAGAAATGGGAGTTTGGAACTCAAATTTTGACTCTCTGTTTCCGTGCAAGCCGCAAGGGCGGAAATTATCCCGCAAGGGCGAGGCCGCTGTAGCGGGATCGGGGCCGCCATAGCAGGACAGGCGTGACTTATCGGAAATAAACCCCAAAAACATCATTATTCTGCAAACTTCTTTCTTAGGAGTTCAGAGACGACCCCAGGTGATTTCTTGATAGTTTTCCATGACTTTTGGTGCTCAAAGTAAGGATTTTACTCCCCGAATCTATTTTTCGATCCATAGAACGTAAATTTATGGGTATTTATCATTGGGGGAGGGTTTGGCCTGAAGTTGATGGTGCAAAAAATCCCTAGCTGCACCTTAGGATCATGGGTTTGGTCTTGGATTATTGGGTTTGATATAATTCGGGTTAAATAGACCTTAATTATTGATCCTTGCGTTAAATTATGCGTTTGTAGACCATGAACAGGCGGAAATAATCCGAAAAGGGAAGATTCAAGTTCCTTTGAGGGATTCAAGCGTGGTTTCGAGGTAGGTGATGGTTTGATTTCATGTTTGTGTGATATATGTTAATATTTGCTTCATTGTAATGCATGTATGTATGCAAATGTTACACTATTGATCACACCTAATGTAAATGAGTATGAATGAATGATTGTACGCCATGAATCAACACTTGATTGTATGATTATGAGAATGTACATTGTGATTGTGATTGTGGCATGTTGAATGGATCGGGTGTCACGTTCCGACACACTAACTGGGATCGGATGTCACGTACCGACATATATTTGGATCAGGTGTCACGTTCCGACACAATAACTTGGATCGGGTGTCATGATCCGGCGCACTAATAGTTTGGGTATGAGTTCCATGAGAGGACCATTGACTTGTCATATATGCGTATTGTTGAGAATGTGGAATTATACATTGCTCCTGTAATGATAACTGATATTGTATATGTTCGGTATATGCGTGTTTATTAAGTTGTGACTGCTTATATATATGTTTCACTTACTGGAATAGCCGCGTGATCCTGCCAGTACACTTTGGTTGTGTACTGATTCTGCAGTTGCTTCTTCTTTGTTGAGTACAAGGCATATTCAGGTGGCTACGGACAGACCTCGTTTAGGAGATCAATGAGCAAGATCGGATCAAGGGTGAGCTAGTTCTTTCAGGCTTCCATGGGTCCTCTATGTTTTAGTCCACTCTTTTCGGACCTAGACTTTCTAGTTAGATTTACTCGTATGTTTAGTTTGGGTTGTACCCAATTTTCTTAGATTTATTGAACTTTAGATGTTTTGGTACATGGAGTTTCAGATTCTCGGGGTGTTTTCCGCAATGATTTAGTAACGATTGTTTAGACTTCCGGAGTGTATGGGAACTCCACTTTATTTCTGCATTTAAACCTGCTTCCGTATCTTTAAATGTTTAGTTTTGGGGTTAGTTGGTTAGTATTAATGGTTCTCATACCGGAGGGTTAGTGTGGGTGCCAATCATGACGGTCTGGGTCGTGACAAAGTTGGTATCAGAGCCCTAGGTTCGTTGATCAGGATTTACCATAATGAGTCTAGTAGAGTCTTGCGGAACGGTACAGAGACGTCTGTACTTTTCTTCGAGAGGCTATATGACTTTAGGAAATCTCTCTGTTTTCTCTTTTCTCCTTTCGTGCTATAACATGATTCCAATTGGTATCTGGCGTTCCAAATTGGTATCTAATCTCCTTCACTCTTCTGTCCGCAGATGGTTAACACTAGATTCAACGGCGTCAGGCCCGTAGCTCCCATCAACGAGCCAGCCTAGGAATCCACAACAAGAGGTCGCAGTCGAGGCAGGGGTAGAGGAAGAGCAAGGGGCAGAGGTCGAGAAAGGGTAGCACCTACTAGGGATGGAGCACCGATTGAGAATGCTCCAAAGAAGAGGTTCCTCCCACATATCATGAAGAGGTAGAAGAGAATGTGGAGATTGAGGACGAGGGGGATATTGGACAAGAAGAGGATGCATCAGCTAGGAATACCGGCGTTCCTCCCTTAGACCCAGTGTTAGCTCAACAAATCATGTATTTTCTGAAAGGATTGGTTGGTCCTAGAATCCTTCCAGTAGTGCAAGCTACTCAACCCCCAACCAACCGCCCCGTTACTGTTACAAGTCCCAGGAGAGATGCGACATTAGGTACTAATTTCTTTTTCTGTCCTTTGTTGGGTCCCATAATGACTAGTAATGAGCATGAGATGTTGACTAAGTTTCTAAAGTGGAAGCCGCCTGTGTTCCATGGTTCTGAGAGTGAGGACGCCTATGAATTCATCTTGGATTGTTATGAGAGGCTGCATAAGTTAGGTATTGTACACAAGCATGGGGTGGAGTTCTTGACCTTCCAGCTGCAGGGTGAGGCAAAACAGTGGTGGAGAGCATATGTGGAGTGTAGATCATTAGTTTTACCCCCCTCACTTGGACCGAGTTTCATGGTATGGAGCCTAAAAAAGTATGTACCCCGGACCTTGAGAGATCGTAAGAAGGATCAGTTCATGGATTTGGATCAAGGTGGTATGTCTGTGGCTTCTTATGAGGCTAAGTTCCATGCTTTGTCTAGATATTCTACGCAATTGGTGACTATTGAGGAAGAAAGGATCCATCTGTTCGTAAAGAGACTGAACTCCGAGTTACAGGTATTGTCTGTTCACATGACTTCTGCAAGAAAAAGTTTCAATGAGGTGATAGATTTTGTGAAGAAAGTGGAAGGAGTGAGGCGCGATGGGCAGGCTAAGGCGTTGGCTAAGAAAGCTAAGAGCACAGGTAAATTTCAGGGTTCCGACTCTAGAGGTTCAGGTAGGCCGACACTTGCAGCCCGGCCAATTCAGTTCGCTATGCCCACTTCTATAGGTAATTACTGTGGAACTCCATATCAAAATTTAATTCAGGATAGCTAGGGAGCCGCACCTTCGGCAGGCAGCAGGCCATCTGTTGATCGCACTTGTTATAATTGTGGAGAACTTGGGCACATGAAGAGAGATTGTCCTCACCCGTGCATGTTGGACCCCGCGCAACAGTAGACTAGAGTAGTGGTACCTGCGGGAAATGGTAATAACGATTGAGGACATCCACCAGGTGGGTGAGGAGGAAATCAGCGAGGCCGTGGAAGTAGGGGAAATGGTAATGCAGGCAGAGGGACGGCGTAGCCAGGTAGGGAAGTTGCCCCTCAAGATGACAGGGGTCAGTGTTATGCCTTTCCATGCAAGAGCGAGGCAGAGTCTTCTGACGCAGTAATCACAGGTACTATTCTTGTCGGTGATCGGATGGATAATGTGTTATTTGATCCGGGTTCTACTTATTCTTATGTTTCCGTTCGGTTTGCCTTGGGATTTGATATGATTTGTGATGTACTTGATGCCCCCATCCATGTTTCTACCATAGTTGGAGAGTCTATCATAATCACCCATGTCTATCGTGCTTGTCCTATCTTGTTTATGGGTTTTTAAACTTAGGTTGATTTGGTTATTTTGGATATGACTGACTTTGACATAATCTTAGGCATGACTTGGTGGTCCCTCCATTATGCTGTGCTTAATTGTAATACTAAGTTAGTGACTTTAGAGATCCTAGGTAGGAAAAAGTTAGAGTGGGAAGGGGTGTACAAGCCAAAGCCAGCTAAGATCATATCCTCCATTCGGGCTAGGAAATTTGTGGGGCAGCGTTGTTTTGATTATTTAGCTCATATTCGGGATTTTGAGGTTGAGTCTCCCTTTGTTGAGTCTATTCCTGTGGTGTTAGAATTTAGAGAAGTGTTTCCTACTGATTTGCCTGGTATGCCTCCGGATAGAGATATAAATTTCTGCATTGACTTGGAACCTGGTACCCGCCCCATTTCTATCCCTCATTTCCATATGGCTCCAGCAGAATTAAGAGAGCTTAAGGATCAAATCTAAGAGCTGCTTGATAAATGATTCATCCATCCTAGTGCTTTCCCATGGGGTGCCCCTATCTTGTTTGTTAAGAAAAAGGATGGTAGTATGAGAATATGCATAGACTATCGTCAATTGAATAGGGTCACCATTCAGAACCAGTATCCACTGCCTCGGATATATGATCTTTTTGATAAGTTGCAGGGTGTATCCATTTTCTCTAAGATTGATCTAAGGTTTGGCTATCATCAGTTAAAGATTAGGCCTGAGGGTATACCAAAAATGGCATTTAAAACCCACTATGGACACTACGAGTTTCTAGTGATGTTGTTTGGGTTGACAAATGCGCCTGCAACTTTCATGAGTTTGATGAATGGTGTGTTCAAACCATTCCTGGATTTGTTTGTGATTGTTTTTATTGATGACATATTGGTTTATTCAAAGAGTAAGGAAGAGCATGCCGACCATCTTCGTATTGTTCTGGGTGTTCTTGGAAGACAAAAGTTGTATGCTAAATTTTTTAAGCGTGAGTTTTTGTTGACTTTAGTTACCTCTTTAGGGCATGTAGTTTCAAGGAAAAGGGTAATGGTTCTCCTACCGGAGGGTTAGTGTGGGTGCCAATCATGATGGTCTGGGTCGTGACAAAGTTGCTCCTAATTTCAATCACAAAACTACGTCAGACCCAAGTCCTGACTGCTTCAATCTTTTGGGGATCTACCATCTACTATCATCGATTTGTGAAGAACTTTGCTTCCATTTCCACATATCTGACAAGGTTGGCCTAAAATGAGGTACCTTTTGAATGGACTGAAAAATGTGAGGAGAGCTTTCAAAGGCTCAAGACTCTCTTGACCACAACACCTATTCTTGCACTACCGGTTGAAGGTAAGGATTTCATTATTTATTGTGATGCTTCACATTTGGGCTTGGGTACTGTGTTGATGCAGGATAAGAATGTCATAGCTTATGCTTCACGACAGCTGAAGGTACATGAGAGGAACTACCCGACGTATGATTTGGAGTTGGCAGCGGTAGTATTTGCCCTTAAAATCTAGAGGCATTATCTTTATGGTGTCAAGTGTGAGGTTTTTTCTGACCACCGTAGCCTACAACATTTATTCACTCAAAAGAATCTAAATCTGAGACACTGAAGGTGGATGGAGTTACTCAAAGATTATGATGTAACCATTCAGTATCATCCGGGTAAGGCTAACGTGGTGGCAGACGCATTTAGTCGGAAGGCGGTGAGTATGGGTAGTCTAGCTTGCTTGGGTGTATCCAAGAAACCTTTGTTTAAGGAAATTCAAACCTTGGAGTCTAAGTTCATGCAGGTGGGTATCTCAGAAAGAGGTGGGGTGTTAGCTAGCATTGAGGTTAGGGCCACATTCATTGAAGAGATCAAGGTCAAACAGTTTGAGGATGAGAATTTGAATGAGCTTAGAAAGAAGACAATGTCTGGTAAGGCACAAGATATGGTTCTTGATGCAGGGGGTGTGCTCAGTTTTAAAGGAAAGATTTGTGTCCCCTGAGTGGATGACTTGATTCAGAATTTATTGACAGAATCCCATGGTTCGCGGTATTCCATTCATCCGGGTGTGACCAAGATGTACCGCGACTTGAAGTGACTTTATTGGTGGCCTTGCATGAATAAAGATATAGCGGAGTTTGTGGCTAAGTGCCAAAATTGCCAACAAGTAAAATATGAACACCAAAGGCCTACAGGTTTGCTTCAGAGAATGCCAATTTCAGAATGGAAGTGGGAAATGATAGCCATGGATTTTGTGGTTGGGCTTTCCAAGACTTTGGGGAAGTTTGATTCTATTTGGGTAGTGGTTTCCAGATTGACTAAGTCAACCCATTTTATTCCGGTCAGAATAGACTATAATGTTCAGCAGTTGGCTAAGGTGTATGTGAAAAAGATAGTGAGGCTGCACGGGGTGCCCCTTTATATCATCTCAGACCATGGTATGCAGTTCACATCCAAGTTTTGGGGGAAATTGCATGATGAGTTGGGCACTCAACTCACCTTTAGCACCGTCTTCCATCCGCAAATGGACGGGCAGACAGAGAGGACTATTCAAGTGCTAGAGGACATGTTGAGGGCATGTGTGATAAACTTTGGAGGACATTGGGATAAGTTCCTACCCTTGTGTGAGTTCTCTTATAATAATATTTACCACTCCAGCATTGATAAGGCACCATTTGAGGCACTTTATGGGAGAGGATGTAGATCACCCATAGGATGGTTTGAGGCTGGAGATGTGAAACCTTTGGGGGACTTGGTGAAGGATGCTCAGGATAAGGTAAGAAGCATCCAAATTAAGCTTCTAGCATCCCAAAGTCGACATAAAAAGTATGCAGACCATAAGGTAAGAGACATGACATTTCCGACTGGTGAGAAGGTTCTTCTTAAGGTGTCACCCATGAAAGGGGTGATGATATTCGGCAAGAAGGGCAAGCTTAGTCCTCGATACATTGGACCAGTTGAAGTTCTTGCTTATGTAGGGCCAGTGGCCTATAGATTGGCTATACCTCCAAACTTATCTGGAGTTCATCCGGTATTTCATGTGTCCATGTTGAAGAGATATCATGGTGACGGGGATTACATCATAAAATGGGACTCAATTTTGTTAGACAAAGACCTCCAGTATGAGGAGGAACCAGTGGCAATTCTTGATCGCAATATCCGAAAGCTGAGGACCAAGGAGATTAAGTCCGTCAAAGTTCAATGGAAGCATCGTCCGGTTGAGGAAGCCACTTGGGAAATCGAGAAGGACATGCGAGACAAGTATCCCCAGTTATTCAATGATTCAGGTACTACTCTACCCTTACTTTAGCTAGTCTTTCCTAGTTGATCACTCGGGGATGAGTGATGGGTAAATTGGTATCTATTGTAACGACCTGATTTCGTCGTTAGGGAAAAGCTAATGGGGAAAGAATTTGGGTCAGAAAACTTTTGGGTAGTAACTTGGAAATTCCTAGCCTAGTCAAGATTTGGACGAAATCTGGGTCACGTGAGGTCTAGGGAAATTTGGTAATGAATGAGTTAAGGTAAGAGTTAGAAGACGACCCCATGCGATTTCTAAAAAGTTTTCCACAACTTTTGGTGCTAAAGGTAAGGATTTTACTCCCCGAATCCATTTTTCGATCCGTAGAACGTAAATTTATGGGTATTTATCATTGGGGGAGGGTTTGACCTGAAGTTGATGGTGGGAAAAAGCCCTAGCTGCACCATAGGATCATGGGTTTTGTCTTGGGTTATTGGGTTTGATATAATCCGGGTGAATTAGACCTTAATTATTGATCATTGCGTTAAACTATGCGTTTGTAGACCACAAACAAGCGGAAAGAATCCGGAAAGGGAAGATTCAAGTACCTTAGAGGAATTCAAGTTTGGTTTCGAGGTAGGTGATGGTTTGATTTCATGTTTGTGTGATGTATGTTAGTATTTGCTTCATTGTAATGCATGCATGTATGCGAATGTTGCACTATTGATCACACCTAATGTAAATGAGTATGAATGAATGATTGTAAGCCATGAATCAACACTTGATTGTATCATTATGAGAATGTACATTGTGATTGTGATTGTGGCATGTTGAATGGATCGGGTGTCACGTTTCGACACACTAACTGGGATCGGATGTCACGTACCGACATATATTTGGATCGGGTGTCACGTACCGACATATATTTGGATCGGGTGTCACGTTCTGACACACTAACTTGGATCAGGTGTCACGATCCGGCACACAACCAGTTTGGGTATGAGTTCCATGAGAGGACCATTGACTTGTCATATATGCGTATTGTTGAGAATGTGGAATTGTACATTGCTCCTGAAATGACAACTGAAATTGTATATGTTCGGTATATGCCTGTTGACTATGTTGTGACTACTTATATATATGTTTCACTTATTGGAATAGCCGCGTGATCCTACCAGTACACTGTGGTTGTGTACTAATTCTGCACTTGCTCCTTCTTTGTTGAGTACAGGGCATCTTCAGGCGGCTACAGACAGACCTCGTTTAGGAGATCAGCGAACAAGATCGGATTCAAGGGTGAGCTAGTTCTTTCAGGCTGCCATGGGTCCGCTATGTTTGAGTCCACTCTTTTCGGACTCAACTTTCTAGTTAGATTTACTTGTATGTTTAGTTTAGGTTGTACCCATTTTCTTTAAACTTGTTAAACTTTAGATGTTTTGGTACATTGACTTTCTGATTCTAGGGGTGTTTTCCGCAATGTTTTAGTAACGATTTGTTAGACTTTCGGAGTTTATGGGAACTCCACTTTATTTCTGCATTTAAACCTGCTTCCGTATCTTTAAATGTTTAGTTTTGGGGTTAATTGGTTAGTAGTAGTGGTTCTCCCACCGGAGGGTTAGTGTGGATGCCAATCACGACGGTCTGGATCGTGACAGTTATGATGTTGAGGTATTTGTCGGTGAGCTGTATATTGTGGAATTTCCAAGTTGGGCAGATTTTTGTGCAGGTTGTAGTTTGAGGAGGTTCGGTTGTAGTGTCAGGGGTATTCGTATTCTAGCTAGATGCCTTGTTTTTTAGGTTGCTTTCTGGATACCGTGTTGTTGGTACTCACCCTTTGCTTCTACATTTGTGTAGGTTTCGAGTCCGAACACGTGTAATCTCTTTCTCCTTATTTTGATTTCGAGGCTTGTCAAGGATTTGAAGAGTTAACTGATTTTCACTTCGGCGGACCCTCTTTTTTCTTTTATTTATTCTTTGTTCTATTTGAGAAACAAGGATTGAAACTTGTACATATTTCTTAATTCTGCACTTTATGTATTTAGTGGCTTGTACATGTGAAAATCAGGTTTGGGATATTATTTAAAATGAATAAGTTTTCCACCTTTGTCTTGTTCTTGTTTTTTGTTTCCCACTTTTCTTTTGTTTTCGTTGGGTTGAGGCTGACTTGTCTTGGTGGTAAAAGACAAGTGCCATCACATCCATTTTGGAGTCGTGACAAATATCTTTTGAAATAGACCAATCTTTCTTATTTGGAATTGGAACCATTGGAACTTCAACTGTGTTTGCTAATGCTTCTGGCTTATAGTAATCAGAGCAATAGGGATGCATATTCACATCTTTCTTTCTCTTCAAAACAACAATTACGTGTGGACAATGTATCTCGTCAAGTTGAAATCTCCCACAATTATATTTTTTCTCTCAAGACAAATAATGTATTTTTTTCCAGATTCATAAGTTGAATAAATATATTCAGATGATGCAACAACCGACCAACATTAAAAAATTTAGTGATACATTCCATCAAATAGTTTATTTCTTTGTATTAAGCACATTCAATCAAAGTGTTAACTGATACTTCAGATTAGATATATAATATATTTATATTCTGATACATATTTTCAATTTAAAACATTTTGATTTGTTTACAATCAAAATATCTTCAAAATTTCTCCCCAATGTTTTCTTTGTATGCGAACCTATTTTTCTGCTTTTGCAGATTCAAGCACCAAATAGAATTCTAGCATCTTCTGAGAAGTCTAATATAGGTAGTTGTTGTGCCTCAAAAAGACAACCATTTATACATTCAACGATATTAGAATTCATCATTCACCCTCTATTTACTATTGCATGAACTCTTGACCCCTTTTCATACCCATCACTTTCAAGGTGCTCCTTCACCCTGTGATCAACTTTATCCATTCTAGCCATTAGTTTTTTAAAAAAAAATTCGTCATTGAGTAATACATGTCACTTAGTATAGTTCTGCTCCTCCAAAAATTTATGCGAGCATTTTCTCATGACCATGAAGAATCATTTTTGTATCAATAACTCCTTAAGCTAATGACAATATTCATCCCAAACATTAAACCAACCAAAATAATTTTCAGTTACGATTTCTGACAATTAGTTAATGTATCAGGTAATGATACATATATGTATGCTTTTAATTTTCATAATCAAGAACTGTAAATAGATGAAACAATTACTGAAAACACATACATTCCTCATGGAGTGTACTTGTTGATACAAACGTCCCTTTGTAAGATCCACTACAATGAGCACAATCAATAACAACTACTGGACTGGAGAATTTAAACCCCCTCATTAATAGTCTTAATGCTATGACCAGATACATGAACTCCTTTTTGACTGACTTATGCATTCTTAGGTATGATTTTGGATAAACGATATTTACATATGGATGTATTTAGTACATTTGTCTATATTCATCGACATGATTACCCCTTAACACCTTTAGTGAATGGTCCTAGCACGTCCTGCTTTTTGGTACGTAATCTCAATTCCATAGGAAGATCTAGCATCCTAAATTATATTAATTGGAGTGTGAATCCTCTTATGATTAATCAGTTTTGGAGCTGTGACACCACTAACAAAGACTACTATAGCTTGAATTTTGTTTAATATCCTATCTCTGAACTGGCATATATGTACACCATTGAAATATCTCACTTTAAATACATCAAAATTTTTCCTACAAGATGATTTAATACTCCATGCACAATTCTTCGAGTAACATTTTAAGACATGGTTACACCATTTATTTATCATTTTATTATATGTATCATATATATTCAAATCAATATTGTGATATGTATCTCACAAATAGAAGGCTATTGAGAAAAATTTCATGTATAATATACCTTTTATAAGCTACATAATTTCTCAAAAATAATAAGATACATAAATTGTAATGTATCATGTCTATTTTTTTACTGTGATACATAAATACAATTCTATAATAAATGTATCTGATACATAAAGATTATCACACAGTTAGGTATCGACATCAATTCAAACACCTAATGGGCAATAATTACTAACTTAATCTATAGGAATATAATGCTTATCAATTTACCCTAGATACATAAATAGTAATTTATCATGTTTACTTCATAAATTTCGAAAACTAAAAATAAAAATCAATTACACAGTACAATACATGTAACTCCATATCTTTTATTATCAGATATTTATACTATGAAATTACTCTGCTCTATTTTATATTTAATCATCACAACGATAAGCGGTGCCTTATCCTAATACAATTGCTTCTTTCACCTCTTCATTATTTGTATTCTGTTATGTAATTTGTTACTTCTAATTCTGGTAAATAACACGAATCCTCAATGTTTGATTCAACCGCAGTAAGGATATGTGCATCCTTTTCTGCACCTTTGACACAGACAATGACACCAGATGTTGTATCAAATCAATGTATCTTTCCAGTCTTTTTTATCTGTTGTATCATTGAATAATGGTTACGTTGCAAATTCAGGCTCGTGTTTCTTCACCTCTAGGTACAACTTTACTTTCATGTCATTCCTAATAATTATTAGAGATTAATTACCTTCTACAATGTATCGAATCTCCATTTTTTCGCAATACATCAATCTTCAATACAACATCAATAACATGATTTGAGATTCATAAATAAAATATTTTCTCCAATAACTATTTCATCACTTTTGTATTGTTCATACCTCACTTTACTTTCTAATATTTCCTGAATGTCTCAGCAAAATTGAGATATTCATGATGTATCTTCTCCAAATTTTCAACAATTTTCGATCTGAGAGAAAAAAATTGATTTTTGTTGTTGTTAGGCTTTGTTAGGGATTGATTAGCCGTTATGACAACGTGAAAGCGTGACTTATGAGATTGTAATTTTATTTTACATTTTTTTATTTTTAAGCGTAACAGCCGAACAATTAATATATCATGAGCTATATATCGGGACTAACTATGATGTATCCGAAATCATCAATTTTTAAAGAATTTTTGTAATTTGAAAAAGAGTAGGGATAAGATGTAATTTTTTCTTAACACTATGAGATTTATGAAATTTTTACTTAAAATAACCTGAATTTACAAAGTGTTATAGAGATGTTAATAAAAATATTTTTGGGTCTAATACACGGGGTGCTGCTAGCTAAGTGAGACAACTCACTGATCTAACTCCAGTGTCTTCCGAACAAGTTTGATGGCCTAAAGTCAACCTTCATAGTAAGGCCTTATATGTTTTAGTTGTCATATGCAAATTGAATAACTATAACATACTCAATGTAATCCTACAAGTGAAGTATGAATAAGGTAGAATGTGTGCAAACCTTATGAAGTAAAGCCTCATTTGTTTTCATTAAGATTAACATGTCTGAATCTGAATGCACATCTGAATGATTAAGATGTCTAGATCTGAACACTGAATGATTAAGATTTTTTATTTTTCAGCATCTGAATGCACGTCTAAATTATTAAATAATATTTTTGTGCATGTGTGTAAATATTTAATGCCTCTTGTTATAAATTGGTGTTAGACTACTAATTTTGTTGAGACACTCTTGACACAGATACAAAAATATATAAGAATTAAGAAGGAAACCCAAACAAATGTCTAACCTCTTATTAACTACAACTAGTTCTTAGTCTTATAAAAATAATATTACTACGTGAAGTTAAATGCTTAATGTTGTTTGAAAATATAAACAAAAAATAAGTAGTATGTAAGAGTAAAAAAGGCAACCCTAAATTAATAACATTTTTGTGCATGTATATGAACATTTAATGTCTCTTATTATAATTTGGTATTAGACTACTAATTTTATTGAGACATTCTTAGCACAATCCAAAAATGTCTAAGAATAAAAAAGGCAACACAAACAAATGTCTAACCTTATTAATTAGAACTAGTTCTAAGTTCTTAGTTTATAAATAATAATATTACTATGTGAAATTAAACTCTTAGTGCCTTTTGAGAATATAAACAAAAAATAAGTAGTATATAACAATAAAAAAGGCAACCCTAAGTTAATAATATTTTCTTATATGTGTCTAAATATTTAAGGCCTCTTGTTATAAATTGGTGTTAGGCTTCTAATTTAATTGAGACGTTCTTGGCACCACATTTTTTTAGAAAAAAAAAAAGAAAAACATAATACCTAATTTTTTTAGCACATACTGTGCATTATTGAATAAGCACACACGAGGCCTCTAATTTTATAAAAAGAATCTAAAATTGCAAGAAAAATTTCAGAGTTCTTGAGAAGCAAATAGTAATAACAAGAATATTTTTATTTTTGAAGATACAAATTAATAAACAAAGTACTTGTAATTTTTTTTAAAAACATATCTATTCAAGAAGAAAAAATTCAACACCATGGAGATACATGGAGAGAGACAATGCATATAAGAGAAAAAAGAACAATTTATGCTGATAATGGAGAGAGTGGGAGAGAGGGGCAACATATATAGGGAGAAGAAATAATGATGTTTAAGCTTTACAGAGAAATAAATTAGTGTTAAAAAGAGTATAACTAGAAATAAGACTCCCTCATAGATCTGAATGAATCAGATGCTTTCAGACCCATTAAGTAATTTTTTTTAGTAAAATAAACGCACTTAATGGCCCAAATTCTGAACCATTCAGATTCAGACCTCCATTAAGTGCAAACAAATGCAGCCTAGGAATGTAAAAAATGAAAAAATATAATATAAAGATAAAATAATAAAACCTTACTTAAAATTTTATATAATGATGTTGAAATAGTAGCGTTGAATTTGATATAAAATAGTATTGATTTGATATAAAATAGTATTGATTTGTTGCACTCCCTTGAAATTTAAAGAATACACCAAAAAAATAAATTTGATTTTTTTATAAACACACAAATATAGATTTTGAATAATATTGTAGTCTTTAGAATATTCAATAATGAGAAGGAAAAAAATAGAAAGGGAATAAAAAAGGTGAATGCAAGAATAATAATTAAGTAATGTGAGTTCATAATAATTGTCAAGATATAAACAAGTTAATAAAATAGATAGACCATCCAAGAAATGTGTTACATTTAACTAAACACTACTCTATTTTTCAATTATTACAATAACATCCACATTAAATAAAGTAAACATTTACTATTATATTTTCTATCAATTTTTTTTTCAAACTTATCAATACATGATATTATATATATATATATTACTAAAAATGGGAACAAAAAAAGTTAAAAATTGAAATACCAAAATAACCCTATAAAGTTGAGTCACAATAATATTATTAATCATATAATATTCTATATATTCCTACTATATTAGAAAGAGCTTATTTCAACATGCTTGTATCATCACATCTAAGGTTTTTTTTTTTTGTGTTTTTAGTGCCGAAATACAACTACGTGTCTTGTTCATATGTCTTCCATGTATACCTCATTATTTACTGTCTTACTTCTTCTTTCAAATTTTTACTTCATAGCTCTATGCTCATCAAAAATTTCTCCTTTCTCCAGCATTCATTCTAATGAAGCTTCATCATATTGTTTCTTTGAATTTTTGTATATCTTTGTTTTCCTCAAAATTGAAAGTTCATTAAAAAAATTTCCCCCATTCATCTTTCGTTGTCCAAATTTGATTTGGGTGTGTTAATATTTTTTATTTTTTTCATTTGAATTCATTGTTGATATTCAATTTTCCTTGTGTTTTTCAATGATTTCAATAGTTGTGTCTTCAATTATGTTTTGTTCTTGTGTTTTTCATATTCCGTTTTAGATTTTGAGGATATAATATCCTTAGAATCCTTGTTTCAGATTTCTATTTTGTTTTCTCATACGCAGTAACTAATTTGATCTTCTTTCATCATAATTCTTTTGAACTTTCTCTACTCATATTCATAAATGAGTTTTCTATTGGAATCAACTTCAGGGTTTCTTCATTTTAATTGGTCTTCTTTCATAACTTTCTCTGTTCATATATGGATTTTTTATCTGAATCAACTTTCTGAATTTCTTCATTTTAGTCTTATATTGTTGTGAGTTTAGCTTGAAGTTTCTTCACCTCATTCGTTTTTTTTATTTTCACTTGTAGTGTGAAGTTAAGGATCTGCAACTACTTAACTATACCAGAATTTGAGCTACGAGTATGTCTATTGATGCTTTCTTATTATTAAATTTTTTTTGTACATTAGATTACTCTATGATTTTGTAAAACTATGAATGCCCTGTTTTTTTAGGGTGAACATCAAGGACAATCTTCTTTTTGTTAACCGATCGCATAAATCTATCATTGAAGACAAAATATTTTTCAAGAGGATGACTCACAAGTCTGATACTTGCAATAATTTGGGTCATCAATATTTCCAGCCTTATCAGGTCGCTTCATCTTTGATAACTCAATGATATTTAACTCGAGAAACTCATTTGAAAACTCAAAAATTTCAGAAGACAAGAATGGATATTCCTTTTCTTGCACCTCCCTCAATGTAGACTTTTGATTCGAACGCGCTTGGAAAACCATTTTTACACTTTGGTTTTTGCTTTCCTTCTTAGTG
Organism: Solanum etuberosum; assembly: GCA_029582245.1. NCBI lineage: Eukaryota > Viridiplantae > Streptophyta > Magnoliopsida > Solanales > Solanaceae > Solanum > Solanum etuberosum. The sequence continues at coordinate 117,178 of JAJONR010000320.1, forward strand.
AACATCACAGGAGACTCATTGACATTTGTGGATTCTTTATTGTCATTCTTGGGCAAAATTTTCTCCATCTCTTGGGTTCCTGCTTTTCTTTTCCTTTGCGAGGATCATGGACAAACGTAATAGTTTTTCCAGCAGAGGACACACTCAACTTCATATCATGAGCGTGAGTAGCTAGATCTTCGAAGGATTTTGATTTTATTCTTTGTAAGATGTAAATAACTCCCAGTGCATTCCTTGTATACACATTTCTACTATAGAAGTTTCACTAAGCCTATCTTTGCAATTAAGGCTCGCATTTCTCCATCAATTTATGAAATAATCTATAACCAATTAATTCTTTCTTTGGCGATTATTCGTAAGTTCTACTATGTTCATCGTACACCTTGTTCTATAAGAAGAGACTGAGAAAATCGAGCTCTAGTTGCTCCCAACTATCGATAAAATCAGGCTCGAGATGTGTGTACCAATAAAAGACATTACATTTTAGAGAGCGGACAAACTGTTTGGCAAAATGGTCTCTATAGGTTCCAACATTATTACAAGTCTCCAGAGAGTTTGCAAGATGTTGCTTTGGATTTCCTTTAACCTTAAATTGTTAAGATTTAGGAGGTTGATAACCGACAAACATTTTAAGGTTATCAATTCTTGTCGTGTATGTCTTGGAATATATATGATAAGACTTGGTGGATACTTCATTCTTATCTTTGATGGTCCCTCGATGAACTCCTTCAAAAAATCCAGTGATATCATTCCTTCAGATGAAACGACATCTCCTTGACAAGCGGTACGTGCTTCGCAGGATTTTCAATCTCTTGTACTTCAACACTCTTTACAGGCACATGACTGACTTCTCTATCTAAAAGGATTTTCATCCTATCTAACAACTTATCAATTCGAGACTCCTTGTGGTATACATGCTTTGTTAATCCTTCAACCAACTTTGTCAGATTTGTAAGTTGTTAATCAGTGGAAGAAGCATCAGTTATCATTGCTTGCATGATCATTGGGAATGTAGGAGAGTAGCATGGATTTTTATGCAATTTAATCTTTGAAAGACTCATATTATGTGATGCATGTGGATATGATTCAGTGGTTGAATCATAGTTCCCCTTTTTGGTGGAGTTCTTTAAACCAGATTGCTCAAGTAGAGCTAAGGTTTTCTTGATCTCAGCTATGCTGCTTACTCCTTTTAAAGCATTTGTGGAGGATCTTGATCCTTTTGGAGTTGAAGATAAAAAAATAGGAGTTGATATGAACGAAATTTGAAATGTTTGATGTGCCAGCATAGTTGCCTTTCTCCTCATGACAAATCCAAAGCTTTCGAAGGTAACACCGAGGATTTCTTCTACTTCAGTAGAGAATTTAGAGTTAGTGGCCTTAGATGCAGTTGATTGAGAGTTGTTTTTCTTGGAAGTCATCTCGATATTTTTTGATGCTTAAAAAGTTGAGATGAGAGTTAGAGATGGTCCCACTAAGTGTGCCAGAATTTGTAGACAGTAAAATTCTAGTTGAGAAAATAATAATAAATATCAGAAAATAATGCAATAATTATATTTAATGATTTCAAAGTGGAAATGTTACGATCTCTATGATTCCTGTCATTTTGTCTTTTCAGAGATAGATTCAAGGGTTCTTGAGCTTGATCTTGAATTTGAAACATGACTTATACTTGAGTTCAACAACTTTTGGGCTTGATATTGAACTTGAATGCTTGAATTCTTGAACTTGTAACTTATAGAGAAATCTATGGTATTTTATCCATGAGCTTTTTCTTGCTTCTTGTGTCTCGCTCCGAGCCTACACCCTAGACGTGGCCGGCACTCAAGAACCATTGCTGGCTCCAAGCGAACCCTTGGCCTGGCTCAACGTTTAGAGGAAGACTTACTCAACAATAAGAGAACTTTAAAAGTAAAGCTTTAACTCAAAATATATAAAGAAACATTCACATGCCAAAGCCACAACTCAAGTCTAGAACATAACAACTGAAATGAACAAGACTCATGGACTAATACTGTCTAACTATCTATGAAGCCTCTAATACTACGAGGGATGTTGGGACAAGACCCCCGATCATCCTAACAAACTGAAATACTGGAAAAAAATATAAAGAAGTGATCCTCCAAAAGTAGGGAGGCTCACCAAACAACTCTGGAACTCAACCGAATCACCGAAGTGCAGGATGCTGATCCATGTTACCTGTATCTGCATCATAAAAGATGCAGCCCAAATGGTGTCCATACATGGAATGTATGAGCATGTGAGGGAAAATCTAAACAAGACATAAGCTTGAACTGGAACTGAAGAAACACTTACCTCGTCTCAACTCAACTCAAACTCATTTCAATATAGAGCAATAAAAATAATGCAATATAAGGAAAAGATTTAAAATAGTACATAGCAAGTAAATGTATTATAAAATACAATATAAACTTTGTTTGTATGCAAAAACACAAAGTAAACTCAGTTTGGGAGATTCTCTAACCGACAACCATCACTATGAGCTATGTGATGATACAACGTCTAGCCCACGTTGCCAGAACTGTCCTATACTTTGCCGGGTATAGAACTCCTCAACTAAGTGGATCCACTAGTCTATGCTAGAAAGCAATAAGGAATCATCTAAAAAATATGACCCTTTCTACCCACGTTAGCTACATGGTTTATGTGGGTTGTGAGTTGTTAGAACTCTCCCCCATATCGGTGCTCAATACTACTCCCAATCTATAACTTAGCTTATTATGTTTTAAAGAAAACATTTCCTCTTCCCAAACTTGAGATTATTACTCAAAAGGTTTTCTCTTAAAAGAGATGATACTCAAAATTGCTCATGAACTCTTTTTGGAAATCAGTGTTTCCTCTTTTCTTAAATGTAAAAACATTTCTCTTGGGAATACTTAGTTCCCATATATCATTTTAATTAAAAATGAACTCAGCTCTACTCTTCCTCAAACTCAATGCTCAAGTTTTAAAACAAGTTTAAATGATTGTAGTGACCCACGAGACCCCACTGACAGAACGTGGACTGACCAACAGTCCGTATTGCACACTCGTGGTTGGTGGTCAGAGAGTTTTGCCTAGACCTACGGCCCCTAGATCACGATGCGTGGACCCATCGATGGCTTGTGGGTCCAGTCGTAGTTCATGGCCTAGACAAAATCCATGATGTCCCCTTCCACGGACCTACCTACGGTCCGTGGTTCAACCCACGGGTCATGGTTGGCCCTCGTGGATGGCACTTGTGAGTCCTGAAACTTTGCTAGCCTTCCCTTTTTCAAATCCGGGGTGTTCCAATATCTCCTCCTTGGGACCATTCGTCCTCAAATGAGATTCAAAATGGTTCTAAAAGAGTAGGATAGGAACTAACAACCCAACCTACAAATGCAATGCATACATGGGAGTCGATAGTTCCTCCTTGGTTGTATGCATTGCATTGGTAGGTTGGGTTGTTAGTTCCTCTCCTAATCTTTTAGAACCAGTTTGAATCTCATTTGAGGATGAATGGTCCCAAGGGGGAGATATTGTAACACCCCGCATTAAAAAGACCAAAATACCAGCTTTCCAAATATAGTAGGTGTGAAACCACGCCGGCCACCCACGGCCCGTGGAATGGACCACGGACCGTAGGTGTGATCCGTGGTTAACCTGCCTGGGTAGGGCCTGAGGGTCCAGGATCACGACACGACCTACATACCATAGGTCAGATCACAGTCCGTGGTTTGAGGCCCCAAGATCACCCTTTCTGACCATGAACGACGGTCCACCAGGACGGGCCGTGGGTCAGACCACGGTCTGTCGACTGGGGTCCGTGAATGGTCTCCTGTCAGTTATTTTCAGGGGCAGTTGGGTCTTTTCCTAATTAATTAGTTCCTATACTGCGTCTTTTTTCCTATGTTTAGGACCCCTATATAAGTCTTTTAACCCCAAATTCATCCCATTTACTTCATTCTTCCAATTTCACAAAAAGAATACCAAATTCCTCTCCAAATATTCTCTCTCTAGAAACTTCAAGAAGAAGAAGAAGGATTCATCTAGGGTTTCAAGCTATGGTCCCAATTCCTCCATTGAAGGCTAGCAACTGGAGTCAAGGTATGATAGTTTTCATCCATGAAGTTTCCAAATTCCTCTATTTCAAATTGTAGAATTCCCCAATTCAGTTAGGGTTTTCATCAATAATCATGGGTTCTCTTTATTATTGATTTAAATAATTGAATTATGTTCTCTTATGCATGAATTGATGATACATGATAATTTTATGGTGATTTCCCCATAACCCCCATGTAATCCCATATTTTCAAGTTATGAATCATATGATGTGGCATTTTGATCTTCAAGGAAGATCTTTACATGATTTTATGATGAAATTCATATCTAACTCATGTTTTATAAGAATTGATGATTGAAAGTGGGTTTTGAACCTCAAGAGGTAAATTATGGACTTATGCGTTATTTTATGAAATCTATGCAAATGGTTTAAGGGTGCTTTGAGAGTAAAGTACAAATGATGATGTTGTGTTGTGAAAGGATATTCTCACTAAAACACATAATAGCGTGATGTGAAAGGTTTTCTCACATAGAAAGTATTCTTAGGTTGAAAGGCTTTCTCTCCTAATTGAATCAAAGACAATGATCTATCTTAATGAAACTGGCTTGAATTGGTTTTCCAAGGGCATCTTTTCATGAGTAATGAAGTCAAGTAAGAAATGACTATTCCGTGGGAATTTATGCTTAGCACCGAGTGGATATTCATAGTGAGATTGAAGGTCTCCCTTAGTAGAGGCCGGGTTTCCAAAGTAATCTCATGTGATGGAAGCTCCCCCATTCGTAGAGGCCGGATTTCTAGTAGCAATCTCCTTATCCCTTTACTATGTGCCCCCATAGGTTGATTAGCTAGTGGATCCACTTAAGCTAGAAGTTCAAAGTTCTACTTTCGGCAAGTAGGACCGCTTTTTTCGGTTTTGGGTAGACACCGGATTTCATGTTATAGCTCACATTGTCTCAATGTCGGTTAAGGCTAATTTCCCCACAAGTAATAATGAACTATGGTTACTTCAAGAAGTATCGCATATGAGTTTAAAGCTTTTAAAGAAGGAGTTAGCTTGGATTGACCATGATTTATGACTTATGTTTTATAACTCTTTTTATGTCTTGCTTAGCTTGGTCAATTGCATGTCATGAAATGAAATGTCCCCTTTTAGCATGACTTAAATGTTTTATGCATGGATATCATACTTGGTACATTGTTTTGTACTAACGCATACTCTTGCCTACATTTTCCCCAAATGTATTGTCCGATATTCAGGGTGCTCCGTTTCGTGGCTAGTGGGTGATTTGAAGATTTCCCGAGCTTTGGTAAGTCCTCATGCTTCGAGGACGGAGTTCTATTGTTCATTTCTTCCATGTAGTTTCTCTTTTTAACATGATGTATGGGCTAGGTCCAATTTCATTCTATTGTATTAGATGGCTATAATGAGACAAGTGTACTAGACTTCTACTTTGCTTTATAAAACTGTTTTGGACTTGGACTATTGTTTTACTCTTATTGGTCTATTTCTCATGTTATGAGAGCTAAGTGGCTTGTATAGAGTCCTTCGGGGTTCTATACGCCATGTTACATCTAGGTGGTACCCTGATTAACGTTTCAACTACACCTCATCCAATTCTAGGTGTAAACGATCGTTAAGCAATATAAAACCCAACAAATGAGTTGAGGTCGAATCCCACAGGGAGCGGTACGTGGTCAAAGTTCAATTAAGAAGTACGAATGTGATCTAACTAGATATAGGAATAGACATTATCTAAAAAGACATGAAACAAGTCAAAGGGGTGACATTAAATGTTAGATGGGGGGTTTTGGTTTGCAATTATCAACTACTATGCAGTCACAAAAAATTTAAGATAACAATAAGGAGAGGAATTCTTGGGATGTGATTGATTATAGGCTAATGTAGACATATGGATAATTGTAACTATTAGAAAATAGCTAAATATTAGTGAGTAAGCTAGGCTATAAAGGAGGTAAACTTTCTCTCGAACAATTTACCCCGAATCAAGTGGATTTCTCTCGAACATTAACAAGCATGCAAATTAAGAACAACCCACACCTTAGTCCATTCACTCTCTCGAGCTGAATGTGTGGAAAAGGGTTTAGGATTCACTCTCTCGAGCTGAACCCAGGTCAACCCAATACCCACAGACCATCAATCAAAAATCTTAGTTCTAAAACCTCTCTATCGAGCAAGTCAAGAACACAAAGGTAGAACTCCATTTGCAACTAGAATTCTTAAATTAAACCACAATAAAGGATTGAGCTCACTTTTAAATAGAATTTAAACTAACAATTAGTAATACCCATAAGCTAAATCAGCCCATAATCACATAATCACACCCCAAGAGTTGGGGTTTTAGCCGAACATCATAAAAAGATAAAAACCATTACCGAATTGATTAGCCATCAACTAGGTACGAGGAATTCAAGCTTTACAATGCTCCAATTTGAAGAAAATTCGAAACTCACTTGCAAAATCTCCAAAATGAGTCTCAAAACTCTCAAGTCTACTTAGAAACTTCAGAGAAAACTGTTCTACCCTAAGATGGATTCAAAATTCGATACTAAATTAATGTTCAATATGTAATTTATAGTCACCAAAAATAAGCCACGAAGGGCCACTCGGTGAAGTAAGTCCGGATCGCCGAACCACTCGGCGAGCCGCCCTTTGACCTTTTCCATCGCCTTTTCACCTTAGCATTCAGCATCCTTGAGGTCTGTAACTTTGGGCGATCTATCGTTGGTTCGCGGAACGACTCGGCGATTCATCGACTGCTCCTTTTTTTCGCTGACTTGGTCTCTTCCTTCAAGCCTTGGCACACTGAAACTTTAGACGGTGAGATTAGCTACTCGGCGACCCGCCGAGTGCTCTTGGCGATCTTCAGGCTCGCCCTTCTTCATTTCTTCAGCTTGTTTTGTTCCTTTTTGCCTATTAGTGCCCTTGCTTTGCTCCTCAATCCATATACCTGAAAATCAAGGCATTAACATCAGTTTATAGCATAAATTAGGCATTTGAGGACACTAAATCTATCAAAACAAAGGCCCTAAATGAGTCCAAATCTCGTACTCATCAACACCCCTAACTTAAACTTTTGCTTGTCCTCAAGTATAACTCAAGATCAGCAGTTCAAAAAGGATGTCTCGAACAGTGCTGCATAAGACTCAACATGAATGCACAAAACAAGGCTCAATTTACTCATGTAATGATCAATTGTGCTCTCAAAAATTCAAATTGTGACTCACCATTACCGAAGATGCTCAAGTTCACAATACTTGCTTTAAATGCAAGTTCAAGCTCAACAAAGGTACTCAAATACCCTCACAACAAAGATGATTCCATATTCACTCACTATTTCTCAGCAATTTAAAGTTTCGAAATCACATACAACTCTCACACTCACAAAGATGAACACATGCATGACTTCACCCATAGGTTTGCTCTTATTTTCCAATCAACATTTGTTTCAGCTCATTCAAGATCACAAAGGTCTTTTCATGGCTTGTAATGGGGCTGAGTGTCAAGGTATGGTCATTTAGGCTCAATGGCTGCTACCTCCATGAACTGTGGCCTGATCATCACTATCCTTCTTTTCTTTAACAATTCAAACACGCTCATAATCCACCCCCATTATTCAACTTCAAATGAATTACCGGATACCCTATTTCTTTTGCAATTTTCATCACTTTATTTCACAACTTTTTCATTGTTTTTCTTTGCTTTTTTTTTTTTTATATGGAGGGGTTCCATCTTTTTTAAAACCATTTCTCAAAGGGGGATTTTTCACACTTCTTGACTTTCCTCCTCTTTTCACCACACCCCCAACTTAGGCTTTTGGCCTAAGTTTGCTATTCACACAAACCACACTTCATGAAAGTTATGGGTAGATGGATAAAGAGGGATCACAATTGTTCGAGTTTCTTCCAAGAAAAGGGTCAGGCTCAATAGGGTTCAAGCAAGGTTAACATATCTCACAAGGTTGGCCACAAAAGAGGTATATTGTCAAATTGTTTCACTCTTCAAAATTGTTGCCTAAGATCATATCAAGTGCTTGCATCACTTAGTCAACCGGACCAATGGGAAAAATTCTAGGTGTCATCACACAATTGTTCAAAGTAATCTCAACACACCAGATATTGGCACCAATATCAAACTAGACTCCACACTTTTGCTAGTGTGCAATGTTCATCACAAGAGGCTCATTCGATAACTGGCTAGTCACAACGAGATGCTAAAAGTTCACACATTGTTTATGCAACTTCATTGGCCTCATTGTAGCCGCACATTCATTTCGTTCAATTAAGAGCACTATTCAAGTCATCGGTAGTCATCATAACCTATACTCAAATTTGCACAAGAACAACCACAAGCCACAATCATAAACAATAGGGGTGGCAATTTTTTTTAAAATAGGTCAAACCATTTCCATTAAAAACAATGAGCCACAAGCTCAACCATCTACAAGATAAAAATCAAAACACATATATAGCTCAAAATACCCACAATTCACAAATAAAACAGAATCACAGGAGGTAGGTATGGAAATACCTCACCCCACCAACAAAAGAAAAGCAGTTGTCCTCAAATGCAACTAAAAACACAAAAATCACAAAAATAATAAAGAGGGAGGTAAAGAATGATCCTGTCTACACAGTCGCTCCAACTGTCGGGGCATCAGTACCCGGGGTCACACTCTGGGGTTGGGCATCAGTAATACTAAATAAGCTATCAACCACATAAAACACGATTTAAGCATAGACCCAACACAAAATAACATAATTTATCGAATGCATTCGAGTCTAACCACTAATCAAGAGTTCAGGGTTTGGAAAACCAACCTGAATGCCGAATTTAGAATTTAATAAGCTAGGCGGCAATGCAATCCAAATCGAAACACCAGATTAAGAGCACAAAGCAAGTAAAATAGCAAAAATATGGGAAATTAAAAGTGCGAGTGTGAGTGTACGGGGTTAAAAATGGGAGAATATGAAAGATTTTAAAATTTTAAACCGTTTGACCTTTTAAAACTTTTCAATTCGCGGCCCTTTCAGCGGTGTAAGTCGTCCACGCCGAACCACTCGGTGATGCGTTGAGTGGTAACTTACCTCGCCGAGTTTTATAGGAAACAGTGGACAAAATCGGGCTCGCTGACCTGTTCGGTGAGTTGCCGATTAATTAATTGGCCCGTCGAGTTTTACAGACCTCCACCTAAAGTTTTGTTGGTCCAACGGCGGTCCAAGTCGGGCTCGCCGACCTATTTGGCGAGACCCCGACTTGACTCTATGGCTCACCAAACTGCACATTCTCAAACACACTCCACTTTTCAACCTGCACAATCAACACCCATTATTCAAAATCAAACTTAAAGCATTAAAAACTTGGGTTGCCTCCCAAGAAGCGCCTTATTTAACGTCGTGGCACGACGGAGATACCAATTCAAGGTACATTTTTGGGATTGGTCATTGCATTGTTTCCGTTGACGCTCATCTCCTCCTCTGTGTTACACCAACAACACAAAACCAAAAAAAAATAAGCAGATTCAACTATAACTACAAAGATGAAAATTCAACTTCAATAAGAGAATTTCAAACAACACCACTCCCGGACAGCGGCGCCATTTTGATTAACATTTCAACTACACCTCATCCAATTCTAGGTGTAAACGATCGTTAAGCAGTATAAAACCAAAGAAATGAGTTGGGGTCGAATCCCACAGGGAGTGGTACGTGTTCAAAGTTCAATTAAGAAGTACGAATGTCATCTAACAAGATATAGGAATAGACAACTTGAAAAAGACATGAAACAAGTCAAAGGGGTGACATTAAATGTCAGATGGGGGGTTTTGGTTTGCAATTATCAACTATGATGCAGTCACAAACAGTTTAAGATAACAATAAGAAGAGGAATTCTCGGGATGTGATTGATTATAGGATAATGTAGACATATGGGTAATTGCAACTCTTAGAAAATAGATGAATATTAATGAGTAAGCTAGGCTATAAAGGAGGTAAACTTTCTCTTGAACAATTTACCCTGAATCAAGTTGATTTCTCTCAAACATCAACAAGCAGGCAAATTAAGAACAACCCACACCTTAGTCCATTCACTCTCTCGAGCTGAATGTGTGGAAAAGGGTTTAGGATTCATTTTCTCAAGCTGAACCCATGTCAACCCAATACCCACAGACCATCAATCAAAAACCTTAGTTCTAAAACCTCTCTCTCGAGTAAGTCAAGAACACAAAGGTAGAACTACATTTGCAACTACAATTCTTAAATTAAACCATAATAAATGATTGAACTCACATTTAAATAGCATTTAAACTAATAATTAGCAATACCCATAAGCTAAATCAACCATAATCACATAATTACACCCCAAGAGTTGGGGTTTTAGCCGAACATCATAAAAAGATAAAAACCATTACCGAATCGATTAGCCATCAACTGGGTACGAGGAATTCAAGCTTTACAATGCTCCAATTTAAAGAAAATTTGAAACCCACTTGCAAAATTTCCAAAATGAGTCTCAAAACTCTCAAGTCTTAAAAACTTTAGAGAAAACTGTTCTACCCTAAGATGGATTCAAAATTCGATGCTAAATTAATTTTCAACATGTAATTTAAAGTTGCCAAAAATAAGCCACGAAGGGCCACTCGGTGAAGTAAGTCGGGTTCGCCGAACCACTCGGCGAGCCGCCCTTTGACCTCTTCCATCGCCTTTTCGCCTTAGCATTCAGCATCCTCGAGGTCTATAACTTTGGGCGATCTATGTTTGCTTCGCGGAACGACTAAGCGATTCACCTACTGCTTCTTTTCGTCGCCGACTTGGTCTCTTCCTTCAAGGCTTGGCACACTGGAACTTTAGGCGGTGAGATTAGCCACTCGGCGACACGCCGAGTGCTCTTGGCGATCTTCAAGCTCGCCCTTCTTCATTTCTTCAGCTTGTTTTGTTCTTTTTTTCCTGTTAGTGTCCTTTCTTTTCTCCTCAATCCATATTCCTGAAAATCAAGGCATTAACATCAATTTATAGCATAAATTAGGCATTTGAGGACACTAAATCTATCTAAACAAAGCCCTAAATGAGTCCAAATCTCAGACTCATCATACCCCTGGGTCGTGACAGCTAATGTCTTGGGATAAACATCTCGGTTTTTGATGATCAACCTTTACTTGTTGGCAATTTGGACACTTAGCCACAAATTCCGCAATATCCTTCTTCATCCCATTCCACCAATAGACCTCCCATAAATCACGGTGCATCTTGGTGGCTCCTGGGTGAATAGAATACCTCAAACTATGTGCTTCTATTAAAATCTATTCCCTCAAGTCATCCACATTTGGAACACATAAACAACCTTGGTATCTAAGTACCCCATCTCCATCTTGGGAGAAAGCCTAGATGGATTTCTTGAGTACCGCCTCTTTCAGTTCTACCAAAATTAGATCAAGGCCTTGCTTGGCTTTCACATCCGCTACAAAAGAAGATTCTGAACCATTGTGAACCATAACACCACCCTTGGTGGAGTCCACTAATTGAACACCTAACCGAGTAAATCTATGAACATCTCGAGCCAACTCTTCCTTTTTTTCTTCAATATAAGCAACGCTACCTATAGATAACCGAATAAGAGCATCCGCTACCACATTAGCTTTACCAGGGTGATAAAGAACACTCATGTCATAATTCTTCAATAACTCAAGCCACCTTCTTTGGCGAAGATTCGAATATTTTTGATTAAACACATATTGCAAACTCTTGTGGTCAGTAAACACATTGACATGCACTCCATACAAATAGTGTCTCTAAATCTTTAAGGCAAAAACGACCGCCGCTAATTCAAGGTCGTGAGTAGGATAATTCCTTTCGTGTATCTTAAGTTTCCTTGAGGCATAGGCAATAACTTTTCCATTTTGCATAAGTACACACCCTAGACCAATTCTCGAGGCATCATAATAAACCACAAAACCATCTGTCCCTTCCGGTAAGGTCAATACCGGAGCAGAAGTAAGGGTATCTTTCAACTCTTGAAAACTCTTCTCACATGCTTCAGACAATATTAACTTAGCCTTCTTTTGAGTCAAAGCCGTCAAAGGAGAGGCAATTGAAGAGAAACCCTCAACAAGCCTTCTATAGTAACTGGCTAGACCCAAGAAACTTCTAATATCCGAAGGAGTTAGAGGTTTAGGCCAACTCTTGACCGCATCCGTCTTCTTAGGATCTACCTCAATACCATTACTTGAAACAATATGACCAAGGAAAGCTGCGGACCTTAACCAAAATTCACACTTGCTAAAATTCACAAAAAGTTGTTGGTCCTTGAGTATTTGTAACTCGATTCCCAAATGATCAATATGCTCATCCTCACTCCGTGAGTAGATTAAAATATCATCAATGAACACAGTAAAAAAAATGTCAAGGTATTGTCTAAACATTCTATTCATCAAATCCATAAATGCCACCAGAGCATTAGTTAACCCAGACGACATTACCAAAAACCTATAATGACCATACCGAGTTCGAAAATTCATCTTCGGAATGTCATCTTCTTTCACCCTTAATTGGTGATAACCCGATCGAAGATCAATCTTAGAGAAATAACTTACCCCTTGAAGTTGGTCAAACAAATCATCTATCCTTGGAAGAGGATACTTATTCTTAATGGTCACCTTGTTCAACTGTCGATAATCGATACCCATACGATGAGAATCATCTTTCTTTTTAACGAATAAAACTAGAGCACCCCATGGAGAGATACTCGATCGGATGAAACCCTTATCCAACAAATCTTTCAACCGTTCTTTGAACTCCTTAAGTTTTGTCGGAGCCATACGATAAGGAGGAATAGAGATAGGTTGAGTATTTGGGAGAAGGTCAATACCGAAGTCTATTTCTCGCTCGGGAGGAATACTGAGTAAGTCATCTAGAAACACTTCCGGAAAATCTTTTACAACGGGGACCGACTCAAGAGTAGAGGTTTTAGAATCTACATCTCTCACCCTTACTAGATGGTAAAAGCAACATTTGAAATAATCTATCCAGCTTTAAGATAAGAAACAAACTGACCCTTAGGCATAGAATTTCCCCCCTTCCACTTTATGATAGGCTCATTCTGGAATTGAAATTTGACTACACGAGTTCTACAATCGATAGAAGCATAACATGAGTGCAGCCATTGCATACCCACGATAACATCAAAATCTAACATATCAAGCTCTACCAAGTCAACAAGAGTAACTCTATGGGACAAAGAAACGAGACATTTTCTATAGACCCTCTTAGCCACAATAGAATATCCAACATGAGTAGAGACAAGAAAAGGTTCTAACAACACATCCGGAAGAACATCAAACCTCATAGCCACATATGGCGTCACAAAAGACAAGGTAGCACCGGGATCAAGTAAGGCATAGTCATCAAGTTGGAAAACTTTCAACATACTAGTAACCACATCGGGAGAACTCTCTTGTTCACCTCGAGTCTGAAGTGCATAGAATTGGTTTTGCTTAGGATCATTGGATCCCACACAACTAGTAGTAGCTTGCTTGACCTCTCTTCTTTTAGCTGCAAGCATTGGGAAGTCCCTCATTTTGTGACCAATCTTACCACAACCAAAGCAACCATCCGTGTCGGCTAGGCACTTACCCTCGTGCTTCCTTCCACACTTAGTGCAATTAGACCTAGGCAATGAAGATCCACTACCATTACCTCCTTGAGGCTTAGGGTTAGACACCCTATCTTAGTTGAACTTAGAAGGAGCATTCGAGGAACCTTGACCAGAAAACCTTTGCCGGTATCTAGGACGACCTTGTCCATCAGACCTTGCATTAGTGAAATTACCATCTCCGGTCTTAGCCCTTTTTGCCTTCTTATAATTTTCCTTGAGTTTATCCTCCTCAATTTGTTGTGCATGCACCATGAGATGAGAGATGTCCATGTCATTAATGAGCATAGTAGTTCGGCACTCTTTAACCACCATTTCGGACACACCCGAAACAAACTTTTTCATCTTAGCCCTTGAATCGGCAACCATTGATGGAGCATACTTAGACAATTGAGTGAACTTAAGAGCATATTCCCTCACACTCATACTTCCTTGTCAAAGGTTAATGAACTCAAGAACCTTGGCTTCCCTCATCTCAAGGGGAAAGAACCTTTCAAGAAAAGCGGCCTTAAACTTCTCCCAATCAAGAGGACCCGCATATTCCGATTTTCCTTCCTTCCATTGGTTATACCATATTTGAGCCACAACCTTTAGTTGATAAGCGGCCAACTCCGCCTTTTCCACCGGAGTAACTCCCATGATCATCAACACCTTATAGACCTCATCGATAACCTCTTGAGGATCTTCCTCAACTTTTGAACCGTGAAACTTCAGAGAATTCATCCTTGTGAAGTCCCTCGCTCTTGAAGCTGCCGTGCCCATATTTGGGTTCACGGGAACCACTACCTCCCTATTGTCTTGGGCCGTCATGGCTTGAGCCAATACTTGAAAAGCAATCCTAAATTCTGCATTCAACACTTGTTCGGCCAGAGGATCGACCGGAACTTAAGGAGCTTGGGAGGAGCTTCTTGTTCCGCATTCTCCCTTGCATTCCTTCTAGTATAAGCTCTTCGTGAAGCCATATCCTAAAGAACATAGGATAAGGATTAGGAGAGAGATCTTATAGAGTTAAAATCTATTGAACGACTTAAGAGTAATGAAAGAAGTAGAGTTTCCTAATCATCTTGTAGCCTCTCATTCATAAATGTGGCGCGCTTTACACTCATGAAAAATAATCTACTAGACGTGGCTTATGAGACATCCTAGGACCATTCTAAACCTTGTGCTCTAATTACCAAGTTTGTCACGACCCAGGGGTACCCCTAGATGTAACATGGCCTATAGAACCTCGAAGGACTCCATACAAGCCACTTAGCTCTCATAACATAAGAAGTAGAATAATAAGAGTAAAACAATAGTCAAAGTCCAAAACATTTTATAAAAGCAAAGCGAAAGTCTAATACACTTGTCTCAACATAGCAATCTAATACAATAGGATGAAATTGGGCCTAGCCCATACATCATGTTCAAAAGAGAAAATACATGAAAGAAAGTGAAACAATAAAATCTGTCCTCGAAGCATGAGGACTCACCAAAAGCTCAGAATATCTCAAGCAACCTCTAGCCACGAAACTAGGTATCTTCACTGCCGGACCCTACATTTGAGGAAATGTAGGCAAGAGTATGTGTTAGTACAAACAATGTACCAAATATTATAGCTATGCATAAAACATTCAAATCATGCTAAAAGGGACATTTCATTTAATGACATGCAATTTACCAAGCTAAAACATGATAAAAAAGAGTTAGAAAATATAAGTTATAAAATCATGGTCAATGCAAGCTAACTTCATCTTTAAAACCTTTGAACTCATATGCGATACTTCTTGAAGTAACCTTAGTGTCACGACCCAGGGGTACACCCTAGATGTAACATAGCGTATAGAATCCCGAAGGACTCCATACAAGCCACTTAGCTCTCATAACATAAGAAATAAAATAGTAAGAGTAAAACTGTTCAAAGTCCAAAACATTTTATAAAATGAAAAGCGGAAGTCTAAACTTATGTCTCAACATAGCCATCTAGTACAATAGAATGAAATTGGGCCTAGTCCATACATCCATCCTCGAAGCATGAGGACTCACTAAAGCTCGGGAGACTCACAAACTCAACAACTAGCCGTGAGACTCGGAAACCTATTTGTCGGACCCTACATTTAGGAAAAATGGAGGCAATAGTATGCGTTAGTACAAAACAATGTACCAAGTGTGATAGCCATGCATAACACGATAAAACATGCTAAAAAGGTACATTTCATTTCAATACATGCAATTGACCAAATCAAACATCATATGAAAGAGTTGTAAAGCATAATTCATCAATCATGTTCAATGCAAGATAAGTTTTTATTTAACATCTTTGAAATCATATGTTATACTCCTTGAGTAACCTTAGTTCATTATTACTTGTGTGGAAATAGCCTAAACCGACATTGAGACCATGTGAGCTATACCATGGAATCTGGTGTGTACCCCATACCAAAAAGAGATGTTCTACTTGCCTAAGGTAGAACCTTGAACTTCTAGATTAAGTAGATCCACTAGCTAATAAACCTATATGGGAACATAGTTATGGGATAAAGATATTGATACTAGAAACCCAGACTCTACTTCGTGAAGGCTTCCATCCCATGGGATTTCTTTGGAAGCCCAAACTCTACTACCTGAGAGCTTCCATCTCATATTCAATATACACTTGGTGCTAAGCATAAATTCCCACGGATTAGCTCATGGGGATTACATGGGTTCATGGGGAATTGGTTATCCAAGGTCACCTTTTCTTCTTCTTCTTCAAGTTTCTAGAGAGAGAATATTTGAGAGGAATTGGATTTCTTTTGGGAATTTGGAAGAATGAAATAAGTGGGGTGAATTTGGTGGTTAAAAGGTTTATATAGGGGTTATAACCATAGGCAAAACGACATATATAGGAATTAATTAATTAGGAAAATTCTGAACTGCCCATGAATAATAACTAACAGCAGTGACCCACGGAACCCCCACCGACGGACCGTGAATGAACCTACGGTCCGTCCTGCACACTCGTTATCCATGGCAAGAGACTTTTGGCTAGTCGACGGGCCACAAGACCACGGGGTGTGGTCCCACCTACAATCCGTAGGTGCCACTGTGGTCCATGCCTGGACTATTTCTGAGGGGCAATCCACGGACCCACCTACAGTCCGTGGCCCACACCACTGGCTGTGGTTGTCCCTTCGTGGATGGCACCTAGAAAATCTGAAAAGTTACTATTTTGGTCTTTTTGAATACGGGGTGTTACACTTAGTTCAATATTACTTGTGGGGAATTAGCCTTAACCGAAATATAGACCATGTGAGCTATAACATGATCCCCCGATGTTTCCACACCGAAAAGGGTTGTCCTACTTTCCAAGGTAAGGACCATGAACTTCTAGATTAAGTGGACCCACTAGCTAATCAACCTATGGGGGCACAAATTAACCCACTATAAGTATTTTCAACCCACAAATTTGGTCTGAATACATACTGAAGACTCTTATGATTGGTGAAAACATCTACATGAACACCATAGAGGTAGTGACGCCATAATTTCAAAACAAATACTACAACAGCCAACTAGATCATGGGTTGGGTAATTCCTCTCGTGAATCGTAAGTTGTCTGGAGGCATAAGCTATAACCTTGCCATTCTGCATTAATACACAAACCAGTCCAACTCTGGATGCATCACAATACACAACAAAGCCTTGCGTACCTTCTGGTAAGGTCAACACTAGTGCAGTAGTCAACCTAGTTTTCAATTCCTGAAAGCTTTTCTCACAAGCTTCATACTATTGAAACTTAACTGTTTTCTTAGTCAACTTGCTCAACGGGGATGAAATAGATGAGAACCCCTCGACAAACCTCTTATAATAGCCAACCAATCCCAAGAAACTCCTAATATCAGCTAGAGATGTGGGTCTAGGCCAGTTCTGCACTGCCTCAATTTTCTGAGTGTCAACTCGAATCCCATCACCAAAAATAATGTGGCCTAAGAATGCCAAAAACTCAAGCCAAAATTCTCACTTAGAAAATTTAGCATACAACACTCTATCCTTGAGAGTTTGAAGAACTACTCTGAGATGACTAGCATGATCCTCTTCATACCTCGAATAGATTAGAATGTCATCAATGAAGACGATAACAAACATATCTAGATAAGGCTTAAACACTATGTTCATAAAATCCATAAATGTTGCAGGAGCATTAGTCAAACCAAAAGACATGAATAGAAACTCATAATGGCCATAGAGAGTCTTGAAAGCTGTATTAGGGATGTCACTTTCTCTTACTCTCAACTGATGATAGCCTGATCTGAGGTCTATCATAGAAAGACAAGTGGCACCCTGAAGTTGATCAAAGAGATCATCAATTCTCGAAAGAGGATAATTATTCTTGACAGTGACCTTATTCAACTGACGGTAATCTATACACATTCTAAGAGAACCATCTTTCTTCCTCACAAATATGACCGGAGCGCCCCAAGGTGAGACACTTGGTCGAATGAAACCTTTTTCAAGAACGTATTTCAACTGCTCTATTAACTGTTTTAACTCAGCTGGAGCCATTCTATATGACAGAATAGAGATAGGACGAGTATCAAGAAGAATATCTATACATAAGTCTATTTCTTTCTCAGGAGGGACTCCGGGAAGATCATCTGGACAGACCTTTGGAAAGTCACTCACAAGTGGAACTGAATGAATATGTGGTGTCTCAACACTAGAGTCATTAACTCGGACTAAGTAATAGATGCACCCCTTGGAAAGTAACTTTCTCGCCTTAAGGTACGAAATAAAATGACCCTTAGTCACTGCTTAACTACTCCTCCACTCAATAAATGTCTCATTAGGAAACTGGAACTAAACTACTCTAGTTCTACAATCAACTGAGGCATAACATGCATGAAGCCAGTCCATACCTAGAATAACATCAAAATCTACCATGTCTAACTCGACTAAGTCGGCCATGGTGTCCTTGTGATTGACAGAAATGGTACAATGCCGATAAACTCTCTCAGCTAGAATAGACTCACTAACAGGTGTAGAAACACTGAAGGGCTCAAGAAGTTGCTCAGGAAGAATATCAAAATTCATAGTAATAGAAGGAGTCACAAAAGACACACTCGCTCCTGGATCTAGCAAAGCATATACATCAAAAGTAAAGACTTTGATCATACCATTCATAACATCTGGCGAATTCTCTTGCTCTTAGCGACAAGTGATAGCATATAGACGGTTTGCTCCTTCGCCTGTTCCTGAAGTAGCTCCTCTAGGTAAAGCTCTGTCTTGTTGCGCCACTGAAGAAGATTAGGCTCTATTCCCCTCATTACCACTACCTTGCCTGTTCTTTGGGCACTCTCTCATGAAGTGACCATTCTGACAACACTTGAAACAACCAATGGAGCCATCATGACACATTCCTGAGTGGTTCCTACCACACTTATCACATGCAGGAGTCCCATTACCTCCTTGTGCTACACTACTCTGACACTATGCAGGTCTAGCTCTGATATTCTATGAATTCTGATTCTTAAACTCACCTCTGTTCCTTGGTGCAGGTGCACTAGCAGATGATGGAGCAGGTCCATTTGGCTTGTGTTGAAAAGAAGACCGGTTTGCATTATTCTTCTCTTGCCCGGACTCATTTCCTGTTGTCTTTTTCTTTTTATTTCGAAACTCTTCTCTATCTCTCAGCTTATCTTCCTCAACTTGTTGCACATGGATCATACGCCTTGCTATGTCTATGTACCCTATCAACATTTCAGCCTTACACTCTTTGCTTAACAGACGAGACATTCCAAAACAAACAAACTCATCCTGCTCCTCTTGTCAGCAACCATCTCCAGAGCATAACGGGAAAGTTGAGTGAACTTGAGGATGTACTCATGCACACTCATGGATTCCTGCTTAAGACTGAGGAATTTCCTTACCTTTGCCTCTCTAAGTTCACGGGGAAAGAAACGCCCCATAAAGGCACATTCAAACACAGCCCATCTCACAATTGGTGCACCCTCAGCTCTACTCTTCTTCCATTTGTCATACCATACTCTAGCAACACCCTTCAGTTGGTATGTAGCTAGTTCCACTCGCTCATCATCATCAACATGCATTACCTCGAATATTTTCTGCAACTCCTCCATAAAGTTTTCTGGATCCTCAGTGACACTTGAACCGGTGAAGTCTGGAGGATTCATCCTTAAGAACTCACGGATTCGGTATGTATCAGCCACATCCTGTCGATTCCCTCTCTGTTTTCCAGCTTGGTTCACTTGGCTCAACATCCAGATAGCATCCCGAAACTCATCATTAGTGACCTCTCCTTGGTGTTGCACTTCTGGTGAATTTGGGAGCCCTTGATTCTGAGGATCAGCATTCCTCCTAGCAGGACGACCTCAGACAGCTCTTCGTGGAGGCATGATCTAAAAGATACGCACAAGCACAAATTAGAAAGAAACTTTATAGAGTTAAACACTATAGTACGAAAAGAATATGAAAGAAGTGAGATAGTTCCTAAATGTGGCAACCTCCTAATTATAGATGTGGCGTGCTTCACACCGATAACTAGGAATCTACAGACATGGTTTCATAGACACCCTAGGACTCTTGAACTCTATGCTCTGATACCAAGTTTATCATGCCCTAAGCCTACACCCTGGACGTGGCCGGCACTCGAGAACTATTGTTGGCCCTAAGCGAACCCTTGGCCTGACTCAACTTTTAGCGAAAGACTTACTCAACAATAAGAGAACTTTAAAATAAAACTTCAACTCAAAATAACTAATTCAGAATATCTAAAGAAACATTCACTGGCCAAAGCAACAACTCAAGTCTAGAACATAACAACTGAAATGAACAACACTCATGAACTAATATTGTCTAACTATCTACGAAGCCTCTAATACTATGTGGGATGTGGGGACAAGACCCTCGATAATTCTAACAAATAGTAATATTGGAAAAAAATATAAAGAAGGGATCCTCCGGAAGCAAGGAGGCTCACCAAACAACTCTGGAACTCAACTGGATCAATGAAGCGCTGGATACTGATCCTGGTTACCTATATCTGCACCATAAAAGATGTAGGCCAAATGGCTTCAGTACATGGAATGTACGAGCATGTGAGGGGAAATCTAAATAAGACATAAGCTTGAACTGGATATGAAGAAACACTTACCTCATCTCAACTCAACTCAACCTCATTTCAATATAAACAAATAGAAATAATGCAGTATAAGGAAAAGCTTTAAAATAGTAGATAGCAACTCAATGTATTAGAAAATACAATATAAACTGTATTTGTATTCCAAAATATAAAGTAAACTCTCTTTAGGAGATTCTCTAACCGACAACCATCACTATGAGCTATGTGATGACACATCATCTATCCCACGTTGCCAGAACTATCCTATACTTTATCGGGGTATATAACTCCTCAACTATGTGGATCCACTAGTCTATGCTAAAAAGCAATAAGGAATCATCTAAAAAGTATGACCCTTTCAACCCACGTTGGCTACATGGTTTATGGGGGCTGTGAGTTGTTAGAACTCTCCCCCATATCGGTGCTCAATACTACTCAAAAAATATAACTTAGCTCATTATGTTTTAAAGAAAACATTTCCTCTTCCTCAACTTTGAGATTATTACTCAAAAGGTTTTCTCTTAAAAAAGATGATACTCAAAACTGTTAATGAACTCTTTTTGGAAATCGATGTTTCCTCTTTTCTTAAATGTAAAAAAAAGTTTTCTTGGGATTACTTAGTTTCCATATATCATTTTAACGAAAAATAAACTCAGCTCTACTCTTCCTCAAACTCAATGCTCAAGTCTTAAAACTAGTTTAAAAGATTGTTAAAATACTTTTTAAAATGACTCGAAGACCTCTCAAGACTTGACTGTTATCTCTATCTTGAATTTGAATTATGAAATATAGGTTATGGTTCACGTTGTGAATAATTTCTAGATGTTTAGAAGTAGTTTAGAGTATTTAGAATCAATAGGGAGTGAAGGTACACTGTAAGAGAACTTAGATTGACTAAATGATGGAAAAAAGGTGGGGGCAGATGACCCGGGCGCATTGCTGGCGCAGGGCGCCAACCCCTAAAGTTCAGAAACCCATTTCTAGCGCACTGCTGGGGCGCGCGACCCCATCCCCTCTCCAGGTAATTCCAACGAATTTTTCTACTTATTTTCTGATCTTAATTCGACTAGAATCGATGTATTTCCTCAAGTTTTCCTTAGATTCAATTATCCAATACAAGTACACAAGAATTTACTCAAATACAACCTTTAAACTCAATGCGATTATATCAAGAAATCATCAAAACCTTAACAATCAAGATTATGATTGAAACTTCATGAAAACTCATCAAGAACTCAAATCCTTCAACTTTCAAGAATGAAATTGCACTGAAAATAACATGTTTGGCGTGTGGGTGAATGAACCCAACATTATGAGAACTCACATACCTCGATTTGGTGAAATAAATCCTCGATTCGCAAGAAACCTCGATCGTTCTTCATTTTCCTCTTTTCTCCTCTTCTCTCTTCTCTTCTAAAACCCTAAGCGTAAATTGGTTTGGGAAAACTGAACCAAATCAGTTTAGACCCCTAATTTTTTACTAAAAATGCTTAAATCTGAAAGGGTAAGGAAAATACCAAAATACCCCTCATATTTTTGGGTAAGTTTCCTTAACTAGATAACCCGACTTCAAATGGGAATATCTCCCTCATACGAGCTCAAAAATTAGCTAATTCAGTGGCATTGGAATAAGGATTCCAAGACCTTTCATTTGATATTTTATGGGCCACCTAAAACATCTTGTACTAAAAATTATGGTCATATAAAGTTGACCCTAAACTCAGAACTTAAGCATAACTTGTAAAATTTCAGATTTGGCTCTTTCCAAATAAATTCTTTCTCAGTTTAGCTCTTTCAAATACCGAGGTGTTACATCTTGTTTAGAAGTTCTAGTCCCGTTGCTGAAATATGAGGACCCCTATTTATAGTCTGTGAATAGACGAATTGTGGTAAGAACAAGTTTTCCTTCTTCCAATTAGATTTAAATGACATGACATATTGGACTTTAAGAAGTGGGCTGGTCATTTAAACGCATGACATGATCCTATTGACTTTTTTTTGACTTGGCATGCCATATCATTTAAACGTGGCACCAAGATGAAATATATTTAATTTCTTTCATGTAGCAATGACAATCACGCTTCTAGTTGTCTCAAGAAGTTAAACTAGAGAGAAAGTTTCATAAAAACCAATACCTGGCTTTTGTGTGAAACTTCTAGAAACCAACCTTGCTTTGTTCTTTTGAATATCTCCTTCTTGATTGAGTTTGATTTTGTAAATCTATTTTAGACTTATAACTTCTCTTTCTTTGGGTACAACCACGATGTCCCAAATATTATTTTTCTCAATCATCCGAATTTCTTCTAGCATATTGGCTTTCTTCCGGACATTATGCTTTATTGCCTCCTCATAATTTTCTGGCTCAACATTGGTAAAGTTGCATCTTTCATAAATGTCACTCCTCATTTTTGTTCCTCTTAGAGGTGGTTTTTCATCATCTGGATATGAGATTTCTCGCCCATGTGGGACATATTCCTCTTCCTCATCCTCTTCTTGATTTGACACATCTAAAGAAATTATAGAGGTATTCTCTGCCTTTTTATTTTTCCAATTAAATGCTGATTCAAAAATGACTTCTCTACTAATAACAAGTTTGTTAGTTTTGACATGGAGAAGCCTATAGCCTTTTTTCACATCACTATAACCAAAAAAAAATATTTTTGACTATTTTTCATCATGTTTTTTTCTTTTTTCAGCATGTATATGAGCATAACAAATACACCCAAATAATTTAAAATGACTTACAGAAGGTTTCATTCCATTTCAAGCTTCAATTGGTGTATTATCTTTCAGTGCCTTTTTCGGTCACCTATTGAGGATGTACAATGTTGTATGTACTGCTTCTGCCCAAAAATATTTTAACATCCCTTTCCCATTCATCATCATTCTGGCCATTTCAATAATGATTTTGTTTCTTCTTTCAGATACAGCATTTTGTAGTGGAGTGTACCCTGATGTAAGTTGCTTCTCAATGCCTTAAATTTTACACTACTCTTTAAAATTTTGATTTGTGTATTCACCTCCTCTGTCATTGTGAATGGTTTTGATGCTGCAACCTTTTTGTCTGTCAACTGTTTTAAATTTGTCGAATGTAGCAAATGTTTTTGACTTTTCTCTCAAGAAATAAACTCAAATCTTCTTGAAAAATCATCAATAAAGATTAAAAAATACCTCTGACATTCCAGACATGGGGTATTCATTGATCCGCAAAGATTGTATGGATTAGTTCCAAAAATACACTGGCTCTCCAAGACTTTCTTTTCGAAAAAGACTTTCTATGTTATTTTCTCATAATACAACTTTCATATGGATGCACCTCAGTATGTATCTCTGGAAGGCATAGCACCATGACTTTTTGCTTTTAGAAGCTTCAAACCATGAAAATTCAAGTGACAAAATCTTTTGTGACAAATCAAAGAATTATCTAAAACATTATTTTTGAATGCATTGTAAGACATTGTTAAAGAAAGTTTCTTTTTATCATATTTAATTTAACAATGAATTGATTTGGATAAATTTTATCATAAATCTTACAATAATTATCTCAAAACACAAGAGAATAACAATTTATCATGAACTGACCAACAATAAAAAAAGTACATCATGAATTTGCTTACCGCTTTTTTTATGTTGATCAAAATGGTTCCTTTACCTTTTGCATCAACTAATGGTCAATTCCCGTTTCTCACTTTAGTATTGATTCTATGATTAATTGAGAGAAAATATTTTTCGTCTCTAGTCATATGATTGCTTCAACCGCTATCAATATACCATTCATTCCTTTTTGTTCAAGCATCAGATTGAGAAATAAAAAAAAGTTTTCTTTCTTTTCTTCCTCCTCCTTTCCTTCATAGATAATTGCTTGCTCCTGTTGCTTGTGCCTGTAATCCATCTTAATATGGCCAAACATTCTGTAAAAGTTACATTGGGGCTTGCCTTTGTCCAAATATTTTTCTATATTATGATTAGTCTTTTTGCAAATTTTATAAAAAGGACTAGTGCTTTTCTCAATTTTACTTCAACCTTCTTAGTCGAGCCATCACAATTCTGCTTGTTTTTTTGGATTGTACTTTTTGTTAATTTTTAAGAGATTTTGAGAATTCTCATTGGTTCTTGACTGGAAAGCCGTCTCTTTGGGTTGATCTTCACAAAAAAAATCATCACTTCTTATCTGCACGAAATGATCCAGCTAGATCTTTGATAGACAGCTTAGAAAGATTTTTCGTCTCTTCAGTGATGCAACAATATACATAGTTTTCTGTTACACTAATTAGAATCTTGTCCACAACTTTTTGGTCAGAACTTTCATCACCGTCATTTCTCACTGCATTAACAATATTCATGACTCTTATGCAATATTCATCTATTTTTTAAAATTCTATCATCTTCAAATGGGTACATCACATTTTCATCACCATACACCTCAGTTTAGAGAGACCCCCTACCTTGCTTTGCAATCTCAAAAGTAGTATTTTTTGTAAAAAATGCTCTTGAGTCTCCCATTTAAATTTTGCTCAAGGCTTATGCATCTTAATGATGACTACCCTTAAGAATTTCATCTCTTCTACTGAAAGTTCACCACCATATTTTGTCTCTTCATAGCAATTTGCAATAATAGCCCACAAACCTTCAACTTTGAAACACGTTATCATTCTTCTCTTTGAGTATTGAAAGTCATTTCGATCAGAAAATGGAATAAGAACAATTGAAGAATCAACACCTTCATTTCTTTTAGATGCCATAATTTTTTCTTCACTTAACCCATGATTAAGAATGAAAAATATCTCTCCATACCAATTTGAAGGAAAAATAAAAGGAGAATATGTTTCTCAGAGAATGCTCAAGTTGTATTAGACTATTTAAGGTCACGTTAGATGATTACAGTCATTATTAAAACTCTATTTATACGAAACAAAATATCAATTCAATGATTTTGCATAAATAACTGGATTCATATATCATAATTCAATTGATACATGCATCAAAAACTTCTAAAAAATTTCTTGAAAAACATTGAGATGACACCAAAGGACTAAACATCAAGGACAATATCCTTGTGAATGCATTAGTTCCAATAGGCCTTAGCTTAGCAACCTCAGATTTTGACAATGATAGCTTTGTCAATGCATAGAAGAACTTCAATATGGGATACAATTAGGTTCACAACATCCCAATAATAAAATTGTCAGGGAAGCATCGACATGACCATCCAAAACTAGGAAATGGGTGTTTCGATCCCAGGAACAAAATTTGAGGTCTATTTCAGAAGTTTCAAATGATGTTTTCCAATAACATTAAATCTCTTGAGTAGATTATATTATAATCATACATATTCTCAACGGCTATGTAAATATGTTTAGAATCTCATGAATAATCTTTACGGCACCTCTGAAAGGGATTTGAGGCATCTTATGTATAAATTTATGCAATATTGTAAACTTACAGTTCGAGGTTAAAGTTTCAAAGTAGTCCTTATGAGAGAAAATAATAGTTGGTTTACCCATCTTTGTTGTTTGTTTTGTTGGTGAAATCATGGGTTTCATCTGCTGAGGTGGTGCGACATAGTCAATTCGAGTGTAGAGGCATATGAAGGTCCTTCAATATTGGTAAATGAAGACGAGTTAGATTAATCCATGAGAGTTTTGGTATCCAACTGGGCATTATGCAGAAGAAAATTACATTGATGAGTAAGAAAATTGATGATATCTGGTGGATTATGGGTAGGATGGATGGAAATCAAATAATAGATTTGGGAGATGCGTGAATCGAGTAGGGTGCATTCAAACAGGGTAATAGAGCAAATGTGTTGTTATTACTGGAGTAGTTGATTACTCCCCATCATCTTTTGTTGTATATGTTACCTACACATTTTTCGGCACCTTTAGTAATTATTTGAAGGACAAATACGAAAGACTTTGGTGATAGACCACTTTGCATTAGGCATTTGAGATCTTAGCCTTTCCTATATTGCAAGTAGCGGTTTTGGGTATAGTTTGAGTTCAAAGAAACTTCATTAAGTGCTTTCAATGAGAGTTGTCCCTAGATTCTTAAAATAAATTGGTAACTCAAGGAAAGCAGATATAAATATATATCCGCAAGGTGGAAACAACATAAAAGCCATACAAACGCCGGCATGCTATTTGTCCCATGCCATTAGCATAAAAAATAAGGCCACAAATGAGATTTCTTCCCTCAAGAACCTACATGAAACAACCAAGTAATAGTCCTTGGGCTCCTAATCAGTATTCATCAATATTGAGAGGCACTGAGCAAAATAGAGGTCTAATGAATCATAGATGTTATGTACGGTCTTGAATCCCTCTAGCTCGACTAATTACATTGTGTGACTTTGGAACCTGACGTTGACTTAGGAGATCATGTGAAGGTTTTAGAACCTGTACCTATAGGTCTTACCAGCCTCCATATTAAAGAGTGTCTCTTTTGCCTCTGAAACCTTAGAAGACTTACCATTGATTTTGGGCGTAGAATTTAGTTTTTCTAACATTTACCAATTAAGCTATTTAACCTTTTTTTCTTTTGTAAGCTAATACTGTGAAAAGTGTGCTCTTTTTTTCTACATCGCCCCTACAAATTATCAAATCACTAGGAGAAGCGGAAGGTGTTTATGTTGTACAACTATGTTCATAGGCAAAAAGTAGTTTTGAATTAAACATGATTGTACTAATATTTAATCAAACATAACAACCAGCTATCTTTCCTTACAATTTATAAATAAGAGACAAAATATAAAACACATAAAAAAATCAAAACACGATAAAAGCTATACAACTTACCATTGTCAAGAGATTTAATACATGTTACTTAACCATGGTTAAGTGAAAAAAGTATATATTCAAACATATGGTATGAATGTATTTGCTTGGAATGAACACACGTATTGGATAAACTTTTACAAAAAAAAAATACCTAGTGAAAATTTAAAAAACAAAAACATAAAGGGGTATTGAGTATGAACATGACCCAATTAATGCAACTAGTGTACAAATATCCGTAATTTCTGTGAAAAACATCCAATATTCTAACCAAAAAACATTCTTTCTATTTTTTTGAAGAACACTTTCAACTAAACTTAAACACATAAAATATCTTTATATTTTTCTCATACACCAACATAAAGCAACAACACCAAAAACCTCAAGATATAGTCATGAAAACCCAATCATTTGCTCTGGGAATCCTAGATATGAGCCGAGAGAAGACAGAGCACACTTCACAAGATCATAAGCCCCAAAACAAAGAAGTTGAAAGTTGTCAAACTTTCACTTGATAAATGCATCACTCTAACCCATTAGTCTTGGTTTCTTCGGAGAGTTACCATCTAGAACATATCAGGTTTATTTTTATTGGGTCCCAAATGAATCCTGAGGGCCCATTTAGATACTTTGAATAATAGCAAAATTTTGTATTGATGGTGTAGACTTTTAGCGATGAGTATTAGGATTTTACGACTATAATGTTTTTAGAGACCAAATTTCTGCTATTTAAATTCTGAATATCCTCTTCAGCTCTCATTTTCTAAATTCGATTTCTAGAGCTAGAGAAAGACCGGATTAAGGTGATTTAAGTTGCGTTGGGTCGGCTTTTGGTATGGATACATGTTTGAGTGACTGGGGAAGCTTGGAAGCCATTGTATTGAGATAAATTTTGCAAAGAAATGGCTGCCTTATCTCTGTAATTTGTAGAATTTGTGCATGTCTTTATTTGGGCTGTTTCGGGTATCAAATTGTGCCACATTTTAGGAAACAAGCATGGTAAGTCGATTAGGACCTTTTGACAGAGTGAATTTTGGGATTCTTGGCATGGGTCCCACATTCTCATTTTGATTCAATTTTAGGTCCATTCCATTCATTGCAAATTTGGTACTTAAACGTTCATAATGACGTTGTGGTCAATAATTTGAGAGCGTGGTGATATTTGGAGGCATTTCAAAAGTTGATAGCCCTTGTTCAGTGGATTTAGAGTGTTCGTGATTAACTTTGAGATAGGCTTCGGTCTACTTTATTGATTGGGATTTTTAGATAATACTTAGTATCAAGTGCATGTAATTTAGGACTATAAATCAGTAATATCTCTCCTCTTGTTTACTCTATCCTTTTTTGACTCCCGTAGGAGCATTTGGCTTTTTATAGGTGACGGGATCTGAAGTTTATGCCTTTAGCCATGGTTGTAGTATGCTATCATAGGAGAATTTTGCTTTTTTTGGGTGACATTATCTGAACTTTACGCTTTTAGCCATGGTTGTAGTATGCCTTAGCATGTGTATCCTTGTTAGAATTAGAAATTGTGTTCTTAGACTAGGGTTGAGCCTTAGGTGCCTTAGACTGTGTACTTTTGCCCTTGTAGCAGCTGTAAGTTACTCTAGGTAGGGCTTTATTTTGGATTTTTGACCGTGTGTTTAGTGTTTGAGACTTTGGAGGCTCAATATAGTCGTAGGTTGGCACTAGTTATACTCAATCGTTGACTGGAGCAGTGTGACTGGGGTAAGGTGTCATTCCTTGAGGTTGGCACGATGGAGTTGATTCCTACTAGTCACAGATTTAAGGTCTGCTCATGATGCAGTGTATATAGGCTTCCCGCGTCCCCTATAGGCCCCTCTTTCCATGTGTACCATAGTACTGATTGAGGGAACTGCATGGGTCCTACCTCGTTCGCATAGTAGGGAGGTAGGTATATACACTTAGTTTTTTATGGTCCTGTTGCATACTTTTCATTCATATGCATTGCCTATCATCAATATACTTTTTTGTTGATTTCACCCTCCGATTTTATGGGGGCGGATTGGGTTTTGTTTATTTTTTGTACCTACTAGGCTAATGGGGGTTTGATTAGGTTATTGTTTGATTATATCCTTTTCTATGTTATTCTTGATTTGATAACCGATAAATTGTGGCTTTAGATTTGTGGTTGTTAGTCCTCCTACCCTTGGGTAGTTGACTCTTCTATCTTAGTTGCTTGTGAATAGGTTGTTGGCTTGTATCCCATGAAAGTTCTTGACTCGGTTCCTTATTTCTTGTATCCTACTTCTTCTCTGTATTGCTTGTTTGTCATATTATCTATTGTTTATTTATCTCTGATATTCTTTATTTACCCGCTTTTTATACTTTTATTATCTATGGAGCTTAGTCGGTCAAGGCCTCCTAAGTACCATTTTTGATAATTAGACTACACTTTTGGTCCTTGCAGACCATAGTTTGAGTTCTCTTCGTTGACTTATAGTCATGAGGAGCAACTCTAAGGTTTGGAGACTAGGATGAGCTCTTGGCGTTTGGAGCTACCGATTTCAATCTATTTTGTCTAGGCTAGTCTATATGTTGTATTAAGAGGCAATATATACTTGTATTATATTTGTAAAAGCTTTGTACTATAATTTCAATCAGACGCTCAATTAGTGAGTGATGTCAGATCTAGGGGATGGGTTTCTTGTAATATTTCAATTGATCTCTCTTTCTTCTCATTATTATTTAGCTTCCACTTCTTATTGTCTATCTTCCGTGTAGTAGCCCATTTCTTATGGCTCTTGGCTGAGGGTTACGCTTACCAACTAGTGAGGTGCATTAGGTTCCATCATGGCCTAAGAAATCATGGCATGACAAGTTAGTATCAGAGTTGTAGGTTCTCCGACATTGTTTGTATCAGAGAAAACATCTAGTAGAGTCCGTTTGATCAGTGCAGAGACATTTGTATCCTATATTTTGGAGGCTATACGACATTCATAGGAAATTATGTTCCTGACCCCTTATCGTGTGCATTCGCTTTGAGTAACCTATAAAAACTACTTTTTTGGAATCTTGTCTCTCTTAGATGGATACCACAGGATGTTTGATGGACGTGGATGGAGCATTAGCATATCCTACTAGAGTTTCAACACTTGTTCAGGAAGGAGAACCTAAGTAGGGTATAGACCTTGAGGTTATAGACATTCTTTAGCATTCAAAGAATATAGGGGTAGCCCAGGCTCTAACAGAGTTGTTGACTATGTCGGTGCCTCGAGATTCAATGTTAGGAGGTCCAAGCTTCTTTAGGGGTATACCACATACGGGTGCGGTTCTTAGTGTAGTGGGTGCTTCTCAGGGTAGAGTTGGGTTGACTAGTCCCAGTAGGGTTGATCGTCTATTTCTGATTATGTGTTGGGATTTCTTGAGTGGGCCGAGCTTCGTCCCATATTGTTCCATACAAATTGAGAGTTGAGTCAAGAATTTATCAGATGTTTCGCCTTGCCACTTTGATTAATGTTAGAGCATTTGATAGTAGTAGGGCCTACCTTGTACCAGGTTGTTTATCATGTCAGGGTTGTGGAGCAGGCATGCCTTGAGACTTATAGAGATAGTGGTAAGAGGCCTCTCCATCAGTACAATGGTGAAAGCATTCCACTTCGAGATGGTTGTCAGTTCAATGAGGCCATCAGGTTCTAGGGAACAATGTGGTAGGTCGTGGAGCCTACGACAGGTAGAGTTCAGGTCAGACTTCTCGAGGTGACCATCTTGGACCTTCAGGTATTAGGTCTCATTTTACTCCAATTAAGGTGATGTTAGTTGAAGTGATCGGGAAAGTTTGGAAGTCATTATATTGAGTTTACTTTCGACCAGAGATGGCTTCCTTGTCTCTTTAATTTGATGAATTTTTGCATGTCTTCATTTGGGCTGTTTTAGGCAATAAATTATTCCCCATTTTGGACACAAGTATTGTAAGCCGATTGGGACCTTTTGACGGAGCCAATTTTGGGATTTGTGGCAGAGGACCCACATTTCTTTTTTGACTCGATATTGGGCATGTTCCCAATTATTGTGAATTTGGTGTCTAAATGTGAGTTATGATGTTGTGATCAATAATTTGATAGCTAGCGTATTCGAAGGCATTTTGGATGTGGATAGCTCTTGTGCGGTGGATTCAGAGTGTGTGTGGTTGGCTTCAAGGTAAGTATCGGTCTACTTTCTTGATTGGGATGTTTAGATATTTCTTTATGTGAATTGCATGTGATTTAGCACTATCAATGTCAGATATTAGCTCTCCTCTTGTTTAGTGCATTCTTTATTGACTCTCGTAGGAGCGTTGGGCTTATTGTGGGTGACAGAACCCTTAATTTAGGTTTGTATCCATGCATATGGTATGTCGTAGCATGTCTATCCTTGTTAGAATTGGTAATTGTGGCCTTAGACTAGAGTTGAGCCTTATGTTCCTTAGTATGTGTACTTTCATCCTTGTAGCAGTAAGTTGCTCCTGGTAGCGCTTGATTTTGGGTTGTTGGTTATGTGCTTCGTGTTTGAGACCTTGGTGGCTCTTCTTAGCCGTAGGTTGGCACCTGTTGTTCTCAGTCATAGACTAGAGCAATATGATTGGGGCAAGGCATCATTCCTTGAGTTTTTTCCCCCTAATGATTGGGTAGCTCTGTTTGATCCCTTCGCTTGTTGTTTAACGGTAGGCTTGTTATGATCCTCTAAGCTATTATGATATTGTTGGGACAGAGGCCATGTTCGAGGACCACTTGATCCAAGGTTAATACTCTCTGCCTTGGTATCACAGTTTGGCTAGATCTATATTTAACTGTTTATGAGTGCCTTGTTTGTATGTTAGTGATGTCAGGCATTGTGTTGGTTGTTCATTCACACGTGTTTTGTGGAATGATCCTGGTTCATGCATTGTTATTTCATGATCATTCATGGAAAGGTATGACTTCTCTTGGTCACTATTCTAAACTGGTTTTAACGGGAGTCGTACAACCTGGATCACTAGTCGTACTTCTCTTCTACTTGATACATTATAGGCATCTTGGATGTGTTTAGTTTTTACATGAGTAGCGGGTGAATCAATGCCTTTTTTTGCATTATTTTGGTTACTAAGCCATTTGGTACCACAATAGAGTTGATTCCTACTACTCACTATTTTAAGGTCTGGCCATGATGTTCTATATCCTTAAAAGACCTGGACTTTGGCCTAGGCATTGTATACGTCCTTCCCATGTCCCTTATGGCACCCTCTTGTCTTGAGTACCATAGTATCAGATGAGAGAGCTACATGGGTCCTACCTCACCCACACGGAAGGGAGGTAGGTCTATAGACTTAGTTAGTGATGGTCCTACTATATACTCTACATTCATATGCATTGCCTATCACCAGTATATTTATTTGCTAATTACACCCTCCGATTTTATGGGGGGGGAGAGTTAGCTTTTTGTTTGATTATATTCTCTTCTCTATTGTAGTTGATCTAATAACTGAAATGTTGTAAATTTAGATTTGTGGTTGTTATCCTCGTGACCTAGGGTAGTTGTCTCTTGTATCTTAGTTGCTTGTGAGTAGGTTGTTTGCTTGGGTTCCAGGTATGTTCTTGATACGGTTCATTATTTATTGTATCTTACTTTTGTTCCTTATTGCCTGTCTATCAAATTATCTTTTGTTTACTTATATATATGTGTTATGCTTTCCTTATTACCTGGTTTTTATACATTGGTATCTTTGGAGATCAATTGGCCGATGCCTACTGACTACCCTTTTTGGTACTCATACTACTCTTTTGCTCTCTACAGATTGTATTTTGACTTCTCACTATTGGCTTTGAGTTATGCAGAGAAACTTTGGAGTTCGGAGACTAGGGTGAGCTCATGGCGTTCGGAGCTACCGGTTTCCATCTATTTTGGCTAGGCTAGTCTTCTTAATATTGTATTTAGATACAACATGTACTTGTATTGTATATTTAAAAACCTTGTACTCTTATTTTGATTAGACTCTTGATTACTGACTGATGTCAGGTCTTGGGGATGGGTTTCTTGTATTATTTCTATTGATCTCTCTTTCTTCTAAATGTTATTGACTTCCGCTTCTTATTGGCTATCTTCCGCTTGGTAGCCCGTTGCATATAGCTCTAGGATGAGGGTTAGACTTACTTACTGGTGTTACGACCCAAAGTACACCTAGACGTGACATGCCCTACACAAGCCACTTGACATGCATACAACAAAACATAATAGACAAAACTAGAGAATCTCATATCATTAGAAAAGTTGACATAAAAGCGGAAGTTTAAAGGTAGTCTTGTCAAGCCATTCTAATACTTTAAGAAGTGATCGGGAGGTAACCGTCCACCACGCACAACATCCAAAAACTAAATACATAAGAAAAATATAGTAAAGGTGACATTGTCACCGAATCATGAGGATTCACCAAGTCTCCAATATACTAAGCAATCCACTAGCCACGAGAGGGAGGATGAACATCGTTGGACCTTATATTAGTGAAACAATGTAGGCACAAGTATGCATTAGTACATGGAATGTACTAAGTATGAGTGATATGCATAAAACATGAAACATTATCTTAAGGGGACATAATCGAAAACATGATATGCATGACCAAACTAAATATCATAAAATCATTTATAGAAGAATCATAAATCATGAACATGATAAATAAATCTTAAAACATAAAGAAAACTTCATCAAGCCTTTTAAAGTAACTTAGTTCATTTTTGTGAGATACTAACTTTAACTGACAATAAACCATGTGAGCCATACCATGTAATCTGATGTAACTCCCACATTGAGAAGGGAGAGTTTAACTTTCAAGGTAGAACTTTGTATCATGATTCATATGCTATTTGTGGATCCACTGGCTAAGTTATTTAAGATAATTCAACAAGGGCACGTAGTTTGGAACTAGAGGTTGCTACTAGAGACTACCCTATTTGAGCCTTCACCTCAAGTTCTCTCGGTGCTAAGTTAAATTCCAACGGAATAGTCATATTCATAAACATTTCATCATACATAGAAAATGACAATAAATATACTAATCCAAGCTTAGAACATCATAGAATAGCTCATCAAATCTTTAATCAAGCATATGTGAAAAAACCTTTTCACCAATCATGATTCCTTTATGTGTGAAAAAAATCTTTCATAGTTTCATTGATGCTCATCTTAGAGCAACCTAGATCATAATATAATTTTTTTTCATAAATCATGCATAACTCTCATGAAAATTATATTCATAGATTCATAGCTTCTTCATAAATTCATGTCTTTAAGAGTACATAGTAAAAATCATGAAAATTGCATGGGTTCTTGTGAAATCAATTGGAATCATGTAATTGAGTCAAAACAATCATAATAAGATCAAAATTGAACAATTGAATCAACACATTTAGACCCCATGAAGAATTGAATAAAAATCTAATCAACTTGATGAAATTGAACTTGGAGAATTGAGAAATCTTTGGGGCACAATGGGTGAATGGAACCCATTGATGAAACTCTACATACCTTGCTATTGAAAAACCAAAAGCGATGGTGAAAAAGCAAAATTGATTAGGATATCCTAACTTTCTTTTCTTTGATCTTGAGAGAGACTTTGAAGAAAACCCTAGAAGGGATTTGGGGAGTTGAGTGAATGAGACAATTAGGGAAATTTTAGGAGTAGAAGGGTAGTTATAGGACTTATAAATAGGAATACCATAATATAGGCCTTTAATACATAAGAAAAGACCCAAATATCCTTAAGAAATAACAGAAGAATGTGTCACGCCCCGAGGCTACCCCCTTGACGTAACACGGGACCTAGGATCACGAGTGACCCCAAGCTAACCCTAAGTCTGGCATATCATAAGTATACTGAAAATAACTAAGTAAAGCATGAACTATGCGGAAGCTAAATCAGTTGATATCTGAAGAGGGGTCAAAACCCAACTAGTCTAAATATCAATTATATAAAAAGAGTTTAGTGATGACTTAAACAACCACTTAACAATTCAAGCTAAATCTACTACTATGTCTAAAAAGCCTCTAACATAGTTGAGTTTCCGGGACATGCACCTAGCTAACTCTAACAAGACTGAAAACTGAAATAGAAAACATGTCTACTATCCTCAAAGTATGAGGACTCACCACTGAATCTGCTGAAGTCGGACTAACAATCGATCTAAGCGTGATATGGATGATGAGTACATGAACCTACATCATTAAAAGGATGTGGCACAAAGTATGCGTCAGTACTTGGAATGTAATGAACATACATGATATATATTTTTGAATAAGGATATATGAGCTGAACAAGGCATACTGAGCAATGACATAATCTGGCAAGAATATAAATACTGAAACATAACTGAAAAGCTAAGTTGAATGCAATGACCAAGTAATAATCATGAAGATAACAAGTTGAACTGTTTACTGACATCAATGTTTAAAATTTTGTCAATGCACTAAGAGTCTGAATGTGGGAGCTACTATTAATTGACATAAGCCACGTGATATAAATGTGGAGTCCGATGTATACGCCCCATCGAGAGGACCCAATATACCTTGCGAGGGGTATAAAGTCGTGATTGTGGCGTGATCACTAATACTGATGCCCAACAGAGGAGACTATAATCCTACGTATGCACGTAGTTCTGAGACTTTTAGGGTACGCAAAACCCTAGTCCAACTAGGTGCTAAGTCCACTCCCAACTGAATGTATATGAAGCTAAAGTTCACTAAGTACTGAGAAGCTCAAAACTGACATGCTAACTGAGAATGCAACACTTATATATACTGAAAATGTGACTTTCGAAATCGGAAGCATGATTCTCTGTCTAACTGATTGATCAAGTATAATCATGAACTAAGAAAATTTACATAAACTAGGGTTCTGAGTTTTGTACAAGGAATTATGCAACGTTTCCAAAAAAATATGTTATTTAGACTATGGATACTATAGCAACTGAAATCAAAACAATTCTCCAAGATTTTAGAAACCCTAAGTCTAAACAACTATATAGAATCAAGGAACTTACTGAAATCTACGGACTTAATGGGTGAAAGGAACCCACTAGTGAAATTCCACATACATTGTGACAAAATCTACGGAGAAATCCTTTGGATTTCGAGGCTGAACTTTGAAGAACACTTCTGCTTGTTCTTGAAAGAAATAGGCGCCTCTTTCTCTTCATTTTCGTTCTAACTTGGATTATTTTTGAGAATGAGGTTTCCCGAAAATGGCTTTTGAAGTTAGGGTCATACAAGAGGAGGAAGGGGAACTGGCAGAAGGAGTATGTATGGTGATGGTGTATAACACCTCAGAATCTAGTAGTCTAAGCTAGGGGATAAGTGTCAAGGCAAGAACCAAGGAAATTGGCCGGGGCAACCTTCATGAGGACCCATAAGGGCCGTGAAGGGCACCACAAGGCGTGGTTCTGCCCATGGTGGCTCAGAGTGAGTGACCAAGTGGAGGTCATCTTCCACGACAACCAAGATGGCCCATGGTGGGGACCACAGGTCGTGGTGATGGGCGTGAAGGGCTTGGTAGTGTGCTCATTTAGGCAGCCTCCTCCCACGAACCACTTGACGACTCGTGAAGGCCATGACGGCTCATGGAGGTAGGCATGTACGGTGAGGGGTTTAAGTGGTGGTTTGCCAAGCCACTGGTCTAGGATCACAGCTGGCACCACGGCTCGTGGAGCCTGGCGTGAAGGTGGTTTAGTCCACTAAAAGTAGGGGCTTTTGGGTCTTTTCCGGTTTTAATTAAATCAAAGTTATATCATTTTACCTAGACCTAGGAACCCTATATAAGTGATTTTAACCCCAAAACTCACCCATTCAAGTCATTATTCTCAAACACCAAAAGAAATGCCAAGTTATTCCTCTCAAAATATTTCTCTCTATAGAACTTGAAGAAGAAGAAAGGTGAAGCTAGGGTTCAAGGTCAAGTCTCCATTCACAATTGTTTGTGGGCTTTGATATCAAGGTATGATATATTTATTCATCCATGGAATCCTTTCATCCATGGAGCCCCTAAGATTCCCCAATTGAAAAGGTAGAATTCCCCAATTTGAGTTAGGGTTTTCTTCTAAGTAGTGGGTATTGATGGATGTTGATCCAATTGATTGGGTAACGATTGTTTAGGCATGAATTGAATGGTATACATGTTTTTAGGATGAATTTACATGTACCCATGCTTAACCCATGTTTCTAAGATGAATTTGATATAAATGGGTTTGATCCATGAAAGGAGAATTTATGGGTTTGATGTCTTCTTATAGGATGAATAAGATACATTATGAATTGCTTTGATATTGAAGCATGTATGATGATTATGTTATAGATTGCTTTAAGAGTGAAGAATATATTTTATGAATTGTTGATTATTGATGTGATTGTTGTGGAAGGGATAGTTCCCACATGAATTGCTTAAGTATGAATGTGAAAGACTTTCTCACATTGAATGATTCTAGGTTTAAAGGATTGCTCACCTAAAATGAATCTAAGCTAAAAAAACTAAGAAATTATGAGGCTAGAGGCGCTTACCCTTGACCTCTAAATGAGATGGATATGAGGCGATTACCTATACTCCTTAGAATTGAATAAGAGGCGAATACCCTTATTCCTTTATGTTGAACAAGAGGCGACTCCCCTCGTTCCTATTATGATAATTGGACATAGAGGAAAGTACCCATGATCCTTGTATAATGATATGGAGGCGAGTACCCGTGTCATATGATGTTGGGCATGGAGGCTAGTACCCATGATCCCATAAGTTGGACATGGAGGCGAGTACCCATGATCCTTTATGTAAGGCAAAATGTGACTACCCATGACCCTTTATAGGAAGGCAAGAGGCTACTGCCCATTCTATAAAACATAAGCTAAAATTTTTGTGATAGGTAATGAGCTTGGATTGTTGCTTGAGTTGCCATCCATTATGAGTAAGATTGGTTGAGGATTAGCCATGTCTTGACTAAGTATGAATTGAGGTTACTTCAAGAAGTATTCCTTATATGTTGATATGCTCTATTATATGCATCGATTATGCTTTATGACTTATGTTGTCTAACTCTTATGTTTATATTGATGTTTATGCAAGTTATCATATTTAGTACATTCTTGTACTAACGCATACTCTTGCCTATATTTTTTATCCAAATGTAGGGTCTGGCGTTCCTGACTCTCATCCCCGTGGCTAGGATCTATAGTAGAGGCAAGGTTGAAGATTGGTGAGTCCTCATAGCGTTTGAGGATTTGACCACCATTTCTCTTATGTTCTTTTCATTTTATATTTTGAACATTATTGTATGGGCTGTGTTCCAATATTCTATTGTACTAGATAGTTTTTTAGACAAGTTGTATGAGACCTCCGCTTCATTTTATAAAACTTTGATATTGTTGAAATTGTTTTAATTCTTACCGAATTTCTATTATCTTGACTATGAAAGCTAAATAGCTTATATGAGGCCTCTCGGGGTGTTATATGCTGATGACTCCAAGATTTCAACTTATTTAGGGTTTTGTTTTGATAGTTTATTGTCCTCAAATGCCTAATTTATGCTCTGTACTGATGTTAAAATGTTGATTTGCAGCAAAAAAGGCAAAAGGAGCTAGACAAAGACATTACCGGGTGAAAAGGAGCTAAAAAGATGAAAAAGGCTGAAGATAACAAAATCTGAGAATCACCTAAGCCACTCGGCGACTCGCCGAGTGGCACTTCAGCTCGCCTAAAGTTCCAGACCGCCAGAACTGGGGAGAAGCCAATTTGGCAATGGATTTGGACATTCGACAGACCGCCGACTGGATCGGCGACACATTCTGGATCGCCTAAAGTCACAGAACCTTGAGGACTAAAAGTCAAGGAAGACCGGCGATGAGATGGAGTGATTAGCACGTCGCCGACCTGGTCGGCGACGCTTGACTTACCTCGCCTAATGGTCCTTACAGCTGAAATTTGGGAAACTATAAATTGAATTTTAAAAGAGTTCAAAGCATCCGATTTTTATTATTGAAGTGCAGTTTTAGTTTTCTTCCATTTTTGGGAGAGGTTTCTTAGTATTTTCTATTGGAGAACAACTTTGAAGGGTTTTTCAAGTAGATTCGAAGTGGGTTTTTGATATTTAGCATTTTGGATCATTTTAAATACTTCGATTGCAATACCCAGATCATGGAGAATGTTTTTGGTATTAATTTTTATCTTTTTATGATGCTTGGCTAAAACCCCAATTCTTGGGGTGTGATTATGGGATTATTTTCTTAATTAGCTTATGGATATTGTTGTTTAATGATTTAAATATTTTTTTAATGTGGGTTTGATCGATAGCTGAGTAGTAATTTATGAATTATAGTTGCAAACACAATTTTAGCTTAGTATTTTGGGCTTGCTCGAGAGAGAGTTTGTAAAACTAAGGTTATCGATTGATGATTGTAGTGTGTGGGTTGTTATGGATTCCGCTCGAGAGAGTGAATCTTAACTCATTCCTACCTATCTAGCTCGAGAGAGTAGATAAATTAAGGTTTTGGGTTGTTTTGTAGTGTCAAGCTTGTCGAGGTTCGAGAGAACTCACCGGAACCGTAATAGTTGTTCGAGAGAAAACTATTGCACCTATAGTCTAGCCTACCCATAGTGATTCAGCACTTTATTATTAAGCTCCAATTACCCATATAGTGAAATTAGCTTATAATCGATCACATCCCGAGAATCCCTTCCTACTTGTCAATCCTCTATTTTAGTGATTATTGTAGTTGTTAATTGATATCTTAAAACCCCCCATCTGACATTCATTGTCAAACCTTTGACTTATTTTGTTTGATTTCGATAAAGTCTACTTCTATAACCGATTAGAATCACATCTTTACTTCCTAATAGAATTTGATATGGTACCACTCCCTGTGGGTTCGACCCCAACCTTTCGTTGGGTTATATACTAGATTATGATCGTCTACACCTAGAATTGGATGAGGTGTATTTGAGACGTTAATGCCATGTTACATCTAGGGGGTACCCCTGGGTCGTCACACGGTGACCCTTGATGTGACTAAGGCAACTTTAGAGTTTGTGTGAAAATAGAGGGGAATTCTATGGATATGTCTGACTAGATTAGTAGGCTTAGACTGAGTAAAACGACGTAGTTTAGGAATCAAACGATGTAGTTTAACTGTCCAAAGCATAGGGGAAAACACCAAAACAACCCTGACTTAATGCTGATGAAGTGCCATCTACTACGGGACTGACACACCGTCATTTGAACGACATCCCGTCAAATGGGTCGTGATTTGAGGTCTACCTGACAGGGCTTCACCAAATGAGCATAAACTTTTACTCCGAGCTTTGAATTTAGCAAACTCGGTGGATTTAGCAAGAAGATTTAATTATCTCTAATTTGATAGGTCATGGGCCACCTAAATCATTTTATGCTAAAAGATATGACCATTTGAAGTTGACCCAACAAGCCTTTTTCTCTAAATAGCTGTTGACCCTCATCAACAGCAAGACCTACATTCTGTAGGTCCAACCACGGACCGTACTAGTCGGTCGTGGGTGGGATAAGAGACTACCAATCCTGGACCCAAAAGACAGGACCCCACCTACAGACCGTCAGTAGCTTCCGTTGGTTTGCACGAGGTCCTGGAAAACTGCATTTCTCTACCTTCTCAAATCCGAGGTGTTACGATATCTCCCCTTGAGAACATTCCTCCTCGAGTGAAATCTAAACAAGCCGAGTACGGAGGGAAGGGCTATCTAATGGTACAATCGATGCCGGATCAGCCATACACTTCTTCAACAAGGAAATGTGAAAGACTGGATGAACCGCTGCTAGTTGTGCTGGCAACTCTAACTCATAAGCCACATTACCAACCCTTTTCAGGATTTTATAAGAACCTACATATCTAGGACTGAGCTTCCCTTTCTTTCCAAATCTCATCACCCCCAATCATCAAATTCGAAATCTAAGTTCCTTCTCCTCACATCTCCATAGGAATTTTGATGACTCTGGGTTGTCTTTTGTCTATCTCTGATGAACTGAACTTTCTCCATAGCATCATGAACCGAATCTGGCCCAATCAAGGCTGCTTCACCTACTTCAAACCAACCAATCGGGGACCTGCATCTATGCCCATATAGTGCCTCTTACGGGGCCATCTGAATACTAGAATGAAAGCTATTATTATAGGCAAACTCTATGAGAGGTAGGTTATAATCCCAACTACCCTTGAAATTGATCACGCAAGCTCTCAACATGTCCTCTAAGGTATGAATGGTACGCTCTGCCTGAAATGACTTCTAGATATGAGAGGTAAACAGTGGACCTCTATCTGAGATGATAGACAAGGGAAACCCATGCAACCTGACTATCTGAATGATGTAGAGTTTGGCGTAGTCCTCTGTTGAATCTGTAGTCTTGACAGCCAAGAAGTGAGTGGACTTAGTGACTTTGTCCACTATCACCCATATGGAGTCATGCTGTCTCCGAGTATGAGGTAAACCTGTACTGAAGTCCATGTTTATCACTTCCTATTTCCATGAAGGAATGTTAATCTCTTGAGTCATACCTCTTGGTTTCTGATGTTCTACCTTAACATGTTGACAGTTAGGACACTTAACGACAAAGTCTGCTATGTCCCTCATCATGCCGTTCCACCAAAAGACTTACCGTAGATCACGATACATCTTAGTGGCACCTGGATGAATAGAATATTTGGAATTATAGGCTTCTGTAAGGAATTGTTGCCTCAACTCACCGACAATTGGAACACATAAGAGACCTTAGAAACGAAGTACCCCATCTCCCCCTTGGGAGAAGACCTCAACTCTTTGCTGATGAACGACACCTTTCAACTGAAGTAATATACGATTGCTATCTTGCTTTTCCTTAACCTCCCCTACCAATGAGGATTCTGATCCATTCTGAGCTACCACACCACCATCTGACATGTCCGTAAGTCAAACTCCTAAGCGAGCAAGCTGGTGAACATCTCTTGATAACTCTTCCTTTCCTTCCTCAACATGTGCTACACTACCCATAGACAGTCTGCTGAGAGCGTCGGCCACTACATTGGCCTTACCTGGATGGTAAAGCACATTCATGTCATAGTCTTTGAGGAATTCAAGCCACCTCCTCTGACGAAAATTCAATTATTTCTAGGTGAACACATACTGGAGGTTATTATGATCTCTGATCACATCAACATGAACATCATACAAGTAATGTCTCCAAATCTTTAGGGAAAATACTACAGCTGCAAGTTCGAGGTCACATTTGCTGAACTTAGCGAATAGCTGGAGATCTTTGAAAGTTTGCAGAACCACTCTCAGATGAGTCGCATGCTCCTCCTCAATCCGAGAATAAATGAGGATATCATCAATAAAGACGATAACGAACAAGTCCAAATACTATTTGAACACCCCTGTTTATTAAGTCCATAAAAGCTGGAGGAGAATTTTTTAGTCCAAAAGACATAAATACTAATTCATAATGACCATACTGAGTCCTGAAGGTTGTCTTCAGAATGTCACTATCTTTAACTCTTGGCTGATGATAGCCGGATCTGAGGTCTATCTTAGAAAAGCAACTAGCACCCTGAAGTTGGTCGAACAAGTCATCAATCCTTGGGATAGGATATTTGTTCTTGATTGTTACTTTGTTCAACTGTCGATACTCAATGTACATTCTGAGAGAACTGTCTTTATTTTTCACAAACAACACTGGAGCACCCCATGGAGAGATACTAGGTCTGATGAAGCCCTTATCTAGAAGGTCTTTCAACTATTCTTTCAATTCCTTATGCTCGGCTGGAGCAATTTTTTAAGGAGGAATCAAAGTGGGCTGGGTATTTGGAAGGAGATCTATTCCGAAGTCAATTTCCCTTTCGGGAGGGACTCTAGGAAGATTTTCTGGGAACACTTCTGGAAACTCATTTACTAATAGAATGAATCAAAAGTTGGGGTTTCAGAGTTTGATTCCTTAACCTGAAC
The DNA here is from genome assembly GCA_029582245.1 of Solanum etuberosum. Classification (NCBI taxonomy): domain Eukaryota; kingdom Viridiplantae; phylum Streptophyta; class Magnoliopsida; order Solanales; family Solanaceae; genus Solanum; species Solanum etuberosum. Next base: position 160,711 of record JAJONR010000320.1, read on the forward strand.
AAGATGATACATATACCCTTTGAAAATCATGTTTCTGGCCTTAAGGTAAGAGATGAATAGACCTATAGGCGCTGATCTACTACCCTTCAACTCTAAGACTGGATCTTTTGGAAACTGAAACACACGATCCTAGTTCTACAATCGACTGAGGTATAAAAGGAATGTAGCCAATCCATGCCTAGAATGATATCGAAATCTACCATTGCTAACTCTACAAGGTCTGCTGAGGTTACTTTCTTGGAAACTATGATAGGGCAATTTCTCTATACCCATCAAGCAATAACTGGGTCACCAACTGAAGTACAGACTGGATAAGGGTTCTAATTGAGTTTCTGGACGTGTATTACTACCAAGAGATTCTTTCTACTGCTGGTACCTATTGTAGGCCACTCCCTTCAACTAATAGGTGGCCAAATCTACACTCTCGACTAGAGTGACACCTATAATGTTTGTTACCTTCTAAATTCATCGAGAAACTCTTATAGATCCCCTTCTGACTTAGACCCATGAAACTTCGTAGGGTTAACCCGAGAGAGGTCATGTATTGTTGCTGCAGTAGTGTTAGTCTGCGGTGGAGTTTGGGCTACATCCTGCTAATTGACTAGGACGGTCATGGCCTGAGCAAGCACTTGGAAAGCAGCCCTGAACTCGGGATGCGTGACTTGCTCATTCAATGTGTCTACTGGAGCTGCTGGCTGATTTCTTGCGTTAGCTCTTCTGGGAGGCACTTTTCAAAATCCGAAGAGTAGGAGTTAGAAGGAGATTAAATAGAGTTTATACTCTATAGCACGAGCTGGAAAAGAAAGAAGGGGAGTTTTTCTTAGAACACATAGTAGCCTCTCCCTTATAGGTGTGGCGTGCTTCACACTCATGAAAGACACTCTACTTAGTGCGGCTCTCAGATACCCTAGGACTCTTGAACCTAATGCTCTGATATCAAGTATATCACGTGTCAAGCCTACCCCTTTGACGTACCACGGGACCTAGGATCACGAGTGACCCCAAGCTAACCCTGAGTCTGGAATATCATAAGCATACTGAAAAATAACTAAGTAAAGCATGAACTATGTGGAAGCTAAATAAATAGATATTAGACGAGGGGACAAAACCCAACTAGTCTGAATATCAATTATATGAAAAAAGTTTAGGGATGACTGAAAAAACTACTTAACAACTCAAGCTGAATCTACTACTATGTATGAAAATCCTCCAACTGAGTAGAGTTGCTGGGACATGCCCCCAGCTAACTCTAACAAGACTGAAACTGAAAATAAAGACTGAAATAAAAAGCATGTATATTGTTATCGATCTAAGAGTGATCTTGATGCTGAGTACCTAAACCTAAATCATGAAAGGATGTAGCGTAGAGTATGCATCAGTACTTGGAATGTACTGAGCATGCAGGATATAGATATACTAAGATGGACAAGAATATATGAGCTGAACAAGGCATACTGAGGAACGACATAATCTGAGGCAGAATATAAATACTGAAACATAACTGAAAAGCTAAGCTGAATGCAATGACCATGTACTAATCATGAAGATAACATGCGGAACAATAAACTGATATAAAGTTGAAAACCTGGTCAATGCAATAAGAGTCTGATTGTCGGAGCTACTATTAACCGACATAAACCACGTGAGCTAAACATAGAGTTTGATGTATACACCCCATCGAGAGGACCCAATATACTTTGCCAGGGGTATAAAGGCATAACTGTGGCGTGATCACTAATACTGATGCCCAATAGAGGGGACTTAAAGTCCTACGCGGGTAGGTAGTTCTGGGACTTTGACGGTACGCTGAACCCTAGTCCAACTCAGTGCTAAGTCTACTCCCAACTGAATATATATGAAGCAAAAGTGCACTAAGTACTGAGTCGCTCAAAAATGACATGCTAACTTAGAATGCAACATTTATATGTACTGAAAATGTGACATTCAAAATATGAAGCATGATTCTCTGTCTAACTAACCTAGCAAGTATAATTCATGAACTAAGAGAATTTACACAAACTATGGTTCTGAGTTTTGTACAAGGAATTATACAAAGTTTCCAAGAAAATATGTTATTTAGACTATGGATACTATAGCAACTGAAATCACAACAATTCTCTAAGATTTTACAAACCCTAAGTCTAAACAAGCTATATAGAATCAAGGAACTGACTGAAATCTAGGGACCTAATGGGTGAAAGGAACCGACTAGTGTAATCCACATATCAGGTGATGAAATCTATGGAGAAATCTTTTGGATTTCGAGGTTGAACTTTAAAGAACATTGTTGCTTGTTCTTTAAAGAAATCGGATCCTCTTTCTCGTCTTTTTGTTCTAATATGGATGATTTTTGGAGAATGAGGGTTCCCGAAAATGCCTTTTGAAGTTGGGGTCATACAAGAGGAAGAAGGGGAATAGTCAGAAGGAGTTGGTATGGTGACGGTGACCCTTGATGTGACTAAGGAAGCTTTATAGTTTGTGGGATAACGGAGGGGAATTCTATGGGTATGTCTAACTAGATTATTAGTGTTAGACTGAACAAAACAACGTAGTTTAGGCCTCAAACGACGTAGTTTAAATGCTCAAAGAATAGGGGAAAAGACCAAAATGACCCTGACTTAAAGCTGACGAAGTGCCATCTACTACGGGACTGAAAGACCGTCATTTGAACCATGGTCCGTCAAATGGGTCGTGGTTTTAGGTCTGCCCGATAGGGCTTCACTAAAAAGAGCATAACTTTTTACTCCAAGCTTGGATTTTAGCAAACTCGGTGGCGTTGGAAAGATGATTCAATTATCTTTAATTTGAAAAGTCATAGGCTACAAAATTAATTTTGTGCTAAAAGATATGACCATTTGAAGTTGACCCAAAAAACCCTTTTTCTCTAAATAGTTGCTGACCCTCACCAACGTTTAGACCTACGGTCCGTAGGTCCAACCTCGGACCGTACTAGTCGGCCGTGGGTAGGATGAGAGACCAAAAATGTTGGACCCCAATGACGGGACCCCACCTACGGGCCGAGTGTCAAACCATGGACCATCCGTGGCTTGCGTTGGTTGGCACCAAATCCCGGAAAGCTGTATTTTTCTACCTTCTTGAATCTGAGGTGTTACAGAATGACTTCCGCGGTTCAGACCTACCATCTGTAGAACTTCCTACGGCCTGTACTGGTCAACCGTAGAACCAACTTCAGAAATCCAAATTCACCTTATTTCCCACGAGACATTTCTACGATTCGTAAAATTTGCTACTGTCTATAGACCCCTTTTGTAGTTCTCAACTTTCAGTCCAAAATTTTACTCAGTCTAGAACCTTTATACGGAAGCATCCTACGGCCCGTGAAACTTCCTACGGTTGGTCCTAGCTACTCGTAGGTCAAACTTTACTTGAAATTCCAAAAACTCAACTTCATTCCTACGAGTGCCATCTATGAAAAATACTAAATCACTTAATGAAAACCTCTATGGACATCAAATAAAATTATTAACTAGGGAAAAAATTACTAATAGGGAAAAAATTAATGTTGAAGTTCAATCAAACTCATCCTACTACTTAAGCACCCATTATTGAAGCACCCCTTGAAATTTCTCAGTTTGAAAAAGTAACAGGTGGTAGCAAAAACATTTACTCAACAGAGAGTTCATGAGCCCAATATTCTCTCCCATGCAAACCCTACACATATAATCCTTGAGTTCAAAATTGATTCAGTTACCAGCTTTGAGCCCCTTCAACCCTCACCTATTACAAATCTAAATACATTTCCCAAAACTTCCACTAATCATATGGACTATTAAGCATCTGAATTTGAGGAATTCAGGAAGATAATTCCATCACAATAGGGTATTAAGGGTGTGTGCTAATTTGGGTTCTTCATAAAGAAGACGTGTATTATTTAATTTTTATTTATGATTCTAAGTTCTTGATTGAGGAACAGACTACTAATGGATATTTTTTACATCATTAGTGGTGAAGCCTTTGCATCTCGATATGTCAACAACCAATAACATCATATCTAGTTGTGTTTGAATAAAGGAATTTATAGATTTACAATTGAATTTTCTTAAGTCTCTAATGGATATAGAGGATGAATCTATAAGAGTTGTTAGAGCAGGAATGGCAAAGAAACCTATGATTTATTGACTAGATATTGTACACATGTAAATTACAAGGGCATAATGAGGAGGAATGATAAATAAGTCAACAACCGAAGAGGGATAGCTTATCAAAATTTTGATGATCAAAAGCATTAGTCTAATTTTCCAAGTAGGATCCTATCTAGTGGAAAGGTTGTAGTGTAACACCTCGGACTCGAGAAACAGCAAAATAGCAGTTTTCAGAAGTTCCTGGTGCCATCCGACAGAGGCCAACCACGTCCCGTGAACTGAGCCACGGACCGTAGGTCTGGTTCGTGGATGGTTACCCAATTATGCTCAGAAATCCTAGAACAACGGCCTGGACCAACGGAGCGTCATTGGGTCCATGGTCCATGGTTGAGGTTCCATGGATCATGGCCTCAAATTCACTTTTTGACGCCAAATGACGGACCATCGGTCAAACCACGATCTGTCGGTCTGAAGCGTAGTTAGGGGGCGACAATTATTTCCTAGGGGCAATTGGGTCTTTTTCTAACCCCTAAACTATGTCCTTTTGGCCCTATAACTACCCCTATAACCGTTTATGCCCATCAAACTAAGCCTATTCTCTCATTTACTCAAAATCTCCCAAATCTCTCAAGTCGTCTTCTCCAAAATTCTCTCAAGAGCTCCAAGGGGAAGAGCTAGGGTTTTCAGATTCAAGGTCTCATTCTCCTTGCATTCTTAGGGATTTGATTATCAAGGTATGTAGAAATTCACCAATGATCTCTTTCATCCATTATGTTCTAAAAGAATCTGAATATCCTAAATTGGTTTCACCCAATACAATTAGGGTTTCATGCGAATATCCATGAGTCTTATTTATTATGATTCAATTGTTAATGTTCAATCTTAATATGCATTGTTTAAATTACATGGTTTTAAATTGATTTCATATGGACCCATGCCTATGCCTATTTTATGAACTTGAATTATGAATAATGCTTATGACTTTATGAATTGTGATCATGAAATTTATTAAGGATTTATGCATGCTTTATGAAAGGAATATATGATAAACTAAGGATACTTTAAAGATAAAGTGCCAATGATTGGTGATTGGTGACTGGTTTTCTCACATATGAAAATAATCATAATTTAGATGCTTAGAAAGGTAAGTGTCTAATATGAAAGTTTATGAAATTATGATTTGGAAGGAGGTATTCTATGATGACTTCTGATTGGATTGGTAGTCTTAATTGTTTTATTTCAAAGTATTTTGATATGAATGTGATTATGTATTTTCCATTGGGATTTACTTAGCACCGAGAGGACTTTGGAATGGAGCCCCTTCTGCTAGTAGAGTTTTGGTCTTTAGTAGCAATTCCCTTGCCTCCAACTATGTGCCTCCATAGGATTTTCTTAAATGACCTAACTAGTAGATCCATGATAGCAATTATTAATAATATGAAATTCTACTTTGCCGAGTAGTTTCCCCTTTTCAGTTTGAGGCTCATGCCAGATTCTATGTTATAGCTCACATGATCTTATTGTCGGTTAACGGTAGATATCTCACAAATGCATTATGTTTTATTTAAAGGTTTTATGAAAGCTTTCCCTAAATTTTTGAGTATGCATTGAAATTTTTTTATGTTTCATTGTTTCTTTTAAAGGCTCCTACTACGTTTTACTTGGTCATGCATATCATGTTTAAAGTTCCCCATATTATCATGCATATGCCTACGTTTTTATGCATTTCGCCATACTTAGTACATTCACAATACGAATCAATATTTGTGCCTATACTATCTCATAATGTAGGGTCTGACGTTCCTCCTCCCGCTCATGGCTAGCTTTGATTCTTCTATTAGCACATTAGATTGGTGATTCCTCATCCTCTGAGGACAAGACCATTGATGTTTTAGTTCTTCTGTTGTATTTTTGTTTCAAACTTGTATGTAGGTGATAAGTTACGTCCCAACCACTCTTATGATTATAAAGAGGCTATGTCAGACACAGTTTAGTATTCCACTCTTATGTCTAGACTCCTTTTATGATATGAGACTTATGTTGCTTATTCTCTCTCTTGTTTTATTTCTTTTACACTATGCTTATGTCAACTGGCTTCTTTAGGATCTTTTCGAGTCTTATTCATCATGTCACAGCTAGGATATAATTTGGGTCATAAAAAATTTGGTATTCAGAGTATCAGGTCTTAGAAAAGCTCCTAGGTTATCTAACAAGCCGCGTAAAGTAGACTCTTGTTCGCGAGTTTTAAGTGTACCATATTTATTAATTTGAGGGTACGAGGCATTTGTGAAACTTCACTTTTTCACTACTCTAAAAGTCGTATCATAGAGTTAATCTCTATAAAGGTCTTTCTCCTAACTCTTGTCTGATGCTTTTCAGGATATGCCTCCTTGAAGAGCTGTAGAGCCCGAGGTTCCTCAAGTGTCGATAAATCCTATGGCCAAGAAATTGAATCATGCCAAGTTCTGAGCCGTTTTCCAAGTATTGGCTCAAGCAATGATGGCCCAAGATAATAGAGAGGTCATTACTCTCGTGAATGCAAATGTGGGTATGGGAGCGATATAAGTGAGGGACTTCACTTGGATGAATCCCCCAGAGTTTTGTGGGTCCAAAGTTGATGAGGAGCCTCAAGAATTTGTTCATGAGATTTATAATATAGTGGAAATTAAGGGACTGTCAATAGTGGAAAAGGCAAAATTGGCCGCTTATCAACTCAAGGGTGTTGCTCAAGTTTTGTTCAACCAATGGAAGGAAGTGAGGGATTTAGATATGGGTCATCCCGATATAGAGAAATTCAATGGGGTGTTCCTCATCGTTTCTTTCATCTTGTGATGAAGGAGGGGAATGTTGTTGAGTTCATTCATCTTTGCCAAGGAAATATTAGTGTGAAGGAGTGTACTTTGAAGTTTACTCAATTGTCTAAGTATGCTCCGACTATGGTTGACAACTCTAGGACAAGATGAGTATGTTTGTATCAGGTGCATCCAAAATGGTGGTCAAAGAGTGTCAAATCGCCATGTTGATTAAAGAGATGTATATCTATCATCTGATGATACATGTCCAACAAATTGAAGAGGAAAAGCTAAAAGAGAAGTCTAGGGAATCAAATAGGGCAAGGACCAGTGAAGGTGACTTTTCTCATTCTAGGTCCAATTCTGGCAAAGGTTCTCTGATAATGATTCTTATAATGCCCTTGCTCCTAAGTTCTACAATTATTGGTTGTCTAACCCTAAGCCTCAAGGAAGTGGTGGAAATGGATCCTCTATTCCCTTTTTCCAAATGTGTGGCAAGGGTCACTCAGGAAAATTCTTAGTCGGTACGGATAGTTACTTGACTGTGGGAAGAGTGGTCACAAGACGAGGGATTGTCCGTTACAAGCTACTAAGGTAAAGGTCGATAGGAAAGCTCAGCCTAGTGATTCTGGTCTGGGTGCTCCTCGTTAAAATAGGTTTTATGCATTTCAGACTCGACAGAATCATAAGGTTTCTCCGAATGTTGGAACCGGTATGTTGAAAGTCTTTCAGCTTGACATATATGCTTTGCTTGATATGGGTTCTACCTTGTCATTTGTTAATCTTTTTATGGCCATGACAATTGTGTTGGTCCCAAAATCCTTTCAAATCCCTTTATGTCTCTACACATGTTGGTGATTCTATAGTAGCTAATAGTGTTTATCGAAATTGCCCTATTTTTGCTTTTCATAGAGTCACTCATGTTGATCTTGTAGAACTTGATATATTATATTTTGATGACTTTCTTGGAATGGAGTGGCTTAATTCTTGTTATGATTCCATAGACTGTAGGACCCATTTTGTCACATTTTAGGTACCGAACGAAACTATCTTAGAATGGAAAGGGGGAAATTAAGCTCCTAAGGGTCAGTTCATATATCTTTCCTAAATGTTAGAAAAATAATTTTCAAATATTGCATTTATTATCATATTCGGGTTTGGGATAAATATTCCAAAATTCCTATTCTTGAATCAATTTTTGATTGTAAATAAGTTTCTAGAAGTGTTTCCTGTTGATCTTCCCGGTATTCCTCATGAAAAGGAAATAGACTGCGGCATTGACCTTCTCCCAGATACGCAACCTATCTCTATGACTCCCTACCATATGTCCCCAATAGAACTTAAGGAATTAAAGGACCGATTGAAAGACTTGTTGGATTAGGGTTTTATTAGACTGAGTATCGCTTTATAGGTGTTTCAGTATTGTTTGTTCGAAAGAAGGATGATTCCCTTTGAATGTAAATTGACTATCGACAATTAAATAAGGTTACCATAAATAATAAGTATCATATTCCAAGGATTGAAGATTTGTTTGATCAACTCTAAGGTGAGAGTTTGTTCCCCAAGATTGATCTTCGGTTGTGTTATCACCAATTGAGGGTAAAGGAAGATGACATACCGAAGATGAATTTTCAAACTTGGTTTGTTCACTATGAGTTCTTGGTGATTAAATTTAGTTTGACTAATGCCCCAGTGGTGTTCATGGACTTAATGAATAGGGTCTTCAAGAAATATCTTGACATTTTCATGATTGTGTTCATCGATGATATTTTGATTTACTCTTGGAGTGAGAATGAGCATCTTCATCATCTAAGGATTGTGTTGCAGATTATCAAGGATCGGGAATTATATACGAAGTTTAGGAAATGTGAGTTTTTGTTGAGGTTCGTTGCTTTCCTTGGCCATATTATCTCTGGTGAAGGTATTTAAGTTAATCCTAAGGCCGAGGTGGTTACGAATTATCCTAGATCTTTATCCACTTCGGATATACAAAGTTTCTTGGATTGGACTGGTTATTATTGAAGGTTTGTGGAAGGATTTTTCCTCTATTGATTTTGTGAATGTTCCTTGGAGGAATCAATTAGTTGAGGGAGCTACTTGGGAAGCCGAAGCCCATATGATGTCCAAGTATCTTCATCTCTTTCCCTCAGCTCCTATTCTAGCTTGAGGTATTAGTTCATCATGGTCCATTCTTTCAGATTCATGCGTTTTAGTCATTCTCATGTTTCCATATGCATGCATGTTCATGAAAACTTAATTTTGATGTTATTATTTAGCTTGGAGTGATTTCTCATTTTTTATGTGCATTTTGATGAAATTTACATTCATGTTGGGTTGTTAGTTTCTCTCCTATTCTATTCATTATATCTCGAGTCTCATTCGAGGACAAATATTCCTGAGGGGTAGATATTGTAACACCCAAGAAATTGTATGTTTAGAGTGGAAAGGAAAAGTTCATTTTTGGCACTGAGGCAGTGGACTAGGAGTCTAAACTACAGACAATTGGAGGTCGAAAGAGCCATAAGAGGGGATTCGTAGGGTTTGGTTTGAGTTTAGGAAATTTCCAAGTCTCTGATATTTGACCTATGATAGAATAGGATGTGTTATTGAGTGTTCTACGAGCCGTTTGAGGGCTTCATAGGAGTGATCCAAAGTGAAATGTTAGACTTGGACTTGGGTTCTAGAGATTGGCCCTATGAGTAGTAGAAAGTACTACACCCCCATAGAAAGGTCTCGTTCAAGTTGCTTAGGATTTTAGATCCCAATAACAGGTACTAAGGCTGACCATGACGGTCCGTAGAAAGTTCTACGTACCATAGGTCTAAACCATAGACCTATCTAGCAATTTTTAATTAAAGGTGTTTTAGTCTTTTCCTATCCAACTAACAACTAAACTACATCATTTTGTCCCTGTAACTACCCATATAACAATTTGTATCCTTTAAACAAAGCCTAATTTCTCTCATTCACGAAAAATCTCTCAAGTCTTCCTCTCCAAACATCTCTCAAGAGCTCCAAGGAGAAGAGCTAGCGTTTCAAGCTTCAATGTCTCACTCTCCTTGCATTCTTAAGGTGTTGATTATCAAGGTATGTGGGAATTGACAAATAGATCCCTTTCATCCATTAGGTTCCAAAAGAATCTCAATCTCCTAAATTAATTCCACCCAATACTATCAGGGTTTCATGCAAATATCCATGGTTCCTATTTATCATCATTCTTTTAAAAAAAAATTAATAACGGAGCTGGGAGACCCTGTTATTCAACTCAATTTTTTTTACAAAATCGGCCAACCGGCCCAAAAGACTCAACAAAACTCAGAAAGAAAATGGCCCATTCCAAAAAGAATCAGCCAGTCGTTATATTTCGACCCTAAGACTTAGAGTTTCTAAATTGAGATCCTCCATTTCCTCCTCCATGTCACTGCAGGGTGCTCTCTCCAACTCTACTTTTCTTATCCTTTTGCTTTAGGTCAAAATCTTTGTGTGGGATGTCAAGCACTTCATTTCATGCAAATCTCCATGGGTCCTATTTTTATTCATATACAGAAATTCAATCTTATTATGCATGATTTGATTCAAGTACATGGTTTTAAATTAATTTTATATGGACCCATGCATGTGCCTATTTTATGAACTTGAATTTTGGAAAATGCTTATGAATTTATGAATTATGATCATGAATTTTATAAAGTATTTATGCATTTTTTATGAAAGGAATGACTTATGATCTAAGAATGCTTTTAAGATAAAGTGTCAATGATTCGTGAAAGGTTTTCTCACATATGAATAAAATCATGATTTAGATGCTTAGAAAGGTAAGTGTCTAATATTAAAGTTTATGAAATCATGATTTGAAAGGACCTACTCTATGATGACTTATTATTGGATTGGTAGTCTTAATTGCTAAGTTTCTGTGTATTTTGATATGAATACGATTATGTCTTCTCTATTTGTATTTTCCTAGTACCGAGAGGAGTTTCGGATGGAGGTCCTACTGCTAGTAGTGGTTCAATTCCCTTGTCTGAAACTACGTGCCCCTATATGATTGTCTTTAATGACCTAGCTAATGAATAAACAATAACAATTATGAATAATATGAGATTCTATCTTTGCAAGTAGTTTCTACTTTTTGGTGTAAGAGTCGTACCGAATTCCATGTTATAGCTCACATGGTCTAATTGCCGGTTAACAGTAAATATCCTACAATTGAACGACGTTTTATTCAAAGATTTCATGAAAGCTTTCCTCATATTTTTTAATTATGCGTTGACCTTGTTTATGATTCATGGTTTCTTTTAAAGGATACTACTACATTTTACTTGGTCATGCATCATGTTTAAAGTTCCTCATATTATCATGCATATGCCTATGTTTTTATGCATTTCTCAATACTTAGTACATTCACCATACTAGTGCATATTTGTGCTTATATTGTCTCATAATATAGGGTTTGACGTTCATCCTCCCGCTCTTGGTTAGCTTGGATTCTTCTATTAGCATATTGGATTGGGGAGTCATCATGCTCCGTGGACAAGACCATTGATGTTTTAGGTCTCCATTCTCTTTTTGTCTCAAACTTTTACGTGGTGTGTGTATTACGTTTGAACCATTCTTATAATGTTAGAAAGGCTATGTGAGACACAATTTAGTATTCCGCTCTTATATTTAGATTCCTTTTAAGATAAGAGACTTATGTTTCTTATTCTCTCATGATTATATCAAGTGGCATGTTTAGGATCTTTCGAGTCTTATTTGTCATGTCACGTCTAAAGTGTACTTTGGATCATGATAATTTTGTAGTTCAAGGAAGTGAAGGTAAGGTGAATAAGCTTCAAAAAGCTCAATATAGGTTGAAGAAAGCTCCAAGAGCTTGGTACAACAGAATCAATACTCAAATGTGTAACCAAGATCTCCAAAAACATTACAATGATGTTGCACTTTATGCGGAGACACTCCATTATGTTGAATCATTAATTGTTTCTTTATATGTTGATAGTTTTCTTGTTACAGGCTATGATGAGCAAGAGTTGTAGAGTGTTAAAGTGACAATGGAGAAGGAATTTGAAATGTTAAATTTGGGAGATATGAAATATTTTCTGGAGATGGAAGCATACCAATCAGAGGTTGGAATTTTTCTCAATACAAAAAGTATGCTTTGGATATTCTGAAAAATTCAGAATGCAAAATTTGCAAACCAGTTCCTACACCATTGGTTTTGAGTACCAAAATTTCTAAGGAAGATAGACCCAAAAAGTGGGATGCTTCATTTTTGTTGAACTTTGATTGGAAGTCGCTTGTACTTGACGGCTTCAAGACCTGATTTAATCTATTGTGATAACCTTTTTTTAATGAAGGGTTAATTGGTAATTTCAACTCATAATAATTATAAAGAGAATTAAAAGGTGTGGTTCAACGCTATTCTCTTATTCTTGTTGTTGTGTGCATTTAAGTGAATGAAGGAGTAGAAAACTAGGGTAATTCTAGGAGAAAGAAAAGCAGTTGTATTCAATTTTCTTCATGGCTTGGACACTTGAGAGTTAAACACATCAGCTGTAAATTAATTGAACTTTGTCGAAGCTGGTAATAGGTACATGCAGCTTAACCTTATTCCTCATGCTTACTACTTAAAACTTGGTGGTGCCATGAATATTTAAACCTTATAATTATTAGCCTAATCATTGGGGACAACATAATTGAGCAATGATTAAAGTGGATTAGTAGAATCAGATGTGAAACTTTGGGTTTGAGTCTGTTACAAGAAAGAAAAAACTTTCTTTTTATATTATTGCATATTTTTTCTTAATGAATAGAAAATCATGAGGAGGGGGCATATGATTAAATTAACGAGATAATAATCATAAAAGGAGTAATCATCAAGAAATTATGGGTCTAAAAACTTTTAAGGAATTTGGAGCTTAAGCCACTATTGGATATGTATTGTTGTGGTCATAATAGTTGTTGGAAAATTTCCCACTCATCCAAAATTATACTATGTATTATTTTCCTCTTTTGGAATACATTGTTAGTGTGTTTGGCGATTAGCTATGTCATTGTGCTGTAAAGTTCATTGTTATCGTTAATTCATGGTTAAAGGGGAAATATTAAAGGTTATCTCTAAGCTTGAAAGTTAGGAATATCTAGACTTGACTCCGACTAGTATAATTGATATCATTAATCAATATTTTACATAGATTTAGGCCATTGAAGGCTTTTTTGTTGGTGTTCTATGCGTGCAAGGTTATGGAAATTGTCATTAGCAAGTTAAGTGAGACTTTAAGCTTTAGTGCTTTCTTTCCCAACCTACTTTGAAAATGTATTTTATTTGTCTAGTCCATGTGTTAGGAAAAGCATGTGCTTGATAGAATACTAAATATTTTTTTATAATTTATGTGTTGTATGATATTGGATATCCTTCTTCATTATCGTGATATATTTACAAGAAGCATATATAGTTGTCGTAATATGTTAGATACATATTTATGATGTCGTAATACGTTAGGGTCCTTGTACATGCTGTCGTAGTATCCTTTAGGGCATTATATATGTTGTCGTGGACTTCGGGTTCTAGGAAAATCTCCTTCACTCGTGTTTATGACAAGATTTGAGTGTGGATTGAGTTTGAGACATTTAGTGTCCTTTTTGAAAAATTGTTTGGACTTTTTGATCATTATATTACGAAATATATTCTTGTGCATATCATTATGTGTTTGTTGTGTAGATGTGTTGTCTAACACTTGTTCCAGGGGTATTAAGGTAGCGGGTCAAGGATCTTACTGGGTTATATTTACATATAGCTCACTCCTTACTTACATGTCTATGATGATACTGTTTTAGAGGGTGAAACTAGTGGCTGACGAGTTCCTTCGCGTGGATTCTATTGCTAAGGTGAGCCTCCACATTGTTCGTGGAGGCTACTATTTCATCTTTATCTATTTATAATTTGTGACATCTTTTCTTGTGGTTTGCATGCCCGTTAGTTGAACTCATTTAACTCTAGTAGATGCTCCATGGTCTTATTGTGGGATTTGGGCTAGAGATATATTAATTAAGTGATGTTTTCTTTTCATTAATCAATATAAGATTTTGATAAGATATTCCAGACAATGCTCAGTTCTAATATTAGAATTGTGTGCATGACCTATGCTCATATATTCCCAGACAGTTTCACATTTATGCTTATTTCACAAAATGAGGGGCAAGAACTTTAGCATATTGATCTCACTCTTACTTCATAAAGTTATGGATATCAGCCTCATGATATGAACCTATTCATATAAGAACTCAGGTCTTATAGTATGCTCTGTCTTGCGAATAAATGATTTATCCTCAATGGCTAGCAAAATAATGTTACATCATTCATATTCTTATATCAGATATCTCAAATGAATCATGTTTACAATATTTTGCACTAAGATCCCTCAATGATTATTTTAGTTCATATAATATGGTTAATGATAGTAGTTGATTGATAATAGAAGGAGAAGGTTGATGTTTCTTATTGTGGTAGTGGTGGTGTGGTTATTCCATCTAAGGTTATAAATATGGAGGAAGAATGAGATGAAGTTTTACTATGAGTAATAGTTAGATGAGAGTAATTGGTCGGTTCCCAGTAGTAATGCGTGAAATTTGAAATGGTTGAGATGGCAAAAGAAGGAGAAATTCTTAGAAGGATTGTTTAGTAGGATTCGATTGAGTGGTTATAATACTAGTCTTGAATGTGGTGTTGTTAACATGTGGATAAATGCATGATGAATTAGGTGTTTCTAGATTGGGGCTCGAGGTTTGTTGAATGTGGTGATAAGGAGTAGTATTCTTGGGATGAGATTCTCTATGGAATATACTAAGTATGAAACATAAGTATTAAATAAAACATCTGAAACTGAAAGACTATCAAAAACTGTCTATCTATGAAGCCTCTACTATACAAAGATGAGTGTCAGGACAAGACCCACGACTCCTCAAAAGAACTACTACTAACAACTCAAAAAAAATTGGAGTACTACGATATCAAGGATGTCCCACTCATAAGTAGACGAGCGGATGAAGTGATCTCAACAGACTCTTGTTGAGGATCCTAAGAACCTGTATTTGCATCATTAAAAGATGCAGGTCGAATGACATCAGTACATTGTATGTACGACTATGTAATATAGCTGAATAACCAATAACTGAAAGAAAGGACTACAATAGATAATAATGTACTTAAGCTGAATGTAAAGAAATAACAGATTTAAATCATTTAAAGCTTTACAAAATACTTTCTCATCACTGAACTCAACATAATAAGTGATATATAAAAATACACTTTAACTCTATTGAGAGATTCTCTAACCGACAACCATTACTATGAGCTACGTGATGATAGAGCGTCTCGCCCACGCTGCCAGAACTGTCTTATACCTTGTCGGGCTATAGAACACATCAAATAAGTGCATCCACTAAGCTATGCTTAAAAATAAAGAAGGAATCATCTAAAAAGTATGACCCTTTACCCATGTTGGAAGACATGGATTATGAAATCTTTGAGTTATCTAAACTCGTCCTCATATCGGTGCTTAATACTACTCCTAATAATATATACTCATGCTCATATATTTAAAAACATAATTCTTCCTCTGGTTTTAGATAATTACCCAAACTACCCTCTTAAAAGAGATAATTGCTCTTGAAATATCTTTGGAACTCATAACTCATTTAGAAATCAAAGTTTCTCTTTTATCAATATAAAAATCGATACCTTTGGGATTACTTAGTTCCCATATATTCTTACTCAATTTATACTTAAAAACTCTTTCTCAAAAATATATCAAAATTATATTGTGATATGATCATTGATGACTTGGAAAGTCATACTACATAAACATTGATGGCATAACTAGGTACCATAATGCTTAAACATTGATGGCATACTCGATTGCCATACTAATCATGTTTTAGAAACTCTTTCTCAAAAATATATCAAAATCATATTGTGATATGATCATTGATGACTCGGGAAGTCATACTACATAAACATTGATGGAACAACTAGATACCATACTGCTTAAACATTGATGGCATACTCGATTGTCATACTAATCATGTTTTAGAAACTCTTTCTCAAAACTCATCTGTACTTCCTCTAAAACTCAGCTTAAGACTCAAGTGTTGACTTTAAAAATATTCTCAAAATTTATAACTCAACTCATAGGGTCCTTCGAAATTATGGACATGAACGACTCAACTCATGGATGTTAATAGCAATATGGAAACTCAGTTCTCAGAACTCAACGATACTACTCATCTCAAAAATACTCAATTCATAGGGTTCATGCTGAAATATAGACATGAACAAATCAACTCAAGAATCCTAATATATAACATATAGCAATTCAATAATTAGGAATAGAATTTCAAAAAGAAACAGGAACTCGAGAACTCAAAATCAACTTATCTCAAGAATACTCAAATCTAGGGATAGAATCCTAGATTACTCTTTTACTGATTTGAAAGTAGATGTAGGGTGTGAGGACGAACTAGTCCAACACTATGATAGCCTTACATACTTGGAAGATCAATGGTTCTTGAAGAATCTTAAAGAAGAACTTGATTAGAAGCCTTAAAACTCTAGCTTGTAGGTAAACAATCAAGAAAACCTTGCTTGAGATTCTTGAATTAGTTTCTTGAAATCTCTATGGCCAAGAATTATTATTTTCATAAGTTATTCATAATTCTATGGAGGAATTTGAGTTGGAAAGAATGGAATTCTTCGAGAAAGACTTACCTTGAAGAAGAATTTTGAAAAAGATGGAAGAAATCTTGAATAGAGTCTTCTACTTTGATTTTTCCTTAGGGTTTTACCTTAGCATTTGAGAGAGATGAGATTGATGGATTAAGAGAGGAAAATATGATTGTTTTTGGTCTTTAATTAGTCAAGAAATTCATTTAGGGTTTCTTAGAGGTAAAAAGAAAGAAAACGACCCATTTTCATGATTTCCCCTCGGTTAATTCGTCACTACACTGTATCTGGTTACTAAAATGGTCATAACATTTTACTCAAAAATTATATTATTGCAAAATTGGTGGCGTTGGAAAGAAGATTCAAATACCTTTAATTTTATAAGTTATGGCCACGTAACTCTTTATATTCTAAGAGATATGGTCATTTTAAGTTGACCCACAGAGAATCTTACATCAAAACTTAATCGGTAAGGAAACTTTCAACTCTACTTTGTGCTAGGAGCTTCTAGTGATGTTAATTCATAACCAAATTCATTCCCACACTAAAGAATTGACTTTTGCACATATGGGCAATTTAAGAATCACCCGGTACCATCATATTCACAAATGAAGAATTGTTCGAGTCTTAACTTAGAAATGTTCGGGGTGTTACAATATCTCCTCCTTGGGAACATTCGTCATTGAATGACGGCTGGTCTGAGAATGGAAAGGGTTTACTCTTACTGTATTCAAGTCTAACTCAGAATCACAAATTACTTAACATAGGGTTATTATTCTGATCTAAATCACAAGATTCAGGTTCTATACCTCTGTAGGAAATCTCATCCCAAGAACACTACACCTTACCGATACATTCAGCTAACCTTGAGTTCATATCACGAAACACCTATGGTATCACACATTGTCCACATGTTAAAAATACCACATTCAACCTTAGAACCTTATCCACTCAATCGACTCCTACTAACCCACTTTCTAAGAACTTCTCATCCTCTCATCATCTCTACCAACTTAACTTTCATGCATTACTACCAGGAAGCTAACTTAGTACTCATTGTGAAACCTTATCTCCTTCTTCCTCCAAATTAATAACCTTAGATGGAATAAACACACCATCACTATCCCAATAATAAATATCAATCCTCTCCTCTATCATAACACAACTATTATCAACAACACTCCTCTCCAAAACTAAAAGGGATTACTGAAAAGACTTTAGGCCGAAAGATCATAAGCACGATTCATTCAAGAATTCTGATATAAGAATATGAATGACATAACATTATGTTGCTAGCCATTGAGAGTAAATCATGAACTTGTGAGAATGACATACTATGAGACATGAATACTTATATGAATAGGTTCATATCATTAAGCAGATATCCACAACTTTATGGATTAAGCTTGAGGTTAATGGGCTAAAGTGTTTACCCCTCATTCTGGAAACTGAGCATAGATGTGAATCTCTCTAAAGTGTATGAGCATAGGTTATAGACACAATTCATATATTAGGAATATCCAAAAGATGTTGTACTAACTTCGCTTGAGGAATATGCAAGATTATGAACAGATTGATATATCTCTAAAAACTCTTTCGGAAGGCATCACTATCTCATCCTCAACACTTGACTAGGTTTCTCATCTTATCATCTCCCCTTAGGTCTAAATCTGACACATGAAAGATATGAATCTATTCCATTATCTCTAAACTGGTCTATATTCCTGTTACTCTAATACTCAGGAAAGGCTTATCTCATGCCTACTGAACTCTCCATAAGAATGTACTAAGACTCCTTCTAAGACCTATTTCTAAGACATATAGAAAGTCATAAACTTAATTGGAACCTTTTCTGATTACATACAATCTTGGTACACCTCTTAATGTTGTTGTTACTCTTATGACTTTGCCACACTTCATTGCCCTTATCTAAAAGTTAGGATCTCTCACTTGTACCACTCATATTCATCGCAGCTAACATCTCAATTCCTCACCTACTCTATGTAAAGTCTACCAGATCATGTCTCAAGACTAATATCCTCACCCTGATGTTGCCATTCTTTTGATCACGACGCTCATCTCAAATTCAAGCTTAATGTTTATTACTACACCCGGATATCAATATGATTGCTCGCTTACTATACTAACTTACAACTACTAGATTCAAATTAAGAAACACTCGCCCACTAAAACCTCATGACAAGTAGTCAATTTTTATCTCTAAGTCTTCATACTTACAATTTACCGTCACACTTCCTTTCACAACTTAAGCACTATGTACCCACTCACAATACATCATTGACTAACTAGTTCCATGGCCCTCTGAATATCATGGGATCTCCCAAAAATCATAAGCCCAACTTAGATCTATCACCTCATGAATACTCCTGCTCTTATATTGAACACCTACACCTAGTCGTTACCAATACAATGACACAGCATCATAAACTCCTTTCTACTTAAAGTATACTCTAACTCATCCTAACTAGTAACTCTTACTCTACCACCTATTATGAACTCTATACAAGAATATTAATCCTTAGTCTACTCACAAATGAAAACTCATCATTAAAAACATACTGGGTGCATCACTACAACAACATAATTTGCCTGATCACTATCTCTCTTTCTTAGATTACTGAAGCTCTACCTGCATTCTTCTAACTATGAGCACTTTTACTACTACTGCTTATAACATCGTAACTCATACTATTTTTTTGGGTGAAAACACTACCTAAGCTCTAAAACACACCTTCCCATAAGGGTCTCAACTAAAACAAGGTTTAGGGAAAAGAGACTAGGAATACATACCTCTTTTAGCTCGAATGCACGATTCATATTAATAGGAGTGCATTCTTTCGAAACTCAACACTTAAACTCACTCTTAAGGCCCTCTACAGTCTCACGACTTCCTCAATACTTTTGCTAAAAATAACTCATCCATAGGGATCTTGGGCTTTAATTTTCAACTACCTTAAGTATGAGGGGTAGTCGAATGGATATGAGAACGCACAAGTTAGAATAAGTTCCTTATGACACAGTTCTACTGCACGATTTATAGTATGAAATAAGAGAAACTTTTCTTAAATGTTTGAAGTCCCTCATTTATAGAAGTGGGGCCCTCACAACCATAAATAAGATGCTACTTGACACGGCTTCATAGAGACCTGAGGACACTTGAACTTTGTGCTCTAATACAAAGTTTGTCACGACCCAAGTCTACACCCTGAACGTGGCCGGCACTCGAGAATCATTGTTGGTCCCCAACCGAACCCCCATCCTGGCTGACTACCAGAGGAAGACTAACTTAAGCATCAATAAGCATTAAATTGAAAGAAACATTTAAAAAAAGTTTACTGAATCTCAAAACGAAACTGAATATACTGAGAATGAAACATAAGTATTAAATAAAACATCAGCAACTTAAAGACTCTCCAAAACTGTCTATCTATGAAGCCTCTACTATACAAAGATCAGTGTCGGGACAAGATCCACAAATCCTAAAAAGAACTACTACTAACAACTCATAAACAAACTGGAGTACTCTGAAAGAAATGATGTCTCACTCAAAAGCAGACGATTGGATCTCAACAGACTATTGTTGAGGATCCTAAGAAATTGTATCTTCATCATTAGAAGATGCAGGTCGAATGATATCAGCACATTGAATGTAATATAGCTGAATAACCAATAATTGAAAGAAATGACTACAATAGATAACAATGTACCCACGTTGAATGTAAAGAAATAAAAGATTTAAATCATTTAATGCTTTACAAAATACTTTCTCATCTCTGAACTCAACATAATATGTGATATATTAAAATACACTCTAACTTTATTGAGAGATTCTCTAACCGACAATCATCACTATGATCTACGTGATGATACATCGTCTCACCCACGCTGCCAGAACTGTCCTATACCTCGCCGGGGTATAGAACATCCCAACTAAGTGGATCCACTAAGCTATGCTTAAAAAGCAATAAGGAATCATCTAAAATGTATGATCCTTTACCCATGTTGGCATACATGGTTTATGAAGACTTTAAGTTATCGGAACTAGTCCCCATATCAGTGCTCAATACTACTCCCAATAATATATGCACATGCTCATATGTTTAAAAACATAAATTTTCCTCTGGTTTAAGATAATTGCTCAAACTACCCTCTTAAAAGAGGTAACTTCTCTTTAAATATCTTTTGAACCCATAACTAATTTAGAAATCAAAGTTTCTCTTTTATCAATATAAAAATTGATACCTTTGGGAATACTAATTTCCTTATATTCTTACTCAATTCATATTCAAAAACGTTTTCTCAAAAATATATCAAAATCATAATGTGATATGATCATTGATGACTCAGGAAGTCATACTGAATAAACATTGATGGCATAACTATATGCCATACTGCTTAAACATTGATGACATACTCGATTGTCATACTAATCATGTTTTAGAAACTCTTTCTCAAAAATATATCAAAATCATATTGTGATATGATCATTGATGACTCGAGAAGTCATATTGCATAAATATTGATGGCATAACTAGATACCATACTGCTTAAACATTGATGGCAAACTCGATTATGATACTAATCATGTTTTAGAAACTCTTTCTAAAAACTCGTCTTTACTTCCTCAAAAACTTAGTTTAAAACTCAAGTGTTGGATTTAAAAAACTTCTCAAGATTTATAAATCAACTCATAGGGTCTATGCGGAATTATGGACATGAACGACTCAACTCAGGGATCTTAATAGCAATATGAAAACTGAGTACTCAGAACTCAACGATACTGGTCATCTTAAAATACTCGATTCATAGGGTTCATGATGAAATATATACATGAACAAATCAACTCAAGAATCTGAATGCATAACATATAGCAATTCAATAATTAGGAATAGAATTTCAAAATGAAACAGGAACTTGAGAACTCATAATCAACTTATCTCAAGAATACTCAAATCTAGAGATAGAATCCTAGATTACACTTTTATTGATTTGAAAGTAGATGAAGGGCGTGAGGAAGAATTATTCCAACACTATGATAGCCTTACATACCTGGAAGATCAATTGTTCTTGAAGAATCTTTGAGAATCTTGAAGAAGAACGTGATTAGAAGCCTTGAAACCCTAGCTTGAAGGTAAACAATGAAGAAAACCTTTCTTGAGATTCTTGAATTACTTTCTTGAAATCACTATGGCCAAGA
Organism: Solanum etuberosum; assembly: GCA_029582245.1. Taxonomy (NCBI): domain Eukaryota; kingdom Viridiplantae; phylum Streptophyta; class Magnoliopsida; order Solanales; family Solanaceae; genus Solanum; species Solanum etuberosum. The sequence continues at coordinate 182,542 of JAJONR010000320.1, forward strand.
ATTATGATTTTTATTAGTGATTCATAATTGTATGGAGAAATTTGAGTTGGAAAGAATGGAATTCTTGGGGAAAGACTTACCTTGTAGAAGAATCTTGAAAAAGATAGAAAGAATCTTGAATGGAGTCTTCTACTTTAATTTTTTTTTCTTAGGGTTTTACCTTAGGGTTTGAGAGAGAAGAGAATAATGAATTAAAAGATAAAAAATATAATTGTTTTGGGTCTTTAATTAGTCAAGAAATTCTTTTAGGGTTTTCTTAGAGGTAAAAGGATAAAAATAATACTTTTTAATGTTTTCGCATCAGCTAATTCGTCACTACAATGTATAAGGTTTCTAAAATGGTCATAACGGTTTACTCAAAAGTCAGATTTTTGAAAAATTGGTGGCGTTGGAAAGAAGATTAAAATACTTTTAATTTGATAGGTTATGGGTCACGTGACTCTTTATATTCTAAGAGATATGGTCATTTGAAGTTGACCCAAAGAGAACCTTACATCAAAACTTAATCCGTAAGGAAACTTTCAACTCTACTTTATGTTAGGAGTTTCTATTGACGTTAATTCATAACTAAATTCATTTCCACACTAAAGAATTAACTTTGACAGATATGGACAATTTAAGAATCACCCGGTACAATTATATTCACAAATGGAGAATGGTTTGAGTCTTTACTTAGAAATTTTCGGGGTGTTACAAAAATTATTGGGTTGTTGTTCATGCTTTTATTTTACATGAACCCTAGTTGATGATATTTTGTTGAAAGCCTTTGTGTATTTAAATCCATACATTGATTTTGAATGTTTAAAGTGAGTCTATAGGTATTTCAAAGTATCTTTTGACAAGAGTTTAAGGGAACTGTATGATTCCCTAATGTATCATTGTTATATAGAGAAAGAGTATTACTTTTAGAAAAGTATAAAGAGCTTTCAATTCTTATATATCAATTTCGGAATTGAAACATAAGTCCACAAGTATACGTTTTGAATGCAAATTTTGAACAAAGTCTTTAAAGGAAGCATCAAATTATTTCATATGTACTATTTGACAGTTCAAAAAGAGAAAGAGTATAATTGAGGTTTCTGAAAAAGTACTCCAGTAAAGAAAAGTAAAAAGTAAAGTAAAGTAATAGTCCCTTTCTTTGTAAAGAGTGATTGAGCATAATTGATATTGAATATTTTTGGAGTATTATCGAGCACAGAATTGGGTAAGAGTCTATTTTTAACTCAAGTCCCATAAAACTACGTAGCTAGTGTAGGATAGGATCGCACCAATTAGTCATGTGACCCCTCACTACCTCTAAGAAGGCCTATTAGATGGATCCATAGTTACAGTAGAATTCATTACCCTGACAATATAGAGAATTGCCCTTGCAACATGGGCGAAACGTTGTATCCTTTCTAGGCTCATATTAATGGTTGTCGGTTAGAAAAACTCCCCACATAGTAAATTATATTATTTTCATATTGCTTTTATTGCATATATTATTTTAAAGCTTAAATGATTTTCACTTCATATTCATCTATTGATTCAGTTTAGTTGCTTTCAGTTCTTTAGTTTAGTGATTTATTTATTCAGCCATATTGAATAATCGTATATTCAATGTACTGATGTCATTCAACCTTCATCATTTCATGATGCAGGCTAAGTTACTTAGGATCATCAACATGAGTTTCGTTAGGGTACATCATCCACTCGTCAACTTTTGGTAAGTTCTCCTTGCTTTCAGAGGAGTCATTTTTTTATGATATGTTAGTATTAACGTTTTGAGGTGTCGTGGGTCTTTCTCCAACACCTATGTTTTTACCGTAGAAGCTTCATAGATAGACAGTTTTGGAGAGTCTTTTAGCTTTAGATGTTTTATTTAAAACTTATGTTTTATACTCAATATATTAGAGAGTTTTGAGACTCAGTAAGATGTTGTTAAATATTTCTTTCAGTTTTATGTTTTTGTATGCTTGAGTTAGTCTTCCGCTTTTGGTCATAAATGATGAGGGTTCACTTGGGGACCAACAATGGTTCTCGAGTGCCGGCCACGTCCAAGGTGTAGCCTCGGATCATTAAAATGGTGTTTTCGATGTTTGACTTTTATGTGATTATGAGCATGGATTGGTTAGCATCATGTTATGCTTTGGTTGATTGTTATGCTAAGCGTGAAAGTTTTGATTTTCCAGGATAACAACCTTAAGTATGGAAAGGCATGACTCCTCTGACTTAGGGAAAGATAATATCTTATGTAAAGAAACGTTGAATGATTAATCATGGGTTCTTAGTTTTTATTTCTACTATTCATGATACTCGAGGGGAGAATATTACTATTGATGGTGTCCCAATTGTTTCGGAATTTGATTATGTGTTACCAAAAGACTTAATATGAGTTACCTCCAATGAAAGAAATTGAGTTCAGCATTTATTTAGTGTCAGGGGCTCAACCCGTCTCTATTCCTCCATATCATATGGCTCCAGCCGAGTTGAGAGAATTGAAGGTTCAAATATTCCAAGAGCTACTTCATAAGGGGTTCATCAGGCCTATTGTATCACCTTGGGGTGCACCACTGTTATTTGTGAAAAATAAAGATGACTCGATGAGAATGTGTATTGACTAAATGCAGTTGAATAATGCAAAAATCAAGAATAAATACACATAGCCTCGTATTAGTAATCTATGCAATCAGATACAGGGTTCGACTCACTTTTCCAAAATTGACTTGAGATCAGGTTATCATCAGTTGAGAGTTAAGACTGAAGATATCTCCAAGACAACCTTTCAGACTAGATATAGGCACTTTCAATTTTTCGTGATGCGTTTTGGACTAATTAATGCATCCGCAACATTTATGGACCTCATGAACAGAACATTCAAGCCATAATTAGACAATTTTGTGATCGTGTTCATAGATGATATTTTGGTCTACGCACGGGGTGAGGTCGAACATGAACACCACTTGAGAGTTGTATTGTAGACACTTAGAGAATGAAAAGATTATTCCAAGTTCTCAAATTGTGAGTTGTGGTTGAGAACAATTGCCTTTTTACGACATGTTGTGTCACGAGATGGAATCCATGTTGATCCAAAGAAGATTGAAGCAGATCGCTATTGGCCTCGACCAAAGACGCTTAAATAAATACGCAGTTTCTTGGGACTAGTTTGATATTATAGACGGTTTATGGAGGGTTTTTCAAGGATAGCCGCTCCATTGACACGTTTAACTCAGAAAGGGTATTTATACTATCACACTGAGTAGGACAAGCAAAGGCTTGAAAATATCTCTTTCATGTCACGACCCTAGCCTACACCCTGGACTTGGCCGACACTCGAGAATATTGTTGGTCCCCAAGCAAACCCTCATCCTAGCTGAGTACAAGTGGAAGACTCACTCAAGCATACATAAGCATTAAATTGAAAGAAACGTTTAAAAATAGTTTACTGAATCTCAAAACTTCGCTGAATAAACTAGGTATGAAACAAAAGTTTTAAATAAAATATCTGAAAATGAAAGAATCTCCAAAATCATCTATATATGAAGCCCCTACAGTATAAATATGAGTGTCTAGACAAGACCCACGACTGCTCAAAAACTATTACTAATAACTCAAAAAACTGGAGTCCTCCGGAACCAAGGAGGTCGTACTCAAAAGCTGAAGGGTGGATGAAGTGATCTGAACAAACTCTTGTTGAGGATCCTAAGAACCTTTATCTACATCATTAAAAGATGCAGATCAAATGCCATTAGTATATTGAATGTACAAGTATGTAATTTAGCTAAATAACAAATAACTGAAAGAAAGGATATCAATAGATAACAATGAACTCAAGCTGAATGTAAAGAAATAAAGGAGTAAAATCATTTAAAGCTTTACAAAATACTTTCTCATGTATGAACTTAACATAATAACTGATATATAAAAATATACTTTAACTCTATTGGGAGATTCTCTAATCGACAACCATCACTATCAGCTACGTGATGATACAGTGTCTCACCCACGCTGCCAGAACTGTCCTATACCTTGTTGGGGTATAGAACACCTCAACTAACTGGATCCACTAAGCTATGCTTAAAAGCAATAAGGAATCATTTAAAAAGTATGACCCTTTACCCCTGTTGGCATACATGGTCTATGAGGACTTTGAGTTATCTGAATTCGTCCCCATATCGGTGCTCAATATTACTCCCAATAATATATACTCATGCTCATATGTTTAAAAATATAACTCTTCCTCTTGTTTGAGATAATTTCTCAAACTACCCTCTTAAAAGAGGTAACTGCTCTTGAAATATCTTTTGAACTCATTTAGAAATTTCAGTTTCTCTTTTATCAATGTAAATATTGATACCTCTGGAATACATAGTCCCCTTATACTCTTACTCAATTCATACGTGAAAACTCTTTCTCAAAAACATATCAAAATCATATTTTAATATGATCATTAATGACTCAGGAAGTCATACTGCATAAACATTGATTGTATATCTCGATATCATACTGCTCATACATTGATGGCATACTCAATAATATATACTCATGCTCATATGTTTAAAAATATAACTCTTCCTCTTGTTTGAGATAATTTCTCAAACTACCCTCTTAAAAGAGGTAACTGCTCTTGAAATATCTTTTGAACTCATTTAGAAATTTCAGTTTCTCTTTTATCAATGTAAATATTGATACCTCTGGAATACATAGTCCCCTTATACTCTTACTCAATTCATACGTGAAAACTCTTTCTCAAAAACATATCAAAATCATATTTTAATATGATCATTAATGACTCAGGAAGTCATACTGCATAAACATTGATTGTATATCTCGATA
>JAJONR010000321.1:0-26591 GCA_029582245.1 Solanum etuberosum
TAACGTTATAAGTGCACCTCAATACCTCATTGATGTCAGAGCAGTGGCATTTAACTTTCTTGCCACGAACCATCACAAAATCTACCAGGTTGAAGGCACTGGCCTTCTTTTTCCCCTTCGGTACTAGCTCACCATAGGCTGCATAGAATTCCCGGAACCAATTAAGAATGTAAGGGCCCCAGTATTTTGTGAATATCTCAAACTTGAGGAACATGATAGTGTTCCACACATCTGGATGTATGTCCACCACACCATCGGTGGACAATCTCTTCTCCTCGAGAATGGTCCTCAAACCCTTAGCCTTTAGTCCGTTGAGTGACCAGGGAGGGGGACCCTGAACAGGTGGTGCCTACACTACTGTCTGTGCTGGAGGAGGCACTGGAGCTGAAGCTGGATGGTTAGGCGTCGGAGACACTGGGATCCTAGAGATCATTCATTGATTTGAAGCGTAGCTCCGCTCTCCTAGCTTGTAATAACTAGTCATCCTCAGGCTCAGAGATTGAAGCCTGAGAATCATTATGCGATCTACCCTCACTGTCGGAGGTAGTGATGTGTATCTCGTAGACCCCCTCACTGTCTAAACTAGCCTCCGCTGGTGTCACAATCACAGGCGCTTTACCCTTGCCTTTATCTCTCTTTGGAGGTAGTTTCTTAGCCTTTGGTCTGGAAGCAGCCACTTTCTCATTGATAACCACTCCGCGTGCCCACTTTCAGGGCGGCATGTCTCTACCGGCGACTTTGGGTCTAGCCGTTCCTGCAAAACAATGTATAAAATGTTAGAAAAGATCAAGAAAAACCTCAGAAAAGAAACTGTAGGAAGACTCACTGAACTAGTCGGTGAGTCACATCACCACTTTGGCGAGCCAGGTCGGGCTCGCCGAAAGTTACAGTGCAAAAATGCTCAAAAATCAAAGTTGGTCGGCAATGTCCAGGGCCTTTCGGAGGATCGTCGACACCAATCGGTGAACTAGAAGTAGCTCGCCAAAAGTTACAGATAAAATATGGGGAAAAGGGGTGTAGAAGGGCAATCAGAAGGGGCTTTCGGTGAGTCACCGAGTGAACTCAGCGAGCACAAGCATATCGTCGAAAGTTAGAGAACACAAACCCATTTTTTAGGGAATTAAAGGGTGATTGAGGGGGCGTTAGGCGAACCGCCGAACCCTTCGGCGAGCTCGACCCAGCTCGCCAAATAGCCCAACATGCCAATTTTTCACCCCGTGCTTCAAAATCAAGCAAGTAGCCCACAAAATTAAAATCAAACATTTACATTATGAAATTAAACCAAGACCCATACTACCCATGCCCTCGGAGTACTCAGACTTTCCCCAATTTGGCCAAAATTGGTCAATTGACGTCTTTTGCCCTTAAGAATGACGGCAACCGCTCCATTATTGGTCAAAAGACTACAATTAGCACAATCTAGGGTTACTCAGACTTCACCCCGCTAGACCAAACAACTATTTAATGCAACCCAACAATTTAATCAATTTTCGACACGAGAATTAGCCAAGTACGATCATTTAAGCATGAATTCATTTAATTACGGGCAATCCAACAATCATACGATGATCAAACTACACTACCCGACGATATTTAACAACAAATTATCACAAGCATTTTATTTCAACCAACAATTAAGTTTGGGGTTCGAAAAACCAACCTTTTATGCTAATATTTTGTAAAGCTAGGCGGCAATGTAATCCCAAAATGAGTTCCGAGCAAAGATGCCAAGTAGAACAGAGATAAAAGTACGAAAAATATGAAAGATCTAATATCGGATGAGAGAATACGGGAGTTAAAAAGTAAGAAAGTGAAAGGATTTTGAAATTTCAACCGTTTGGCCTTTAAAACCTTTCAGTTCGCGCGCCAGTTGGCGAAGTAAGTCACGTCCGCCGACCCACTCAGCGATTCGCCGAGTGGTATTTTGGCTCGCCGAGTTTTATAGAACTCCCAGTAATTTTGGGGTTCAAACGGCGGGCAAAGTCGGGCTCGCCGACCTATTCAGCGAGTCGCCTACTGAGCTTTGGCTCGCCGAGTTTTACAGAATCCCCTATCAAACTGGGTGGTTCAAATGGCGGTCTAAATCGGGCACACCGACCTGTTCGGCGTGTCGCCGATTGCACATTTAGCTCGCCTACTCCTCCTTTTTCAACACTTTCAACTTTTCAACCTGCAAAATCAATATCCGTTATTCAAAAACAAAATTTAAAAACACTAAACCTTGGGTTGCCTCCCAAGAAGCACCTTATTTAACGTCGTGGCACAACGTGGATGCGCTTTCAAGGATCATTCTTCGGGTTGTCTAAGGTATCACTTGGTAGACCCCCTTTCGGCTTTAGGTTCAAATGAGATGAAATTTGACCCATTTGCGTTTCCAATTGCTTGATTGACACTGAATGTGAGGTGACAGTCTGATTAAGTGTAGAGACGTCCTCTTTCATTTCTTTCAAAACTTTGTCCGACCCTTCTACCTTGTTGAGAATGCGTGAGAGCATGTCTTCCGTACGAACATTCTTCGAGTCAGCCCTTGGTTCCTTGGGCTTCTGACGCTCATGAGGTGGGACGTATCTGTCCTTTTCACCATCCCTTTCCTTCCAAGTAGAGTTACGATCACGCCATTCCCTATCACGATCTCTCTATCCATCATCTCTATTCCAACCCGGATTTCCACCCGACCTTGGATAGTTTTGACGAAAACATCCTTCTTGATATGCAAGGAAGTTCAGTTCCTCATTATACAGTGCCTCAAAGTGTGCCTCATCGGGGTTTTCTCCACCAACACCCACAACATTTACACTCTTCAACCCACTACCCATCACATTTTTCGACAATAAGTCCTATTGGGTCATCTTTTTTGCCATGTTTTGGTCTCTCTCTTGATCCTTTACGATCTGCTCTTTTGTCATTCTAAAAGTGAGAGGAGACACTTGGTCCTCACGAGTGTACCATTCTCTATTGATCTTGGTCATACCATCAAGGAGTTGGGATGCAACCTCGTAAGGATGCTGCATTATACCTACGGGAACAAGTTAATCAGCAACTCCTTTGTTCATCAAATCAAGACTCCTACATAAGTATTGCAACAAGACGTTGTTGGGCAGCCCATGAGTTGGGCATTGAAGTACCAACTTCTGAAATCTCAGCCACGTCTCGTGAATTGGCTCACCTTCCAACCGTTTAAAACCTTGAATACTATCCCTTAGCGTCATCATTTTTACGGGGGAAAGTATCTCACATAGAAAGCTACGGTAAGCTTATCCCACTAAGTAATGGAATTTCTTGGGAGATCAACTAGCCACTTGGTGGCCTCTCCCATCAAAGAAAATGGAAATAATCGAAGACGGACAGATTCTTGAGAAAATTTCTTGAACGAGAACGGTCCACAAATGTCAACGAAATTATGAATGTGCTCATGGGGATCCTCATGAGCCAGCCCTCCAAACAATCCTTTCATTTGTAGGACCTGAAGCATTGTGCTGGTGACATGAAAAACAGCGTTCCCTTCAGCAGGAGGTAGACGTATAGCCCCGACACCACCCAATTGGATAGGGTCGTTAACATCGTTCAAATTCCCTATATCATCTTGGTGGCCAACTTGGCTACCATAGCTCCCATTCACGCTCATTTCTTCTTCTATTCAGCACAGCCAACACAAACACAAACAAAGTAAGTCGATTCAACTATAACACAAAAAGATCACAATTCAAACTTCAATAATAGAATTCTAAACAACACCACTCCCCGGCAGTGGCGCCATTTTGATTAATGCTCAAATTACACCTCTTCCAATTCTAAAGGTAAAGACGATCGTTATCAGTATAAAACCCAACGAAGAGTTGGGGTCGAACCCACAGGGAGCGGTACAATTGTTCGAATTCAGTTACGAAGTACAAATGTGGTCTAATTGGTTATAGAAATATATATTATCGAAAACATATAAAGAAGTCTAAGGGGGTGACAACGAATTTTAGATGAGGGGTTTGGATTGTTAATTATCAGCTAAAAACACAACGAAAACAGGGGAAACAACAATATAGAGAGGAATTCTTGGGATGTGATCGATTATGGGTTAATTTTGCTATATGGGTAATTGAAATTACTAACGAAATGCTAAACTTCAGTGGGTAGGCTAGACTAAGGGTGTAATAGTTTTCTCTTGAACAACTACCACGCTTCAAGTGATTTATCTCGAACATCAACAAGCTTAACAATGTAAACAACCCAAAACCTTAATTCATCCACTCTCTCGAGCTAGATGGGTAGAATCAAATTTAGGATTTACTCTTTCGAGCTAAACCCATATTAACCCAATAACGACAATCATTAATCGAAAGCTTTGGTTCTAAAACTTCTCTCTCAAGCAAGCCCAGAACTCTATACTAGAATTGTATTTGCAACTACAATTCATAAATTCATACACAGCTAACGATTAAACCCACTTCAATTAAGCATTAAAATCAGTAAATAACAATACCCATAAGCTAATTCAGCCCATAATCACATGATCATACCCTAAAAAATTGGGATTTTAGCTAAGCATCATAAAAAGGTAAAAACAGTTACCAACTAGATTAGCCATCAGCTGGGTAAAAGTCTCCAAGCCTTTACAATGCTCCAAAATGATTCAGTTCAAAAATCCACTTAAAAATCCTCAAAATTTAGCTTATAAATATTCCCAGTCTACAATAGAAACTGAAAAACTCAAAGAAAACTATAACTCTCCATCTTGGGGATCAGAACTCCTCAATCTTCCTTTTAAATTCCAATTTATAGTTGCCCACTTTTTGGCTTGAAAGTCCATTTGGCGGAATAAGTCACACCTCTCCGAGTGGTTCGGCGGTCCCCCCTTTGATCCCTTCCATCGCCATATTGCATTGGTCATCAGCCTCCCAGGTCCTGTAACTTTAGGCGATCTAAGTTTCTATAGCGTAGTTGGTCGGCGATTCACCGACTGCCCATTTCTGTCGCCAAATTGGTTCTTCCCCAGGGCTGGCACACTAGAACTTTGGGCGAACTGAAGAGCCACTCGGCGGTTCACCGAGTGGTCTTGGTGATCAGCAAGATCACTTTTCTTCACTTATTCGGCTTGTTTGTTCCTTTTGTCCAATAGTGTCTTTGTCTTGCTCCCTAGCCTTTAATGCTGCAAATCAACACTTTAACATCAGTTTAGAGCATAAATTAGGCATTTGAGGACACTTAAACTATCAAAACAAAGCCCTAAATGAGTATAAATCTCGGACTCATCAGTATTGAGTTACTAATCCTTGAGATTATATTCCTAATCATGGGACTATTACGTGTTACCCATGAAGGTCTTTGAGTTAATTTGTTCATTTCCATAATTCTGCATGAACCCTATGAGTTGAGCAGTCTTAAGATGAGTAGTATCATGAAGTCCTTGAGTTGAGTAGTTCATGCCCATAATTCTGCATGAACCCTCCGAGTCGAGAATTCTTGAGATGAATAGTATCATTGAGTTCTGGAGTTGTTGAGTTCCAAGTATTGAGTTCTATGCATGGTTATTGAAAACCTTGAATTGAGTCGTTCACGTCCATAATTTGGCATGAACCCTATTTTAAGGAGTCTTTTTACAAATTATTTTAAAACTTATTTTAAAGACTTGAGCACTGAGTTGCAGAAGAGTAGAGCTGAGTTCATTTTCTTTAAAATGATATATGGGAACTAAGTATTCCAAGAGTAAATGTTTTTACATTTAAGATGAGAGGAAACTGAGATTTCCGAAAGAGTTTTGAGCGGTTTGAGTACCATCTCTTTTAAGAGAATGATTTTTGAGTAATAATCTCAAAATACAGAAAGAGTTATGTTTTTAAACATATGAGCTAGTTATATTTTGGGCGTAGTATTGAGTACCAATATGGGGAAAAGTTCAGACAACTCACAGCCCCCATAAACCATGTAGCTAAAGTGGGTAGAGAGGGTCCTACTTTTTAGATGATTCCTTAATGCTTTTTAGCATACACTAGTGGATCCACTTAGTAGTAGGTTCTATACCCAGGCAAAGTATAGGACAGTTCTGGAAGCGTGGGCTAGACGTTGTATTTATATACTGTGATTTTATGATATTTTTGATGCATTTAACTTGGAGTGTTGTATGATTCTTGAGCATTTTGTTATTAGATATGACGTTTTTTGTGTAATTCTTGCAAGAAATAGGTTTGGATGCGGTTGATTGATATAAGAGCTGAAAATTGTAGAAGTGGCCTGTGACAGAGCCAACCACGGGCCGTAGGTGCTGCAGCGTAGTTGAGGGTTAGAGGAAGTCTGACCAAGTATGGAACCACAGAGGCAAACGACCTCCCATAGATTGAATGACAGACCGTCCTGCACAGCCGTCGTTTCTGATCAGAGAGTTGAAGTTATTGTACTTTAATCACGGAGGCAAGTGACGGACCGTAGCCCAACACACAGACCATAGGTGACAACCGTCGTCTGAAGGCCCTGAAATATTGTCAGAGTGCTGATCCACGGAGGGCGACCACGGACCGTAGGTTGACCCACGGTCCGTAGGTCGTGTCGTCGATTAAAACCGCGTCTGAGCTGTTATTTCCTTATTTTGTTTCCTACTTGGTTTAGGATTTGTTTACTATAAATATTATTTGTTATTTCCATTTTTAGGGGTTAGACATTATTGTAGACTTTTGTTTTGGTCTATTGGAATTATTTTGCAAACACTTAGCAATTTAATTTTCGGAAGTTGGTTTATGCAATTTCACTTTGAATTTCAATTCAAGATTTTGGTTTTTATCTATTCTAATTGTAAGTTCATGATTTCTTTTAACCTAATTATCAATTGTGAACTCTCAAGCATGAGTAGCTAAATCTACAACTAGGGTTGTGGGAACCATGAGCAATTAACAATGTATGAATAATAATTAAGTAATTCTTGAATAGTGTTTATGCATGTATTGTTAATCTTTTCGTTTAAAAGTCTTTCTAGCGGTGCGCAACGTTAGAACTTACCTCGTTCCTACTTGCCTTACTAAGGGGGTAATGAATGAGAAAAAGATTAAACAACAGAGATTTAGTTAAGGATTTGTTGTTATCTAATAGTCTGACTTTAATCAATTGACGTGAGGGTGAAAACCCAACTAAGTTGACACGATGACTAATCTGGGGTAAAAGTAAGGGTTAGTAAAGCACACATTCTTAGATTTACCAAGTCGCGAGTGAAAGTTCCTATGATGATTACCAGTCACTTAGGGATACATAACTTATCAGCCTTGCATGTCAAACACTAGGATATGATTACTATTATTAGGATTATTGCGTTAAGAGCTTGTGGAGAACACATATGCCCTAGTTTCCATTTTATATTGATATCTTAAACTGTGAATCTTGTTTACTTGTTACTTAATCATTCAAATCAACAATCTGTTATTTATTACAAAATCTCCTGTTTACTTTCCTCGGAAATAGTTTGACTAAAAAGAGATAATTGGGATTTAAGTTTAAGTCTGAACCATATTCCTCGTGGGATCGACCCCAACCTACAAGTTGGGTTCTTTATTTGGCAACGACCGCTTATACTTCTTTTGGGAAGTGTAATTTGAGCGTTTCATGTATCATCACATAGCTCATAGTGATGGTTGTCGGTTAGAGAATCTCCCAAATAGAGTTATTTTATATCTTTACATACAAATAAGAGTTATTATTGTATTTTCATACAATTGAGTTATTATTGTATTTTTTCATACCACTGAGTTATTATCTATTGTTTTAAAAGTTTTCCAGATATTGTATTTTTTATTGTTGCTTTATCCTTGAGTATCCAGAGTTTAACTAGGTTTCACAGAGTTGAGTATCTTATTGTTGAGTTGAGCTCTATTTTCTCTGAGTTGAGTTGAACTATGCTTCATTGAGTTGAGTTGAGTTGAGTTGAGTGAGTTGAGAAAAGGTAAGTATGTTTCTTTTCCATCAGTTCAAGCTTATGTTTATGCTTTAAAATTCCCCTTACATGCTCGTACATTCCATGTACTGAGCCATTTGGCGTGCATCGTTTCATGATGCAGATACAGGTATTCAAGATCATCAACAGGCATTTCGTTGAGGTAATGTGATATTCCAGTCAGCTTTGGTGAGCCATCTTATATTCCAGAGGACTTCACCTTTATCTTACAGTTAGTAGTTTTGAGATGTCGTGGGTTTTGTCTCGGTATCCTTCTGTAATAGTAGAGGCTTGATAGATAGACAGAGTTGAGGAGTTTCTGTATTTACTTTTATTTTGAGTATTGTACAAACTTTTTAAAAGGGTTGAGTATTTGAGTTCAATGAAATTTAATTCAGTTTTAAGCTTTTGTATGCTTGAGTTAGTCTTCCGCTTGTAGCCAGCCAGGATGAGGGTTCGCTTGGGGACCAGCAATGGTTATCGAGTGTCGGCCACGTCCAGGGTGTAGGCTCGGGTCGTGACAAATATAATCAACCTTTATTATTTAAAAATCTCACATGATCACTTTAATAATCAACCAGTCACAAAGCTATAAATTGTCTTTAGAGGTCAAGACTATTGTAACCAAAATAATTTAACTCGACACCAATTTAGTATTGGATTAAGCGTCATCTCGACAACTTCTTTACATGAAACATATACAATCGTGTATATATATACTAGTCTTTGGGAACGTTCGTTGCACGTTTATCTCCTATTATTTTCATAAAATTTTACATGCCTAATTTTATATCTTCAAATCCACGTTTCCAAAGACCGTTATTTTTATAAAATTTTTACATGCCTAATTTTATGTATTATTCTACCAAGTATGTGTTTAGTCAAACACAACAATATAATCTAATTTTACCATAATTTTAGTCATTACTTCCACTATTCCTTTTTAGTTGTCATATTGCGCTTTTTAAGAGTCAATTTGACTAATTTTTAATTTAAATTTTGATTATACTATTTTGATATTTTGAAATAAGAATTTAGATATTCAAAAACTATATGAAAAGTACTAGAAATTGTAATTTTTTTCATATCAATATGATGAAAAAAAATACCTGAAAATGTTAGTTAAAACTTATATCGTTTGACTATTAAAAAGAAAATAGTAACAACTAAAAAAGAACAGAGGGAGTAGTTCACGAAATAGGAAATGTTGAACTATGTAAAACTAATTAAGATAATATAACATCTAACATTATCAGAGTTGCTGACATAGAATTAGCGTTGATACTGATAATATTTAAAAAAATAATTAAAACACCTAAATAGGACTAATTAGCTTTTTACCAACCAAAAAAAGGCACAAATATATAAATAATGATGTACCACATTCGAGGCAACCATGCTATTCCCATGTATACAAGTCCAGTAACTCCATTATCTTTAAAATGTGATACATAATCTTTAGGTTTATTCTAAAGTATGTAATTTTAATTTGATTAAAAGATGCAACAAGAAAATAATAAAAAACTTCATTTCATACACCAAATACCTTTTCAAGAAGCAACATATATTCGGCAACCAGGATTACATCCTCATACTGGTTCACTACTAAATCATCAAAAGCTCAATTCTACTAAATCATGGTTATAACTTCTTAACTCTTCGTGTATGGAGAAAATGAATGAAAAGGTTGGGTATATTTTATTAGGAAAATAAATCCTTGATTGGTTAAATGTACATTGACATTTCAAAATTTAATATTGCAATAAAGATTGGAAGATGAAGCAATTAAAGATTGACATTAAATAAACATAATTAAGTACTAAAGAAGTGATACAAAGTTCAGGAAATAGTAAATACACATTATTAAGTCTATAGAAATTTTAAATACACGTTTTACGAACTATAAGGAGAAGCCTAAACATCCAAGTTATTCATATATTAATGACATACGGTTAAATGTATATAGTCTCTTACTATTAACTGATTTATTAATTGTATGAATAGTATTTACTACAAACTTTTGGGTTTTCTAGTGTTGTATACTATAATATTATATAATTACTATCTAAATATAGTCAAATAAATATTTTATAACATTTTAAATTAGAGTAGTTTTTTTTAATGGCATTAATGTGGTAACTCAATTTATAGGGATATTTTGGTATTTCAACTTTCAACTATTTCTGTTCCCACTTATAGTAATACTAATTTTTGACACGTGTGTTGCACGTGATTATCAATTCAGAAAATTTAAGCAAAGATTTGAATAATAAGCTTTGCACAAAATAATATTGTAGATTCTTTTGTGAATGTTCAATGTGAATCATCATATATATCTCTTATTCACACGAACCTATGAAGATGGTCAATGAATAATTTTATTAGTTAAATACAATAATGTACATATTTATTTCAATTTGATGAGGTTCAATCATGTAATTAGTCATATCTCACTAATATTACCTTATAGACGATATTTGTTGTGTGTTTTTTTTTTCATCTAAGCATATGTGCGTTGCACGTGTATTCCACTTCATCTGTTTAGATGTCATATGAACATGTGGAGAACAACTACATTTTATTTTTTTAGAACTATTTTTGTATATTAATTTTTATTTTATAAGTTATATTTTATTAAGGGTGTCCAAGAATAATGGTGTGTGGCTATCAAAATAAAATAAAAAAATATTGTCTTATTTGGGGTTCAAACCAGAAACTCCTTCAATCAAATGGACATCCATAACCACTACACAAAAATCATAGCTTTTGTTATGGGTGTCCAACTTTAAATATATATCCTTTAAATATAGAATTTAACATATATATACAACGTTATTTTTCGACGAAGGATGTTATAACATTTGCAATAATTAGTCATAACTAAGAGAATTAATAATGTTATAACTAAAGAATTAATGTGCAATAGATGAATTTCTAATAAATTTTATACTTACATAAATAAATAGGATTTTTAATTAATGTTACTATTTTTTTTATAGTTATTAGATTTAAATTTAGTGTAGTGACAAAATGAAAATGTTTTTTCCATATTACTGAATATAAAATTTATTTTGTTAATGATAACTTTTAAATGATTTATATATATTCACATATTTTCACATTTGTTGTGACTATTTTGAAGCAAACTTCCCGACAATATAAATCACATAAGTAGCATTGATAAATAAAGTCATTCTTTTGTCTTGGGCATAAAAAAAAATCGTGACAATTCTCTAACTTGAGAAGTTTAATAATATTGGAAAAAGATATTCAGAAGCATATATCTACATCACAAGAGAAATTGTTAACAAAAATAAATGAATTTAGACTACAATAAAATTAAACTAATACAAACTTCAACTGGCGTTATTACAAGTCATATAAATTTTTCTTCATCGAAAATACTTAAATATTAAGAAATAGTAAATCAGTAAACCAAAAGGGAAATGTTTATGTAGTAATAACTATTTTGAAGCAAACTTTCTGACAATCTAAATCACATAAGTAGCATTGATAAATAAAGTTATTTTTGAAAAAGATATTCAGAAGCATATATCTACATCACAAGAGAAATTATTAACAAAAACAAATGAATTTAGACTACATCATGTTAACTTCATATATTGGAACATTACATACTAATGTATATACTAAGCAAAAAATTAATTATTATATCACCAGAACTATTTCCTCAAGTACTCGAGGTTAAGGAATATACCCTCTTAGGATAGAACAATTTACTTCATCAGAATAGTGGTATCTCATATTCCGCTAAACTTCGAACTCACTCAACGATAATAAATCACACGAATTTTTTTAAAATTCAAGAAGAAGAAGAGTAGAAGATTAAAAAAGTTGTGGTTGAAAATGAGAGGAAACCCCTCTATTTATAGTCAACAAAGGGTAGTATGAACAAGTGTTTTTAGTGTCTTATATGAAAAGTCATACCCTTTTCGAGAAGTAACAACCCTTTCGAAAAGTCACAACTTATTGAAAAAGTCACAACTCTTTGAAAAATTCAGAACTCATCAAAAAATCACAACCCTTTGAGAAAAGTAACAACTTATCAGAAAAGTCACAACTCATCGAAAAAGTCACAACCTAAGTTAGGGATATTATAGTAATTTAACATTCAAGTTAGGAGTTCATGCTTTTAAGGTAATATAGAATATAGATATAGATATATATATATATATATATATATATATGTGTGTGTGTGTGTGTGTGTGCGCGCACAACCGAAGCATACCAGAATCTTACTGCTTACATGAATAATAGATAACCAATAACGTTTATGCTAGAACACATATAGTCATGCTAGAACACATAAACTTGCTTAAATTTAACTCAAGAATTACCTCTTGAAGCGTGAGCAGATATCTTCAAGTGAATCTGCTAGTTAGATAGACCTTCAAGCGAATCAACAAGATAGACATCAGTTTTGCAGTCTTCTACAATGATCACAAGTTCACATCCGAACTGTCTCAATACTTGGGTGGGCAGATATGAATAGAAACCTTCAGTATTTTTCTAGGATAGGAGAATCCCTACTTATAGAGATTTCTTTCCAATCCAAAGAGGAGAACAAAACGCAGTCTATATTTGTTTTTCAAAAGAACACGCCTGTTTTCTTTTAAAAGCAAACACACGCCTGACTCCCCTTTACCCCTTAGAAATAGGATTCTGAGTTCTAGTTAAATATGAGCATTGTAGGGACCACAAAATTAATTATTGAGGCTTCCTATTATGGAAATAATTTTAAATAATTAATTTAAATTATTATTACCATAATAAATTACAAATCATTCCACTAGAAATTTGTAATTGCACTCCTCTATTTATATTTCGAAATTCCCTATTAAACACTTATGTAATTCTCCATGTTAAAATTACAAATACTAATCAATAAATTAAATTAATGAAGAATTTAATTCAATGATTAATTTTCTTTAAGGCACTTCTTAATTTTTTTCATGTGTCGGATTCATAAATCCACTTGCAAGGTTTGACGCGATGAAAAACTTATAAGCTTCTCAAAAAGGCATACTATCAATCTCTATATCGAGACATGTATTCCACCAAGTAACTTATTATTTCACCAATATATATTATTATCATCCAATCTACTAGGCATATTGACCCATCTAGAATCTCACCTTTTAATAAATCAAAACGATAATTAATATATACAGATCATAATAGTTATATCAGGATTAAGAATATAAGTACATTTAAGAGTTTAGAGAATATACTTTTTTCCAGTCAGTCTAAAGCAACTATCTCTATTTGGTCCCATTCAATACATACAAAATGAACTAGCACAAGAAGTTGAAATTATACCGTTGCCATAATCAAGATAAATTATATATAATCTTGTGCTACAATCGTGCCAATAACATGTCCAATTTTCATCTTAGATTGTGAACAAAAACCTTTATACTTATAAGAACCGATGATTTAATCCTCTGTGTATAAGCTAAAACTCTATACACTAAATCATCTACTATATAAATAAACAGACACCATAAACGAATATATGATCTATTAAAACTGAATAAATAATTATTCTATAATAAACATTATATCTACCCATACGGTTAATAGTATATATCCCAACAAAAGCTTCATCTCATCAACGCTTACGCCTTTTTCAAGTAATACCTGCAAATTAAAGATCGATACTATGAATCACTTGATTATTGACATGGCAATTTGATGGGAATCTTTCTCCATTGCTGCTTGAACTGAATCTCTGCAATTTGTAGGTTCAAGATATGGATTAAATGTGTAGATTATACGTAAATACATACACAAACATGTGAGAGAAGGAAAAAGGGGAAATTTTCCTTTGTTTCCGTGGCGCTGGTGTGCAATCAGAGATAGAGGAAGCCATTTCGGTTGAGCTTTCTACAACTCTACCTATCTGAAATGATGGAGCCCTTCTCTTAAAGTAGAGCTGCATTCACTCTGATAACGCCATATTATCCAGTTCGTCTTCAGTAAACTCATAGCTAATTCCAACTCCACTTTTCACCTGAACCATGCTACTATTACCCATTTCATTCTTCACACAAGTAACTTTGAGAAATCTGTCAAGAGTTATCCTACACAACATACAGTTGACTTACTAAAAACAAGAAAAATGTGTATATTATAGGCAAGCTTCAATAGGAGTTGTCATTTAACACCTGTGAATCACATTGTTCATCTTCTTTTTTCACGATGCTATCAATTGAAGACCTGCACATGTTACTACCAATGTTAAATGCAAAATGTACACTACTTTTTTCCAAAAAAAAAAATTGGTAAGGATTGATAAAGAAATGAATATTGGATCAAACTTAACACTAAAAACTAGCTCAAGGACAATGTAGGAGACTCAACACCCCCGCCTGCCAACCGAAGCCTGAACAATATAAATGCCCCCCGCTCCCCTTCCCCACATCAGTGAAACAAAGAATCGGGATGGGTATATGGAGTCCCTAAGGTATAAGCAGAGGAAGAATTATTTTGCAGATAATTGATCCAGCTGAGATGTTATAGTTATTTTTGCCTACCACGTTGGACTTGTATATTTGTTCAAAACTTGTATGGTGTTTTCTTGAGCTTTTTTTTTTTTTTGCAAAGCAGCTATTGGCTGTAAGTTGGAACGATGGAACGAGCTTAAGCTTCCCTCAACTTTTTAATTTTATTCATTAATATAAAGGGCGCACCATCATATGTAGAGGCAGACCCACGTGTATCTTTGAGGGTGCACGTGCATCCGTTAACTTCAGAATTTTTTGTATATATACACCTTGAGGTAGACATATTTTATTAGGCACCCAAAAACATGAAAGTCAGTTGGGTTAACTGGTTTAGACGTTGTACTTCATTGAAGAAGGTACTGAGTTTGAATCCCATTTTGCTTGTTTTCTTTTCGTCTTTAGCAATGAAGTTTAATAGGAGGGTGGCTGGTTTTGAACTTGCGACCTCATGGTGCAAAGTGAAATTTAAAACCATCACTCCACATAACAAACTTTATCTATTAGAGTCATTTAATTTATTAATACATGAGTATCGTAGTTTTGTATTTCATATTGTAGACACGTAATTTTTGACCGGACTCAAATTTTACACCATTTTAGTGGTTAAATATTTCGTTTATTTAAATTAGGTATTTTATTTTTCTATCTTATTTTGTTAAGTTTATTATTTAAAAAAATAAAAACTACAAAAAAATAAAGTCACACTTGAAGGTATGTTTATTTTCAAAAAATAATATATAGATATATATATATACATATATATATATTTTAATTTAGATTTAACAAATAAGTTAGTATTTCTTATTTTTAATTAACTATTTAACTTTTCTTATATTAGTTCAAAATAATTATTTATTTATTTATTATTATTATTATTATTATTATTATTTTTATATATATATTTAATTTATGAAAAAAATTAATTAAACTTAAACTACCCATTACCCTTGCCCCACTACCCTTATACTACCCCACTCCACTCACAACCCCACCATCTGCACACACCCCACACCACACTCTCTCACACTACCAAAAATCTGCACCAAAACACACACGTTCAAAAAAAAAAAAAAAAACCATTCCCCCCACTTCCAACACACATATACTTACTATATATATATATATATAGATAGATAGATAGATAAGACACAAAAGAAAGGAGGGACGGGGAAAAAGAAAAAAAACATTTTACAATCTACAACAATTTGTACAAGAGAAAAAGACGACACAGTGAAAGGAAAAAGAAAAAAAAATCAGCATCACTACAAAAACACAGCACACGCGAGAAAAGAAAAAAAACCTTCACATTCTTTTTTGTTCTTCTTTCAAAATTCCACAAACACATTCACATCTTTTTTTTCCTTTCTCATTATTTTCATATAAACACAACACATATACCACCACATATAATCTACAAAAACATTCGTGGGTGTTTTAATCGAGCTTCGGTCAAAATTTTGTGGTACTTATTCTCTTTTTTTAAGGTTAAACTTTATCTTATTTCTTAAGTTTGTTCATGAAATTTGATGTAACTATGTGATATGTTTTCTTATAGTTTTGTTTGATTCATAATTTGATTGAAATGAATATTTGGTTAAGTGCTATATCTTATTTAATGAGTGAAGATAACTTTAATTAGTGATTATTTTCATTTGTTTATTTTTATTCCTTAGTTACTATCTTGATTTATATGTCAATAATAATAAAGTAGGGATTTTTAGGCTCAAAGAAGTTATTGTCATATTTTATTTTTATCAAACAAAAATGAGATTTATTTTTAACAATTCAGTATTGTTTTGTTAGATTAGAAAGTGTATACTTAATTTTGACGTCAACTTTAAGAATTATAAAAAATAAAAATAAAAAATATGAAAATGATCCAAAATTTTATTCTAGAAGTTTAGTATTTTACTTTATTTGTTTTTTTTTAGGAATAAATATTTTCTTTTAATGTTAGATCGAACACTTAGGCGCGTTAAAAATATTTATTTCAATTAAGAATGTGGTTACATATCTTTTTCTTGAGACATTTAAATAAACTCAAGGATGCGGTGACGCACCTTGTCCACTTATATACTCCCTCCATTTCACAAAGAATGGTCTAGTTTGACTTGACACGGAGTTTAAGAAAATAAAGAAGACTTTTGAATTTTGTGGTCCTAAATTAAAGTTATGTCAAATGTACAAAATTATCCTTTAATCTTGTGGTCTTAAACATGCCACGTGGAAAGATGAAATTAAAATGTTATCAAAAAAAGAAAGAGGTCATTCTTTTTTAAACAGACTAAAAAGGAAAGGAGGTCATTCTTTTTTTAAACGGAGGGAGTAATTAACTTTTATTAATTTAAAGTAGAGACTTATAAAAATAAGGTTATTAACTGTGATTCAAAGAAGACAGTTATGTCTCTAAACGTCAACACTAAGAATGCGGTTACGTATCTAGGTTGAGATCAAATAAAAGTTCAACAAATAAAAAATGCGAGCAAATCATGGCCTATAAAAATATATCCAAAAGATAGTTAAAATAAGTATAAGTTAATAAAAGAGACCGTGCTAGAACCACGGGACTCGAGGGATGCCTAATACCTTCCCCTTGGTCAACAGAATTCCTTACCCGAATTTCTGGTTCGCAGACCAAATAAAGAGTCATTTCCTTTTGATTAGGGATTAAACAAAAAAGTGACTTGGAACATCATAACTCAATTCCAAGTGTCGACTCCGAAACAATAAAATAATTCATATTCAATACTGTCACTTAAATTGGAAAAACCCTTCCCGCTGGTCCGAAAAGGGGTGTAACATCTCTGGCGACTCCACTGGGGAATAACAAGAATTCGAGCTTTGTTATATTGACATTTACTTGATTTTATTATTTTATTTTTGATATATTGCGTATCATGACCTAATGTGCTACTTGATGCTCATTTATTGCATTAATATTGTTGAACTGTATTACAAACTGTCTTCTCTCGCGCATCTCATTCAAGTCTCTAAAAAATAGGGTAGCAGGGAATGCATTTATGCATCCCACTTTCTTTTGAGATAAAGCTGGATTGTCTTGACACCCAGTGAAGGGTTTTTAGTCATACATGTTAGGCGGGGTTGAACCAGCAATGAAGTCGGAATAGCTTTGTTACCGATAAGTTGTCCCTCCCTGACTCGAGTTGTCCACTCGGGTAAGCCAGTCTAGACACCTATCTCCTTTAGGGTTAAACCTAGTGAAACAGAAACATAGATATGGCTACTCCTAGTAGGCTCCGCTTATTTGCATTATTATTTGCAATTGACTTAGTGACTCAACATAGGATCGAATTTGTCTAGGATGTGTATCCCTCTATTATTTGATTACTTAGATAGTTACATGTGTTATCAGAAAATGTTTTTATTTAGAAGGTCTTTGATTTGTCAATTGTAGGGTGATTAGTGAAATGAGAAAAAGAGTTTATCTTTCGAATTTTGTACAAAGATAGGGAGAAAATACCAAAAATATTTCTACTTTTAGAAGTTATTATACATTTCCTAAATATGAAATAATTTTTTTTTCACAACTTAACCAAAATTGTAAATATAATACATTTGTCAAGTCATGCTTCAATATCTTAAAGTTTTTTTTAAACTGAACAAACTACGGACACCTAATTTTCATCTCAATAAGATACGTAGGCAACTCTCTTTGGGTTCGGTGATCTTTATTCAAAAAAAAAATTAAAAAAATTCTTCTTCAAAAATTTAGAAAAAAAGAGAAGTTTCAACGAATATTTTTTTCCTTCTTACCTAAGAAAAAGTTTTATCTTTATAATGTTAGAACTTTTCGAATTCGTCACTCAAACGATAAAGTCAAAAATATTTTTTCTTATTTTTATTTCATTTTAGCATGAAGTTCAAGATCAAAAATAGATTATTTCTTAATTTTCTTCTAGTAAATCAAGAAAATAAAATATTTTATCTTAAAATTGTGAAGAAGAAGAAGTTTTTTTTAGTAAAAAAAAATTATGCAAAGATCTTAATCATTTTCTCAAGCGTGTTATGTACGCAATCCAAATGAAATTGATCAATGCATCATTTTTTAAATAGATAAAAATATAAATAAATAATTAAATAATAATAAAGAAATAAATAAAGTTGAGTGAGTGAGGATTAAACATTAGGTTCTTTAAGCTCATTCTATATATATAAAAAATATGTGTATGCATGACGTGCAACATGTGGTTATAACTGAAGAAGGTCTAACCCTAACAAATATTATTATCCATGCACATTTAAATTAAGGTGGTTGGTTTGTGGTTAAACTGACATCTCATCCCTACTATACAAGGTCAAAAGGTAAAAAGAAAATGACTCACAAAGACATAAATGAGTCGAACAATGATGAGGTCGAAAACCAGATGGTTTCACAAGAAATAGTGTCAATAGAAGAAGTAAGGATGCTAAGACAGCAAATGGCGGAAATGTACGAAGCTTGGATGAATGGACAAGCTCCACCGTCTTCAATTCGTGACTATCTAAATACAAATATGCCACCCCTTATCCAAGTGTCGACAAGTGATCCCATTTATCCACCTGGATTTTTCCCCTCTGCTAACACATCCAATGTCGCTGGAACTTCCATGGTGCAACCTTTGAATATGCCTATGATGAGTAACCCACTCTTCATGCCAACTGCGCCGACTAATACAGTCTCACTGCCTATAATGGAGCCAAAATCCAACGGTGATCTTCCACCTAAAGTTCAATATGATCGAGATTATACCCCTGAATTTATTTTTAAAATTTCAAGCTCTTACCCTCACACTCATCAGTATAGTTCCCCTGTTGACGCTGAAATTTTTTTTAAGAATGAGGAACATGAAGAAATGACTAGAAAGATGAAGAGGTTGGAACAGAGTGTAAGAGATATGCAAAGATTGGGAGGTCACATAAGTGTCTCATTCAATGATTTGTGCATGTTTTCCACATTCATCTGTCCATCGGTTTTAAAAATCTAAAGTTTGAGAAATATGATGGACATGGAGATCCTGTAGCTCATTTAAAGAGATATTATAATCAACTGAGAGGGGTTGGAAGCAGAGAAGAATTGCTCATGGCTTATTTTGGGAAAAGTTTGATGGGAATTGCCTCAGATTGGTTCATAGATCAAGATACTTCTAACTGGCATACATGAGATGATTTGGCTCGATGTTTTGTTCAACAATTTCAATATAACATTGACATAGTTCCAGATCTTACTTCACTTGCCAACATGAGGAAAAAGACTACCAAAAATTTTCGTGAATATGCTATTAGGTGGAGGGAGCAAGCTGCTAGGGTTAAGCCGCCAATGAAAGAGTCTGAAATGATTGATGTTTTCCTCCAAGCGCAAGAACTAGACTATTTTCATTATTTACTTTCCGTTGTCTGAAAAACATTCACCGAAGTTATTAAGATTGGTGAAATGGTGGAAACTGACATCAAGTCTGGAAAGATTGTAAGTCAAGCTGCCTTGAAAGACACAACACAAGTGATTAAAAATGGATCGGAAAATCTTGGGGGAAAAAATGAAGGAGGATGTAGAAAATGTTGTGTCAGACACACAAAAAAGTTCAAGGGGTCCACTTTATCAATATGCACCACCTCAATTTCATCACTATCTCCCAATTCAAGATACACAATACTCCATTGTCCCACCTCAATACACAGTCTATAATACACAACCATGTGCACATCAGCCAAACTATCCTCAATGGCGAGTACCAACAAATCAAAATGTTTGTCCTTCTTTTCAAAAATTTTGAGCACCTTATAATCCCCGTCCAAGACAAGGATTTGAAGAAGGTCAAAGACCTATGAACAATTTCACACCAATTGGAGAGTCTTACACAAGTTTATTTGAGAAATTGAAACGTTTGAATATGATAGAGCCAATTCCTCAAAATTACGTGGATCCACATGCAAAAGGTTTCAATCCTACAATATGGTGTGCATACCATCCTGATGCTCCAGGGCACATTACTGAAGATTGTCGAAATTTAAAAAGAAAGGTGGAAGAGATGATTCAA
The DNA here is from genome assembly GCA_029582245.1 of Solanum etuberosum. Taxonomy (NCBI): domain Eukaryota; kingdom Viridiplantae; phylum Streptophyta; class Magnoliopsida; order Solanales; family Solanaceae; genus Solanum; species Solanum etuberosum. The sequence goes on from JAJONR010000321.1 coordinate 20,469, forward strand.
ACAAAGATGATTGTCGTTCAAAATGATGACCCCCCAAATGTTGCTAAGAATCCTCTACCGGCGCATAGTGATGTACACTTTATCGAGATGATATGTGATGACAAAGAATATGATAATTTTGAAGAAAAAATAATTGAAATTTGTGGAGCTTTTACGAAGGCTAACGTGCAAAGTAGTGGCTAAGAAGTCAAGCTTGGTGATTGGGAGACACTCTTCTTTTCTCTAAAAAGAGTGTATGGATAGTTTATTTTGTCATTATTTCTGCTATGCAATTCTTTTTTATTTTATTTTAGTAAGTCAGACCTTTCTATCATTTCTCTTATGTGTTTGTTTGTTGAGTCTTGTCGTAGTTTTGATTATTATAGAGTTGTAACCTAAAATTACGTTTGTTGTCTTGTCACCAAGTCTTTTTATCTTAATATAATATTTATCTTGTGTCACTTTGATCCGTTCTATTTGGCTTTCCATATATGCATCTCTTTTCAATTCAATTTTTGTGACATGATATGCAAGAGGATTTGGTTAGATCTTAAGATTATATCTAGTCATGAAATTAATACACCAAGAAAGTCAAAAAATAAATACATTCGAGGAAATGAATAGAGGACTTAAACACCTTGATACGTCCTTTAGTATCAAAAATGGTTAAAAGAATAAATTTCATTTAAATTAACGTATGCCATTTGTTGTCAAGTAGGTATTACTCAAATGGAGAATTCAAGCTGACAAATATGGAACAAAAATGATAAAGATATCCATCAATGCATACGTTGCAAAGAGATAATGTATGATTTTCACTTCACATCTTAAAGGGCATGCTTGTATTTGGCATTTTTAATAATTGATATGACGAAGAAATTTCATTCTACTATCCAAACACCTTGTAATCTTTTGCTATCCCTTTTGAGCCTTAATTTTATTATCTTTCATACCCCTCTTTTGGAATCAAAATACAATTAAAAAAGAAAAAGAAAAAAGAAAAGAGTCACAGATAAAAAAGAAAATAAAAAAAAGAGAAGTCACAAAAAAGAGTCAAGAAAAAAAAAAGTGAAAAAAGGTTGAAAAAAATCAATAACAACAAAAGAACAAACTTTCTGAACTACGTTTGACCTGATTCTTGCTTTGACAAGATATGTAGGCAGCCTTATTTTAAGGTTCGGTCCAATCAAGAAAAGAAATCTAAAAGGTCCTCATCACAAAAACTGGGGCAAAAATAATAATATTATTATTATTTTATTTTATTTTGTTTTGTTTATTTATTTATTTTGTAAAATAGAGTTGATTCCAAATGTTGTAAGTCTTAACCCTGTTACCGTAGTATCTTTGAGCTTTTATACCAATCCTTTCATTGTAACCTTGTCCAAAAGCCATGTTACAATCCAAATAAAGACATTCTGATCAATTTTCAACAATGACAAGTCAAGCCAGCTTTCAGTGTTGATTATCGTATAAGGAAAGATGTCATGTCCCTCGCATAATGAGTTAAAAATGAGGGAATCTTATCGATGAAAATCTTCAAAAGCACTATAAGACATCATTTGTGATGAGAGAAAGTGAAAAATGAGAGAGTCTTATTGGTGAAAACCCTCAGGGCACTATAAGACGATGGTGAGTGAGAGACATACCAAATGAGAGATATTGTTGGTGAAAAAACTTTCGAGGCCCACAAGTCGAATGTGAGGCATGAATCTAGTGCAAAATTTGGATTATAAAAGTCTGACTTTGAAAGGCTGAAAGTTTAACAAAGATAAAGTTTAGATTGATTGGACAGATCAAGCCATTTAATCTCACATGCATGTCATGTTCATTAGAATTGACCACCACTCTTAAAGGAGTCCCTTTTTATTTTCATTTTTATTTTCTATCAAAAGGGTCAAATATTATTTTATTTTATTTTATTTTATTTTATTTTTTCTCTTATTTTGTATCGCTCAATTCGGTTTGTATTTTTTCTCCTTGAGTTAGTTTTCATTCAAGCACTTCAATTGCACAAAGCAAAGTTTGTTCAGCACATCAAATGTGACATGATTCAAGAAATAGTGATATGCATAGTAACTTGTCAACAATTGACAAATTTTGAGAATTTATATGAATACAAGATTCAATGATTGTTGGAGGGTGGAAACAATATGACAAATCTGGAATTTGAAATTCTGAACAACTAGAGATGTTTTCAAGACTATCAAGATGAGCTGACTAGAGAACGAAGACAGTCTATCTCAAGCTAAAATTAGCTTCAAACATGGCAACAACAGGAGCAATTATCCTCAAAGCCAACGCCACAAATCGACCGTCATTTTTAAAAAAAATAAGAAAAAAATAATAAAAAAATAAAAACCACAAATTTTTCTTTCTTTCTTTTTCTAAAACAGGGAAATGTGTCTGACATAAAAGATATCTTGAAGACTCAAATTTGTAAACAATAAAATATTTACATGCATGCCCATTTAATTTTATTTTTTCTTCTAGGATAAACATTTCCTAGTCTGAGACATTTATTTCTCATTTTCTCCCAGGATAAATACTTTCTAGTCGGAGACCGTTATTTTATTATTATTATTATTATTTTCTTTCTTTCTTTTCTCCTAGAATAAACATTTTTAGTTTGAGACGGTTATTTTTTATTTTTCTCCTAGGATAAACATTTCCTAATCTAAGACATTTAAAAGCTAAAAAATAAAAAATAAAATGTTGTGGTAATTGTATTTGATGATTTAGTTTAGCAGGACCCTCCTGGACAATGAGATTAGCAGGACCCTCCTACATAATGAGATTTAGATTAGCAGGACCCTCATACATAATGGGATTAGCAGGACCCTCCTGAATAATGAGATTTAGTTTAGCAGGACCCTCCTACATAATGAGATTTAGTTTAGCAGGACCCTCCTACATAATGTGATTAGCATGACACTCCTACATAATGGGATTAGCAAGACCCTCATACATAATGTGATTTAGTTTAGCAAGACCCTCCTACATAATGAGATTAGCAGGACCCTCCTACATAATGAGATTTAGTTTAGCAGGACCCTCCTACATAATGAGATTTAGATTAGCAGGACCCTCCTACATAATGGGATTAGCAGGACACTCCTACATAATGGGATTTAGTTTAGGAGGACCCTTCTACATAATGAGATTTTAGTTTAGCAGGACCCTCAAACATAATGGGATTAGCAGGACCCTCCTACATAATGAGATTTAGTTTAGCAGGACCCTCCTACATAATGAAATTTAGATTAGCAGGACCTTCCTGGACAATGGTATTAGCAGGACCCTTCTACATAATGGGATTTGGTTACTTTCTCCTAGGATAAACACTTCCTAGTCTGAGACCGTTAATTTTTATTTTTCTCCTCGGATAAGCACTTCCTAGTCTGAGTTTATTTTATATTTTTTTTTAAATTCACATTTGCTAATAACTCACAAATTTTTTCCAGTGAAAACTGAGACAAATATTTTGTTTATTTCTTTTGTTTGTGATGGTTTTCAGGTTTCTTCAAGCGAAACATGGATTTGAAATTCAAGAACAAAGTTTCAACTCTTTTCAGAATGATCAATCCCCATGATAGCTAGAATCAGCTTCTTAATTACATGTAGCAACCTGACCTCCTGACATCTGCCTCTATTCAGCTACTGATCAACAAAACAAGCAGGCAATCAAGAACATTTCAAATTGTCATTTTGAAGAGTGCCAAAAACTCACTCTAGGTGGCAAGTTAAGCATCGAATCTATTCAAGATCAAGATACTCACCAAAATCATGGTGATATCTCAAATTCAAGACTCAAGATAAGCTGCATAGATAGGAGCTTGTACTTTTATTTTCCTTTTGACTATTAGTTTTCATTTTTTTTATGTAAGGATAAGAGCCGCAACCTGGAGCCTCGATGGAACCTCACTTAACTTCCAACTCATTACCTCATCTCTTTGAACTACACGTGACCTGATTTCCCTATAACCCGGGATATGTAGGATGTCAAAAACCAAGACTCGATCGCACAAATTTTTTCTTTCAAATAAGAATCCGGTCAAAATTTGTCGAGTTGTCTACTTCTTTGTCTATAAACACTTCGTGTTTCTAGTCAAAGAGGGGCAAACTGTAGGCACGTAATTTTTTACCGAACTTAAATTTTACACCATTTTAGTGGTTAAATATTTCTTTTATTTAAATTAGATATTTTATTTTTCTATCTTATTTTGTTAAGTTTATTATTTAAAAAAATGGAAACTACAAAAAAATAAAGTCACACTTTAAGGTATGTTTATTTTCAATTGTTTAAAAAGAAATGAAAAGTTACAAATATATATATATTTATTTAGATTTATCAAATAATTTAGTATTTCTTATTTTTAATTAAATATTTAACTTTTCTTATATTAGTTCAAAATAATTATTTATTTATTATATATATATATATATATATATATATATATATAATTTATGAAAAAAAATTAATTAAACTTAAACTACCCATTACCCTTGCCCCACTACCCTTATACTACCCCACTCCACTCACAACCCCACCATCTGCACACACCCCACACCAAACTCCCTCACACTACCAAAAATTTGCACCAAAACACACACACGTACAAAAAAAAAAAAAAAAAACCCATTCCCCCACTTCCAACACACACATACTTACTATATATATATATAGAGAGAGAGAAGACACCAAAGAAAGGAGGGACGGGGAGAAAGAAAAAAAAAATATTTTACAATCTACAACAATTTGTACAAGAGAAAAAGACGACACAATGAAAGCAAAAAGAAAAAAATCAGCATCATTACAAAAACACAGCACACGCGAGAAAAGGAAAAAAACCTTCACATTCTTTTTTTGTTCTTCTTTCAAAATTCCACAAACACATTCACATCTTTTTTTTCCTTTCTCATTATTTTCATATAATCACAACACATATACCACCACATATAATCTACAAAAACATTCGTGGGTATTTTAATTAAGCTTTGATCAAGATTTTACGATACTTATTCTCTTTATTTAAGGTTAAACGTTATCTTATTTCTTTAATTTGTTCATGAAATTTGATGTAACTATGTGATATGTTTTCTTATAGTTTTGTTTGATTCATAATTTGATTGAAATGAATATTTGGTTAAGCGCTATATCTTATTTAATGAGTGAAGATAACTTTAATTGGTGATTATCTTCATTTGTTTATTTTTATTCCTTAGTTACTATCTTGATTTATATGTCAATAATAATAAAGTAGGGATTTTTAGGCTCAAAGAAATTACTGTCATATTTTATTTTTATCAAACAAAAATGAGATTTATTTTTAACAATTCGGTATTGTTTTGTTGGATTAGAAAGTGTACACTTAATTTTGACGTCAACTTTAAGAATTGTAAAAAATAAAAATAACATATGAAAATGATCCAAAATTTTATTCTAGAAGTTTAGTATTTTACTTTATTTGTTTTTTTTAGGAATAAATATTTTCTTTTAATGTTAGATCGAACACTTAAGCGCGTTAAAAATATTTGTTTCAATTAAGAATGTGATTACACATCTTTTTCTTGAGACATTTAAATAAACTCAAAGATGCGGGGACGCACCTTGTCCACTAATATAATTAACTTTTATTAATTTAAAGTAGAGACTTATAGAAATAAGGTTATTAAGTGCGATGCAAAGAAGACCTAGTGGGTCCTTTCACCCATTAGGTCCCTAGAATTTAGTCTAATTCTTGATTCCCTTTGTATTATCTAGACCTAGGGTTTTCTTGCATGTTAGAAATTATTGGGTTTTAGCTGTTAGAATGATCCAAATCAGATTATCATATTGTTGCTTAGTTCCTTGCATGAAATCCAGAGCCCTAGTGGTGTAGATTCGTTTGGTTCATGAATTACACTAGCTAGGTCAGTTTAAGAAGATATACATGCCTCAGATTTTGAATGTTTCATTGTCAGTTATAAATGTCACATTCTCAGTTAGAATGTCAGAATAATGAGCTATCCAGTATAATTCAATTATATTACATTGTTCATATTTCTAGTTGGGAGTAGGCTTAGACCGAGTGGACTAGGGTTCATCGTACCCGAATAGTCCCAGAACTACATGCCCCCGTAGGTTTATAAGTCCCCTCTGTGGGC
>JAJONR010000322.1:0-211591 GCA_029582245.1 Solanum etuberosum
CAATCCTACCAAATAAATAAAAAATTATAAAATCGCATAATAAATTATTACAAAGATATTTGTTCTCCACTTAAGTAATTGTTTCATCTAACTTTAATTCAATAAAAAAAAAATTGAACACAAATTGTAGTGTACTATTCTTTAATATAATCCTCCCACATAGTAAATACAATCTTCTCACGTTGAACTTGCATTTCTCGATCATATGATCGAGAAGACGAACCAACATTGTTACTTTCAGCCATTTGTTGGTCAATATCATTCGCAACTATATTTTCATGCTCATAGACCATAAATATTTCATCGCTCCTTTGGTATTCTCGCAAATAATTATGTAACATTGTACAAGCTATGCCAATTTTCACTTGTGTGGCAATATCATAATGGTTCATGCCTTGTTTCACTTGTGTGCAATTACGCATTTTCAATGCATTAATTTCGTGCTAAAATCAAACATATTGGAAGTAGTGATTATCAAACATACATCACCATTTTTTTCCTTTTTCATATTTAATTACTTTAAACATTTTCATATGTAGCCGAAAGAGAAGTTCTTTTTATTATGAAAAATCAAAAAAAGTATTACTCCCTCCATTCATATTTATATTCACCAAATCAATTCCTACTTTATCATTTATATTCACCATATTTAAAGCAATAATAAATTTTATGTTGGTGAGAATAATAAATTTTATAAAGAAATGATGTGATTATTAATTTTATTTACATATGAAATAAATGGTTAGTAGATATAAATGTGGGGTTGTTTTAATAAAATATAAACTTGTGGATCATTTTTTATATTTAAAAAATCTCAAATCATGATTTGAGAATTCTCAAATCCTGATATGGAATTCCCAAATCATGATTTTTGAAGAATATGAGATTTCATCTCATGATATGAAATCATGAGATGGAATCGGCGTGAAATCGCATGTCCAAACGATGATTCCATCTCACGATTCTATATCATGATATGGTATCGCATGACCAAAACCCTACTTAATATCTCATGTGGTCTCTCAACGAATAACTTTTTCCCAGAAAGTCACTCAACTTTCTTTATAATTTCAAAGTCACTCAACTCTTTTAATTTAAAGTCACTCAACTTTCTTTATAATTTCAAAGTCACTCAACTAGGAATTTTTCTCACCAAAAGTCACTCAACTAATGGTTCTTCTCACAGAAAGTCATTCAACTATGAATATTTTACCTACAAAGTCACTCAACTATTGATATTTCATTTAAAAAGTCACCCATCAATTTAAATAATTCTTTAATTAATTTTTTTTTGAAATATAATTTTGTTTTAAACTAATTTTTTAAAAAACTAATAAAATGTTCATTTTAATTATTTTATTGGAACATGATTTTTGTTTTAAACTGATTTCTTAACGAATAATAAGACACTTATTTTAATCATTTTATTAAATTTTGTTGATTTACAAATTTATTTTAAACTATTTTTAAAAAAAAAATGTTGTACTGCCAACATAATGGTAGATGCCAATGCAATGCATCTTTTTTTTAAAAATAAATAAATCAAATGTGGGACTATCCCTTTTATTAAAAATAATAAAACCAAGTCCACAAAAACAGAGACAAAATAAGCAAAAAGGAAACAATAAAGCTAAGGAAAAGGAAATATTAGAGAAGCTGAGGAACCCTCGTCTTCTTCCTTGGCAGCAGCAGATTCTGAGAGCAACTCTGGTAATCATCGAGACCAACAACTTTGATCGCCTTCCATTTGCAGATAGTGAGACACGAAATGCTATAGAGCTTAAGAAGCATCTACCTGAGCATTCAAGCTTCTCGCAAACGCCATGGATCCGACTTGATGAAGACTTCTTCAACTCGTAACACTCGTCCAGCTTATTTGTAAGGTAAAGACCAAATCAGAGAGCTTTACACCTCTGACACAGATATTACAAAGAGATTTAACTAATAAATTCCTAAATCATGCAGGCTGAGCTCCGAGAAGCTAATACCACTACAACGATTAAGAAGCTTATTAGGTAAACCACTTTTATTCCGCAGTATTTAGTACATCCGAAAATAATTTCTTGCCTGATTTAGTTGTGGTTCAAGCTAATGTTCCACGACTATGATACCCTCTTCGCATAGATGTTATATAGATGTTGTTGTACGCATGATATCCATTTTTGCTGATGTATGCACCCATTTCTATCGACTCTTGAACCCTTCTCTGTATAAAGGTTTTTGTTTTAGATATTGAAGTTTGCATTTTGACACTTATTTGTCCTGAGATTTGGCGTGACTTGTTTATCGCCTTGTAGTATTGCTTTAGCTTATCCTGATAGATCTTCTAATGAAATCAAATGAATGCTATTTGTACCTGCTAAACTGAAGGCATAGTTAGTTTAAAAAAACAACCAGTTTGTTCATCTCTCTAAAAATGTGTATCACCGCCACTTCCTTCTCCTTTAAAATCTCCATAATGCACTTTATGTCCACTGATATTCCCTTAGGGATTTCCCATATTTCGTCAAGGACTTTCTTAATTATAAGGGAGTTTGTTTCCATCACAAGAGGGAGATAGTTGTTCTTCACACAATACAGTACTTTCACTTCAGCTTCTAACGAAGCTATGACACAAGCAACTTTTGCATAGACCGAATCTCCATGTCTGTTTCTCACACAAAAATCCTTAGAGCTGAGGGATAAGGGATCTCTACTAGAACCATCAGTGTTGCATTTAAATACTCCAAGACAGGACCATCTTACTATTTTCCAAGAGAGACTGGTGTATATTCTTCAAAAAAAATTGCTATCCAAGGACAGAAGTTTGGATATTAGATAGCCAAGGATATCTATTTACAACAAATAAATGGATATTCATGTTGACTTTTCTAACCATAGCAAACCTGGATAATTTTCCACCATTTCTAAGAACATTTCTTCTTTTCTAAATTTGTCATATGATAAATATTTGAACTGCACTAAAAAGAGGTCTCAGTTTAACATAACAATCAGCACCACACCATATGTCAAGTGTTTGTTTCAACTATATATAAGGTCCATGTATCCTTGTATCTCCTGATAGAGTTCTCCATAGAAAATTGGCATCAGGGGATGCTACAAACAAATGGTGACACTGAGTTGTTACAACAAACACAGATAACTGAATCAATAATTTTGCACCTAACTAATACCTCTCTAATGGGGATTCTTTTAAACGCCACTTTCTCCATAAAAGAAAAGAGACTGTGAATTTTTTTCCAAATGATCATAATATCATGTTGATTGTTCTTCCTTTGTCTCAACATTTCCACGGCACTTCTAACAGCGAAGTTTTCTTTACTGTTGGACATGCACCATGGTTTGTCCCTTTCATTAGATGCTAGACCAGTATCAAAGTTAGTACTCACATGATCACATATTTCTTCCCCAAACATCTCCCTCATCATATTCATATTCCAACCATCAGTGTTCATAACATGATTAACTTCTGTAAATTAGGTAAGTCCATAAATATACTTTTAAATGCATGTTTTGAAAAGAGTTTTCAAAGAAAGAATCAAATGATTTTATATGTACTATTTGTTAGTGAGAAAGAGAACGAGTATAATTGGTTTTCTTCCGAAGAGTACTTCAGTAAAAAAAATTGTAAGTTAAGTAAAAAAAATAGTCCCTTTCTCTATAAAGGGTGATTGAGCAAAATTGATATGATTTGTTTTGGGAGTAGTATCGAGCACCGAATTAGGTAAGAATTTATTTTTAACTCGAAGTCCCATAAAACAACCTAGCCATTGTAGGATAGGATCGCACCAATTTGTCGTGTGACTCCTCACTGCCTCTGAGAAGGCCTATTAGATAGAAGCGTAGTTACAGTAGCATCCTATACCCCGACAAGGTATATGATGGCCCTTGCAATATAGGCGCAACATTTTATCATTTCTAGGATCATAGTAATGGTTTTCGGTTAGAGAGACTCCCCACGGAGTAAAGTTTTCTATTCTCACATTATTTTTGTTGCACATCGGGTTGTAAAGTACAAATTCTTTACACTACGTGTCCATATATTGTTTACTTGATATGTTTTCCGCCATCACTTCAGTTATTATATTATTCATCCATATTACATACTTGTACATTTCATGTACTGATGTTATTCATCCTGCATCCTTTTATGATGCAGATATAGGTGTTTAGGATCATCAACATGTGTTTCATTGACATCACTTGCACTCGTAGAAAGCTTCTGGTGAGGCCTCCTAGATTTTGGAGGACTCCAGTCTTTAGTTTACTTTTAATAGTTGTTTAAGGTTGTCGTGAGTCTTGTCCCAGTGTCTATCTTAAAACAGTAGAGGCTTCATAGATAGATAGCATTGAGATTTTTTTCAGTATTGCTATTTAGATGTTTTGATAAAATTATTACTGCTTTGATTCAGTATTTTCAGACCATTTAATTGAGTACTTTGACTTAATAACTTAATGACTTAATTCAGTTTTAAAGTATATATCTGCTTGATTCAGTCTTCCGTTAAGTACTCAGTCAGGCCAAGGGTTCTCTTAGGGACCAGTAATGGTACTCGAGTGCCGTCCACGTCCAAAGGGTAGGCTTGGGGTGTGACAAACTTAGTATCAGAACACAGAGTTTATGAGTCCAAGTGCGTCTATGAATCCTTGTCTAGTAGAGTCCATCTAATCGGTGTGAAGCACGCCACATCTATAATGAGGAAGCTACGACATTTAGGAATTTATTCCTTTTCTTCATACTCATGTTCATGCGATAGAATTCAACTCTATAAAATTTTCTTCTAACTCGTGCTTACGCGTGTCTCTTTAGATCATGCCTCCACAAAGAGTTGTTCAAGGACGTTCTGCTTGAAGAAATGGTAATCCTCAAGGTCAAAAAGCTTCCAATGCACTATGAGTGAAACCCCCTCAGGGAGATGTCACTAATGTTGAGTTCAGGAATGTTATTCAGATATTGTCTCAAGTGGTGACAATACAGGTTGGTCACCAAGGAACGGTCGTCAAAATGTGAATGATACATTTAGAGTCTGAGAAATTCTATGAATGAATCCCGTAGAGTTCACTGGGTGAAAGATCAATGAAGATCTAGAAAACTTCTTGGATGACCTTCCGTAGGTGTTTAAGGTCATGCATGCTGCTGATGTCGAGCGTGTGGAGTTGGATACTTACCAGCTCAAGGGTGTTTCCAAGATATGGTATGACCAGTGGAAAAGGACTAGAGAAGAAGGTCACCACCCTTAGGCTGGACTGTGTTTGAGAATGCTTTCTTAGGGCGCTTCTTTCCCCAGGTGCTAAGGGAAGAAAAGGTAAGAGAGTTTCTTAATTTAAAGCAGGAGTCTATGAGTATCTAAGAGTATAGCCTCAAGTTCACTCAACTATCCAGCTAAGCTCCACAGATGGTGGCTGAAATGAGGAGTAGAATAAGTTTGTTTGTCTTTGGGCTATCCCTTTTATCTAATAAGGAGGGGAAGGAAGTAATGTTGATAGGGTACATGGACATAGTTAGGCTTATGATTCATTTACAATAGGAGGAGGAGGACAAGTTGAAAGATAGGGAAGATTTCCATCTTAAAAGGGCTAAGACATCAAGTTATGAGTCCGGCAAGTAGAAGACCGAGAATGGAAATTGGTTATCCTTCCAGCAAAGGTAATCTGTACCGACTCCATTGTCAGCTAGTTTACATTCACCAAGGAATAGGAATGATCACAAGAACCACAACTCCCAGAATTATAGAGCTCACGGTTCACAGTCGCACAGTGTGGCACAATGGTTCACTTGCAACCCACTTTACGATAAGTGTGGTAAGCTTCATCCGAGGGATGTTGTGTTGGTACTAATGGTGGTTAGAAGTGTGGAACTAAGGGTCACTTTTATAGGGAATGACTAATGTGGAACCACGGTGATGGGGGAAGCAGGGTCCAAGCTTCTTTGGCACCCCCACCTGGTAGGAACGCACCAAAGGGTGCTACTTCAGGAGCAGGCGAAGGTTCAAACCGTATGTATGCTATCTTTAGGATCAGGAGAACTCGCCAGATGTAGTAACATGTATTCTTAAAGTCCTTTCTCTTGATGTATATGCCTTACTTGATCCAAGTGCGAGTTTATCTTTTGTAACTCCCTATATAGCCATAGAGTTTGGGATTTGTCCCGAACAACTTCTTGAACCTTTCAGTGTTTTCTACACCTATTGGGGAATCTATTCAAGCAGAAAGAGTCTATTGAAATTCTACCGTCTCTATATATCATAAAGACACCATGGTTGATTTAATTGAATTAGACATGGTGGATCTTGATTTCATTCTAAGCATGGATTAGATTTATGCTTATTATGCCTTAGGCTATTGTAGGACTCTAGTAGTCAAGTTTTAGTTTCCAAATAAGCCAGATATAGAAAGGAAAAATAATCTAGTACTGTCTAAGGGTCATTTCATCTCATACCTAAAGGCAAGAAAGTTGGTCCCCAAAGGGTGCATCTATCACTTAGTTTGAGTTAATGATTCTAATGTTGAGACACCATCCCTTCAGTCAGTTCAAATCGTAAATGAGTTTCCTGATGTCTTTTGCGATGATGTTCAAAGCGTCCCTCCCAAAAAAGAGATAGACTTTGGAATTGATGTTCTTCCAGATACTCAACCCATCTCTATTCCGCCATATAGAATGGCTCCATCTGAGTTTAAAGAGTTAAAAGATTATTTGAAATATCTCCTTGATAAAGGCTTCATCTGACCTATTGTCTCACCTTGGGGCTATCCGGTCTTAATCGTGCGAAAGAAAGATTGTTCCCTTAGAATGTGTATTGAATATCGTTAGTTGAACAAGGTCACTATAAATAAAAAATATTCCCTCTCTTAGGATTAATGATCTTTTTGACCAACTTCAGGGTGCCACTGCTTCATATCTCAGCACATCATCCTAAGCAATCCTAAGAAATGGGCCAGGCGGGATGGTGCGCTGAGATATTAAGGTAGATTGTGTGTTCCAAATGTGGATGAGCTCCAATAGAGGATCATGACAGAAGCTCATAGTTCCAGATATTCAATCCATTCAGGTTCCATCAAGATGTACCATGACTTGAGAGAAGTCTATTGGTAGAATAGTATAAAGAAGTGTATTGTGGATTTTGTTGCTAAGTGCCCAAATTGCCAGCAAGTCAAGTTGAGCACTAAAGGCCATGTGGTGTGGCTCAGAACATAGCTCTTTCGGAATGGAAGTGGGATATGATTAAAATGGACTTCATTAGTATCTTGTCGTGATCTCATAGGCACCATGATTCGATTTGGGTGATTGTAGATAGAATGACTAAATTTGTCCATTTCTTCTCGGTAAAGACTATAAATTCAACAAAAGATTATGTCAGTTTATACATCCGTGAGATCGTCCAACTTTATAGAGTCCTCCATCATTTCAGATAGTGGTGACCAATTCACCGCTCAACTTTTGAAGTCATTTTAGAAAGGCTTGGGTTCTAAGGTAGACCTTAGTACTGCTTTTCATACTCATATGATCAAGCAGAGTGCACTATTCAGATCTTAGAGGATATATGGAGAGAATGTGTGTTGGATTTCAAAGGGAGACCACTTACCTCTTATAGAATTTTCATACAATAACATCTATCATTCTAATATTGAGATGGCTCCTTATAAGGCTCTTTATGGGCGAAGGTGTAGATCTCATATTGGATGGTTTGAGGTTGGTAAAGCTGAGTTGACAGGACCAAAGTTAGTTTATCAATCCATAAAGAAGGTGACATAATCCAAGAGAGGTTGAAAATAGCATAGAGACATCAAAAATCCTATACAGATCTTAAAAGAGGAGATCTGGACTTTGAGGTTGATGATTGGGTATATTTGAAAGTTTCACCTATGAAGGGTGTTATGATATTTGGTAAGTGAGAAAAGCTCAGTCCCCGATACATTGGTCCTTACAGAATATCCAATAGAGTTGGTAATGTAGTTTATCAGTTGGAGCTACAACACGAGTTAGAGACAGTCCATCCAGTATTTCACAGCTTTATGCTATCAAAGTGTTTAGGCGATTCTTCACTTATTGTACCTACCGAGAATATTGGTATCAAGGATAGCCTATCTTATAGGGAGATTCCCATTCAAATTCTTGATCGACAGGTTTTGCAAGTTGAGAACCCAAGAGGTTGCATCAGTCAAGGTCTTATGGAGAAATCAGTTTGTTGAGGAAGCAACTTTTGAAGCTGAGGAGGATATGAAGAATAGATGCCCTAATCTCTATTCCTCATATTTTGTTCCAGTCCAAGGTATTAACTCTTCCTAAAGTACTCATTCAATTCAGTACCTCCTTAAGTGTTTCGAGTTCATGAGTTTTATGTGTATTTTCCATTAAATTAGATTGTTAAACATTTCCCTACAATTTCCATGCTCAGTTCATCCATCATTGGATGATGAATGATTCCAAGGGGGAGATATTGTAACACTCCAAAAATATCTAAGTTAAGGCGCGAATCATTCTTTATTTATATGAAAAATTGTAGTGGGTGATTCTTAAATTGCTCATACGATTAAAGGTGAATTCTTTAGTGTTGGAATGGATTTAGATATGAATTAAAGTCACAAGAATACCCTAGCATAAAGTTGAGTTGAAAGCTTTCTTACCGGTAAAGTTTTTGACATAAAATTCTACTTAGGTCCACTTCAAATGATCATATATCTTAGCAAAAAAAATGAATTAGGTGACCCATGACCTATCAAATTGAAGATATATGAGTCTTATTTCAAACGACACCAAACTTTTCCTCATTTCGAGTTCGGATTAAAAAGTTATGACCATTTTATAAGAGACTACCGCATCATAGTTTCTAGAGTCAGCTCCTACGACACCTTTCTACGGACCTTCAAAATTTCAATGACCCATACTGTCAACTCGTCAAAAACTTCAAAGAGTCTAATTTTTGGGGTCCAATTCATACGGATCAATTCTACAGGCCGTAGAAATGCTTACGGGGCGTTGATTAGACCCGCATAATGGACTTTTGAGCCTGAAAATTGTATATTTTATATGGATTGGATCTACGGTCCGTAGAAACTTCTACGAGTCATAGATTGGATCACTAGAATGAAATTTTGAGCCTTAAGATTCAATATACATTCCACGGATGGGATCTACGGTCCGCAGATCAAACCACGAACCTTAGATGGACCCATAGAATGTTTTTGTCAGTTTTTAAGAGGGGTAGTTTAGTCTTTTCCCACCCTTTCTAAGCCTAAACTGCTACGCTTTTACATCTAGTTAAGGGCTTAAATAGTGTTAATCAATTTGACATAAATAGTGTTGATTTGTATAATGCATATTTTATTCTAAATTGTTGTTCATGTTTCATATAACGTGAACCCTACTTGTTTATAAAGGTGATTTTTACATAGATTATTATATGATATTTCTTATACATCGATTTCGGACTTGATAGGTAAGTCCATAAATATATGTTTAAATGCATGTTTTGAAAGAGTTTTCAAAGAAAGAATCAAATAATTTCATATGTACTATTTGTCAATGAGTAAGAGAAAGAGTATAATTGATTTTCTTCCGAACAGTACTTCAGTAAAGAAAAGTAAAACTAAAGTAAAGAAATAGTCCATTTCTCTATAAAGGGTGATTGAGCGAAATTGATATGATATTTTTTGGGAGTAGTATCGAGAACTGAATTCGGTAAGAGTCTATTTTTAACTCGAAGTCCCATAAAACTACATAACCATTGTAGGATAGGATCGCACTGATTTGTTGTGTGACTCCTCACTACCTCTGAGAAGGCCTATTAGATAGATCCATAGTTATAGTACCATTCTATAACCCGACAATGTATAGGATGACCCTTGCAACATGAACGAAATGTTGTATCATTGCTAGGCTCATAGTAATTGTTGTCAGATAGAGAAACTCCCCACAGAGTAAAGTTTTCTATTAATGCATATATGGTTGTAAAGTACAAATGGTTTACACTACTTGTTAATATATTGTTTACTTGATATGTTTTCTGCCATCAGTTCAGTTATTATTTTATTCAGTCAGATTACGTACTTGTATATTTCATGTTCTGATGTCATTCGTCCTGCGTCTTCTCATGATGTAGATATAGGTGTTCAGGATAATCAACATGCGTTTTGTTGAGATCACGTCCACTCGTAGATAGCTTTTGGTGAGGCCTCCTAGCTTTGAGAGTACTCCAGTTTTTAGTTTACTTTTAGTAGTTATTTAGGGTTGTCGTGGATCTTATCCTGACGCCTATCTTAAAATAGTAGAGGCTTCATAGATATATAGTATTGAGAGTCTTTCAGTATTGCTATTCAGGTGTTTTTTCAAAACTATTGTTGCTTTTATTCAGTATTTTCAGACTATTTAATTGAGTACTTTGACTTAATTGTTTAATTCAGTTTTAAAGTCTATATCTGCTTGAGTCAGTCTTCTGCTAAGTAGTTAGTTAGGCCAAGGGTTCACTTGGGGACCATCAATGGTTCTCGAGTTTCGGCCACATCCAGAGGGTAGGCTCGGGGCGTGACACTATACTACTTTTAAAAGCATAAACTCCCCAATTTTAATGCTAAATTACTATAATATCTCCAACTAAAAACAACTATTTTAGTATATCTTTTATATTTTATATTTTTTTTATTTTTTTATTTATCTATATTAAAAGCAGACACATTTTCACATTGAAGGGTTATGATTTTTTCAAAGGCTTGTATCTTTTCTTATGAGTTGTTAGTTTTTCAAAGGGTTGCGACTTTTCTGATAAGACACAATTAACATATGTTCATACTACCATTTGTTGCTATAAATAAAGAGGTTTCCTTTTATTCGAAAGTAAATTTTTTATAAGTTTACTCTATTTCTTCTTAAAAACCTCAAGTGTGATTTGCAGCCATTGAGTGAGTTCGAAGTTTAGTAAAATTAGAGGTATCACACATGCAAGGGTTGGTGAAAAAATTATCCCAATCATATTCTCTAAGCACACTAGGCTGCAAACATGGTTCAAAAGATTAGAAATGTGAAGGTCTTATTTAATTTTATGTATTCGAATGTTGGAAATCATAGTTAAGTTAATTTTGTCTGCAATTTTTGGTTTGTTTTTCAAGAGAATTCTGATAAAAAAAAATTCAAACTATATTATGTACATAAGTTAATTTTATTTATTTTCACTGCGTCTTAACTTAATATCCATGTAATATTTTGATTTAATCTTTTTAAACTATTCATAGGTTCAACTCAAATGGTTGTTTATTCTTATTCATCTACTAACTGCCTTGATTCAACGATATTAGAAGAAGGTATCAGAATAAACTTTTTTCTCCCTAAATTCTGATTTCACTTTCAGAAAATAAATGATACTTTCACAACCATAATTTGAAAATAATTTTTAGACTTAATGCTTTGCAATGAAAATTAATGTCACATCCCGAGGCTACCCCATTGGCGTAAACATGAGACTTAGGATCATGAGTGACCCCAAGCTAACCCTGAGCTGGCATATCAAGCATACTAAGAACAATTGAATAAAGATATACTATGCAGAAGCTTAAAACAATAATTAACTGAAAGTGTGGAATACCCAAAACTAATCTGAATATATAAAATGTACTACGACTTTAGTGATATTGAACAATTACTCAAAAGCTAAAGCTGAATCGAATACTGTGTCTGAAAATCCTCTACTGACTAAAGTTACTTGGACATGCCCCAGCTAACTCTAGCAAAATTGAAAACTAAAATAAAAGACTGAGTATGAAAAACACGCCAATTGTCCTCGAAGTATGAGGCCTCACAACTAAAGCCGCTGAAAATTGATAGGGAACCGATCTATGCGTGATCTGGATGCTGAGTACCTGAACCTACATCATGAAAGGATGTAGCACATAGTATGCATCAGTACTTGGAATTTACTGAGCATGCAGGATATAGAATATAGTTGAACAAAATACATAAGCTGAACAACCATACTGAGTAATGATATAAGCTAAACAGAATAATAATACTGAAATATACTAAAAACTGAGCTAAATGCAATGAACAACTGCTAATCATGAACATGACATGTTGAGACTGAATACTGAAGTATAACTGGAAACCTAGTCAAATGCACTACAGTCTGACTGTGGGAGCTACTATTAATCGACATAAAACCACGTGAGCTAAATGCGGAGTCCGATGTATACCCCCTATCGAGAGGACCCAATATACCTTGCCAGGGGTATAAAGGCATGACTAGCGTGATCACTAAATCTGATGCCCAACAGAGGGGACTTATAAACCTACAGGGGCACGTAGTTCTGAGACTATGAGGGTACGCTGAACCCTAGTCCAACTCGGTGCTAAGTCTACTCCCAACTGAATATGTAAATTATACATTATGACTGGATTATTGAATAGCTCAAAATACTGACATGCAATATGAGAATGCAACATTTATATACCGATAATGTGACATTCAAAATCTGGAGCATGATTATCGGTTTAACTAACCTAGCAAGTATAATTCATGAACTAAGAGAATTTATACAAACTAGGGTTCCAAGAAACAAAATATTTCAATTTAGGATACTACAAAAGCTAAATCACAGTAAATATCCAAGGTTTTTGAAACCCTAGGTCTAAACAAGATATGGAGAATCAAGGAACTGATTGAATTCTAGGGACATAGTGGATTAAAGGAACCCATTAGTGAAATCCCACATACCTGGTGATGAAATTCAAGGAGAAATCAGTTGGATTTCGGGGCTGAACTGAAGAAAATCTCATGTTTGTTCTTGAGGGGTTGGTCGACTCTTTCTCCTCTTTTGCTCTAAGTTTTGGTGAATTTTGGGAGGATAATCGATTTGGGTAAGTTCTGACTAATTTACTAGGCTTAAACTAAGTAAAACGATGTAGTTTAGGGACTAAACGACGTAGTTCAACTATCCAACGCATAGGGAAAAGACCAAAATGACCCTGACTTAACATCTGACGAAGCCATCGACGGCCCCTGACCGTGGACTGACCAACGGTCCGTCCTGGCAAGGCGTTATCTAACTTCAGAGAGTTGGTGCTGAGGGTCACGATCCACGGAACTGGACCACGGACTGTGGTCTGATCTACGGTCCGTAGGTTCAGTGGTGGGTCGTGCCTTTTCTGAAAATTCTGGGTGGAGTTGAGGTGACAAACCATGGACCCCACCTACGGTCCGTGGTTCAACCTACGGTTCGTAAGTGGCCTCCGTCGGTGGCACCTGCAACTTCTAAAAACCTACAATTTTGTCCTTTTCGAATCTGGGGTGTTACATTATCTCCCCCTTGGGGACATTCGTCCTCGAATGAGCCTAAACTAGCTGAGTATGGAGGGAAGGAGCTGCAATCCCTACCACTAAGTACTAGAAACTGATATCTGACTTAACTGAGTTCCAAGAACATGTAAATATGCTGAAATGCAAGAACAACTGAAGGAACATGATACGAAGACTGATTTTTACGCAAGACTAAACTGAGAGACTTGAGAGGAATTATTACCTCAAGCTGAAACAGAATCGGAAGGTAAGAGATGAGGATACTTGGCCTTCATGGTTGTTTCTGCTTCCCAAGTAGCTCCCTCTACGGACTGAATCCTCTATAAAACCTTCACTGAAGCTACTTCTTTATTCCTCAACCTACAAACCATACGATCAAGAATTTCAACTGGCACCTCTTCATAAGTGAGACTATCCCTCACAAACACACTCTCTAACGGTACTATCGATGCCGGATCACCCATACACTTCTTCAACAAGGAAATGTGAAAGACTGGATGTACGGCTGCTAGTTTTGCTGGCAACTCTAACTCATAGGCCACATTACTAACCCTTTTCAAGATTTTATAAGGACCTACATATCTCGGACTGAGGTTTCCTTTCTTTCCAAATCTATCACCCTCTTCATAGGTGACACCTTCAGGAAAACCCAATCATTGATTTCAAACTCTAAGTCCTTTCTCCTTACATCTGCATAGGACTTCTGACGACTCTGAGTTGTCTTAAGTCTATCTGTCATGAGCTGAACTTTTTCCATAGCCTCATGAACTGAATCTGGCCCTATCAAGTCTACTTCACCTACTTCAAACCAACCAATCGGGGATCTACATCTATGCCCATATAGTGCCTCATACGGGGCTATCTGAATACTAGAATGGAAGCTACTATTATAAGCGAACTCTATGAGAGGTAGGTGAACATCTGAACTACCCTTGAAATTGATCATGCAAGCTCTCAACATGTCCTCTAAAATATGAATGGTACGCTCTGCCTGACCATCCGTCTATGGATGAAATGTTGTACTGAGATTTACCTGAGTACCAAGACCCTTCTGAAATGATTTCTGGAAATGAGAGGTAAACTGAGGACCTCTATCTGAGATGATTTACAAGGGAACCCCATGTAACTTGACTATCTCATGGATGTAGAGTTTGGCGTAGTCCTCCGTTGAATCTGTAGTCTTGACAGCCAAGAAGTGAGAGGACTTAGTAACCCTGTCCACTATCACCCAAATGGAGTCATGTTGTCTGCGAGTACGAGGTAAACCCATAATGAAGTCCATGTTTATCACTTCCCGCTTCCATGTACGAATGTTAATCTCCTGAGTCATACCACCTGGTTTCTGATGTTCTACCTTAACTTGCTGACAGTTAGGACACTTACCCACAAAGTCTGCTATATCCCTCTCATGTCGTTCCACCAAATGATTTCCCGCAGATCACAGTACATCTTAGTGGCACCTGGATGAATGGAATACCTTGAATTATGAGCCTCTGTAAGGATCTGCTTCCTCAACTCACCCACATTGGGAACACATAAGCGACCTTGGTAGCGAAGCACTCCATCTCCCCCTTGGGAGAAAACCTGAACTTTCTACTGGTGAACTGCACCCTTCAACTGAAGTAGTATAGGATCACTATCCTGTTTCTCCTTAACCTCCGCTACCAATGAATATTCTGACCCATTCTAAACTATCACACCACCATCCAACGTGTCTGTAAGGCGAACTCCTAAGCGAGCTAGGCGGTGAACATCTTTGGCTAATTCTTTGTTTTCTTCTTCAACATATGCTACACTACCCATGGACAACCTGATAAGAGCATCAGCTACTACATTGGCCTTACCAGGATGGTATAGCACATTTATGTCATAGTCTTTTACGATCTCAAGCCATCTCCTCTAACGAAGATTCAAATCTTTCTGGGTGAACACCTACTGGAGGCTCTTATCATCTGTGAACACATCAACATGAACACCATACAAGTAGTGTCTCCAAATCTTTAGGGAAAATATTACGGCCACAAGCTTGAGGTCATGAGTCGGGTAGTTCTTCTCATGAACCTTAAGCTGTCTAGAAGCATAACTTATGACCTTACCTCGCTGCATCAATACACAACCTAGGCCAACCCTGGATGCATCAGAGTAAACTACATAACCATCTGAACCCTCTTGTAGAGTCAAGATCGGAGTTGTAGTCAACTTAGTCTTCAGTTCTGAGAAACTTTTCTCACACTCATCTAACCACTGAAATTTTACCTTTTTCTGAGTCAACTTGGTCAATGGGGAAGCTATGGATGAAAATCCTTCAACAAATCTCCTATAATAACCAGCCAAACCCAAGAAACTCCTGATATCTGTTGGAGAGGTGGGTCTGGGCCATTGCTTCACTGCCTCTATTTTCTGAGAGTCCCCTCGGATCCCTTCGCTAAAAACCACATGACCAAGGAAAATAAAAGACTGTAACCAGAATTCACATATGCTGAACTTAGCGAATAACTGGCGATCCTTGAGAGTTTGCAGAAAAAGTCTTAGATGAGTCGCATGTTCTTCCTCACTCCGAGAATAAATGAGGATATCATCAATGAAGACGATGACGAACAAGTCCAAATACTGTTTGAACACCCTATTCATTAAGTCCATGAAAACTACAAATTCATAATGACCATACCGAGTTCTAAAGGCTGTCTTCGGAATGTCACTATCTCTTACTCTGAGCTGATGATAGCCGGATCTGAGGTCTATCTTAGAAAAACAACTAGCACCCTGAAGTTGGTCGAACAAGTCATCAATCCTGGGGATGGAATACTTATTCTTGATTGTGACTTTGTTCAACTGTCGATAGTCAATACATATCCTGAGAGAACCATCTTTCTTTTTTACGAACAATACTGGAGCACCCCATGGAGAGATACTAGGTCTGATGAAGCCCTTATCTAGAAGGTCTTTTAACTATTCTTTCAATTTCTTAAGCTCGGCTGGAGCCATTATGTAAGGAGGAATTGAAATGGGTTAGGTATCTGGAAGGAGATTTATTTCGAAGTCAATTTCCCTTTCGGGAGGAACTCTCGGGAGATCTTCTGGGAACACTTCTGGAAACTCATTTACTACTGGGACTGACTCAAGGGTTGGGGTTTCAGAGTTTGAATCCTTAACCCGAACAAGATGATAGATATACCCTTTGAAAATCATTTTCCTGGCCTTAGGTAAGAGATGAATCGACCCATAGGCATTGAGTTACTACCCTTCCATTCTAAGACTGGCTCATTTAGAAACTAAAACCGAACGATCCTAGTTCTACAATTTAATGAGGCATAACAGGAATGTAACCAATCCATGCCTAGAATGATATCGAAAACTACCATTTCTGACTCTACCAGATCTACTGAGGTGGATTTTTGAGAGACTCTGACAGGGCAATTTTTGTATACACGTCTAGCTATTACTGGTTCACCAACTGGAGTAGAGACCGAGAAGGGTTCTGAAAGAGTTTCTGGACTGACACCGAAGTTTACTACTATATAGGGAGTTACAAAAGACAATGTATCCCCTGGGTCTAACAATGCATAAACATCTAAATGAAAGACTCATAACATCAGGAGAAACTTCATAGTCCTAGTGAGCCTGGAGAGCATACAACATGTTCTGGCGATGACCAGAAGCACCTTGCTGAGTTAGGCGACCTGCTGGTGCTGCTAGAACTGCAGACTGAGCCCTATTATTGTTACCTCTTTGCCCCTGCCTTGCAGAAGGGCAATCCTTCAACCTATGGCCGGACTTACCACACCCAAAGCACCCTTCCTTGCCTACAAGACACTCGCTCGGATGGTTCTTACCACACTTTGGACAAGTTGCGAAAGTCATGTTACCTGAAGCACTCCCCTAAGACTTAGAGCCTGATGCCCTACCTTTCTGATCCTGTTGAAACCTGGGGGATGGAGCACTAGCTGATGAAGGTGTTGGGGCTGTAGACCTCTGCTGAAACTGTGAGCAATTCCCACCACTCGACTTCTGCTGAGAGTATTCATAATTCCTTGTTCTAGCCATTTTGTTGTCCTCAGCCATTTCCCTAAGCTTATCTCCCTCAACTTGTTGAGCATGAGTCATAAGCCTAGAGATATTCATATCCTCTAACAGCATAGCATTCCTGCACTCTATCTTCACCAAGTCGGATACCCCAAACAGAAACTAACTCATTTGTTCCCTTGGATTGGCAACCATGTGGGGAGCCTACCTAGAGAGCTGGGTGAACCTAAGTCCGTATTCTTAGACTGACATGGTACCCTACTTCAAATTCATAAACTCTTGTGCCTTAGCTTCTCTCAACTCCCTTGGAAAGAACTTGTCCAGAAAAGCTCCAGTAAAACACTCACAAGTCACAGGAGCTGCATCCGCAACCCTGTTTTCTTTCCACTGAGTGAACCAAATGTGAGCTACATCCTTAAGCTGGTAGGATGCCAACTCCACTCTATCATTACCATTCACTTGCATCACTCCAAAGATTTTCTTAACCTCATCAATGAAGTTTTGTGGGTCCTCATCAACCTTTGACCCTAAAAACTCAGGCAGATTCATTCGAACAAAATCTCAAACCCTAGCTTCCACTGATCCACTATTAGTATTCGTAGGAACTGGGGCCTGGTGATTGTTCTTATTGGCCACACTCTAAGCCAAAAGTTGGATGGCATTCCAAAATTCCGCATTAGTGACCTCGTGGTTCGGGACTCGAGGAACTGCGTGCATTAGCTTTCCATGCGTAAGCTCTACAAGGAGGCATGATCTGAAACGCATAACGACAGATTAGAAAAGAGAAGTTGGATCATACCCACGAACGATAAGAATAACAAAGAAAATGAAGTTTTTTTCTTAAAACACTTTGTAGCCTCCCTCTCATAGATGTGGTGCACTTCACATCCATGAAAGAGACTCTACTTAGTGCGGCTTTCAGACATCCTAGGACTCTTGAACCTAAAGCTCTGATACCAAGTTTGTCACACCCCGAGACTACCCCCTTGTCGTAAACATAGGACTTAGGATCACGAGTGACCCCAAACTAACCCTGAGCTGGCATATCAAGGATACTAAGAACAACTGAATAAAGATATACTATGCGGAAGCTTAAAACAATAATTAAATAAAAGTGGGGAATACCCAAAACTGATCTGAATATATAAAATGTACTACGAGTTTAGTGATACTAAACAATCACTCAAAAGCTAAAGCTGAATCTAATACTATGTCTGTAAAGCCTCTACTGACTAAATTTACTGGGACATGCCCCAACTAACTCTAGCAAAATTGAAAACTGAAATAAAAGACTGAGTATGAAAAACACGTTAATTATCCTTGAAGTATGAGGACTCACCACTAAAGCTGCTGAAAATGGATCGGGAACCGATCTAAGCGTGATCTGGATGCTGAGTACCTGAACCTACATCATGAAAGGATGTAGCGAAGAGTATGCGTCAGTACTTGGAATGTACTGAGCATGCAGGATATAGAATATAACTAAACAAAATAATTAAGCTGAACAAGCATACTGAGCAATGATATAAGCTGAACAAAATAATAATACTGAAATATACTGAAAACTGAGCTAAATGCAATGACCAAGTGCTCATCATGAACATGACATGCTGAGACTGAATACTGAAGTATAACTGAAAACCTGGTCAAATGCACTAGAGTCTTACTGTGGGAGCTACTATTAACAGACATAAAACCACGTGAGCTAAACGCGGAGTCCGATGTATACGCCCCATCGAGAGGACCCAATATACCGTGTCAGGGTATAAAGGCATGACTGGCGTGATCACCAAATATGATGCCCAACAGAGGGGAATTATAACCGATGGGGGCACGTAGTTCTGGGACTATGAGGATACATTGAACCCTAGTCCAACTCGGTGCTAAGTCTACTCCCAACTGAATATGTATATGATACATTATGACTGGATTACTGAATAGCTCAAAATACTGACATGCAATATGAGAATGCAACATTTATATACTGATAATGTGACATTCGAAATCTAGAAAATGATTATCGGTTTAACTGATCTAGCAAGTATAATTCCTGAACTAAGAGAATTTATACAAACTAGGGTTCTGAGTTTTATACAAGGAATTAAGAAAACTTTCTAAGAAATAAGTTATTTCGATTTAGGATACTAAAACAGCTAAATCACAGTAAATATCCATGGTTTTAGAAACCCTAGGTCTAAACAAGATATGGAGAATCAAGGAACTGACTGAATTTTAGGGACCTAGTGGATGAAAGGAACCCACTAGTGAAATCCCACATACCTGGTGATGAAATTCACGGAGGGACCTAGTGGATGATAGGAACCCACTAGTGAAATCCCACATACCTGGTGATGAAATTCAAGGAGAAATCCTTTGGATTTTGGGGATGAACTGAAGAAAATCTCTTGGTTGACTCTTTTTCTCTAAGTTTTGGTGAATTTTGGGATAATAATCGATTTGGGTAAGTTATGACTAATTTACTAGGCTTAACCTGAGTAAATCGACGTAGTTTAGGGATTAAACGACGTAGGTTAACTGTCCAACGCATAGGGGAACGACCAAAACGACCCTGACTTAACAGCTGACGCAACCATCGACGGACCGTGGACTGACCGACGGTCCGTCCTGGCAGGGCGTCGTCTGGCTTCAAAGAGTTGGTGTTGAGGGTCACGATCCACGGACCTTGGTCTGACCTATGGTCCGTAGGTTCAGTCGTGGGTCGTGCCTTTTCCAAAATTTTTGGGTGGAGTTGAGGTGACCAACCACGGACCCCACCTACGGTCCGTGGTTCAACCTACGGTTTCTAAGTGGCCTCCGTCGGTGGCACCTGCAACTTTTAAAAATCTGCAATTTTATCCTTTTCGAATTCGGGGTGTTACAATTAATATCTAGGCTAATCATTCATCAATTCAAACTTGTGTTTTCCTCTTGTGTTTTTTATCACGTACATATTTCAGTATTATTTATATAATTTTAAAACATTAATACTAATTAGCATGAGATACACGTGCAACACACATGTTCAATAACTAGTACTATCTTATAATCATGAACTCCCTAACTTGAATATTAAATTACTATAATACCCCCAACTTAAAACACTTAATTGAGTAGATCTTTTCAATGAGTTGTGACTTATTTGATAAGACACAATAAACACATGTTTTATACTATCCTTTGTTGGCAATAAATTAAGGGGTTCTCTCATATTTAAAGTACGAATTTTACAAGTTTTCTATTTTCCTTCTTCTTAAAAAAAACTCAAGTGTCATTTGTAGTTGTTGAGTCAGTTCAAAGTTCAGTAGAATTTAAGCACTACCTTATTTAAATGTTAAATTAAGGTAATACCCCAACTAAAAACACTCAATTTAGTATATCTTCTCTACAAATTTTATATTTATATTTATAATATATTAAAAACAAGGAACTCAAACAATACAACAATAACCAATCAATGAATTATAGGGGAGGGATGAGAATGTATATTAAAGAGGTATAATTAAGAGAATTTTTTTGCGTATCACAATTACGTTTAAAATAAGAAAAAAAATTTAAATAAATAAAAAGCAGATATATCTAGATTTATATTATAAATAAATATAGATATTTTCGGATATTGATTTCACAGATTTCAATATACACATATGATATATAGTAATCATAAGAAAGTTTACAACCATTATTAATAGGAACTTATACTTTTTATTCTATTTATATTCATTTACTTAAATTTTTTGTTTAATAATATTTAAAAAAAATAAAAATAGTGTATTACATGATTTGATATTCACGTGCAATGTACGTGCAACAAAATAATATATATAACTTTTTCAAGAAGGGGATTCGATGAATTCATTGCACATAGACATATGGATATAGATTATATATACTGAGAGGAAAGTTCTTTTGGATCTAATAAAAATACTTTTGGTTTAAAGAGCCATGAAAATAAGAAAGCATGTGAAGATTCCTCTGATATATAGCCATGTTTGTCAACTCAATCAGAGCCATGTTTTCCAACTCAATTAGTTTTCATGGGATGTCACTACTTTCCCCAACGAAGATCCATCACTTTTTCAGCCATCACCGCCATCTACTTCTAATTATCAGATCTGTTTGTCCTTCCATTAATTAATTAATTACTCAATCAATATATTTATCTCTCTTAAATTTTCATATCTATAAATATACTTTTCCTTCTTAGAATGTCGACCCTTCATTTTGTGTTTTCTTGTTTTCTTTCTATGTTAGGGTTTTATGAATACCCATTTCCTTCTTTGAATGTCGATCCTTCATCTTGTTTTTTTCATTTTATTTGTTACTGTTTTAGTGTTTTGATTTGTAACTCTCACTAGGATTCTCTATGGAATCTCAATCCCACCAACTCTATTGTATTTTTATTCCATTTTCTACTTGAAATTTACCCTATTATTTTAAGAAATTATAATTTTTATGCTCTGTGCAGTTTAATGTATAATCTGATAATGAGACCTTTTATTATTCTAATGAAACTGTCGTGCGGTAATTTTACAAATCTAAACATAATACTTGAGGATAGATCAATACTTTTGATCAGGTGAATTTTTGTCTTGACTCTCAATCAATAATTTTATTCCTCACATATATATAAACTAGATTCGTGGCACGTGATTCCTTAAACATATTGGTATGTAATAAATCTTCATTAAAAGTATATTGAATGAATATAGCCTATAATTTTATGAATTTTTACGGTTGTGGTTTGTGTTGACATGTCCGTCGTTGTCATGGTAATTCCATTTTTGTCTGTACCTTTATCGATGAACATTATTAGTTTCGTTAGTGTTGTTAATCATTTATACCTTTTCCTTTTGTAAGAATGTAATGAATCATTTCTTACCTAATACTTCTTTATAGGTTATATTACGAGTGTATAATCCTTTCATTGCAACGGCTTCAACTAAACATGGTCAACACTTTGTCTTGGGAATTGTGATGCTTCTCTATGGAATGCGTCACTTCAGTAGTTAATTTTTATTTATTATAGTTTTTGAAGGGTACTAAGATGTAAAACTGGAATTCATCTTTGACCTTGTGAACCTTTCGGGGGAAGCGTTGAAGGCACTATCTTATTATTATGATTATTCAAATGTTCCATATTCAATTAATCAGAATTAGACGGTAACTGTGTAATCCATATTAGTAATATCTAGAATTTCCCGTGTCAGCTATATTTTCTAGTTTACAACAATAGTTCTCTTGACAATACCCATATTCTTTAGTTTCACGGCATACCTGTAGAAGCACTTTTTTATATATCATGAACTTATGGGTTCTTCCGGTAAAAATTATAAGGTAGTAATGTTTAATTAGTTATCCTGCTCCTTGTTTTGATGCCCTTAGTAGCAGCTCCATTTGTCATTGCGTTCATAAATGAGCAAAGTATTTTCAAATCAAAGAGGGAAAGCAATACATTAATTACTAGCATTTTCCTCTTTTTTCACATAGTTGGTTTTCAAGGTTTTATCAAACTTTGAGATGATACTTTTTAAATTAAACTCTGATTCTACGGTACTTCCTCCGTTCTATATTAGTTGATCATTATACTAAAAATAGTTGTCCACCTTACTAAATCAAGAAATTATTAATTAGTTTTTTTTTATATTACCCTTTTTCAATTAATTCTTTTTGAAAGTGTTCACATTTATTTGTAAAATTCTCAAAAAAATAATTAATGGGTGAATTAGTAAAATTATCTCCTTATTTATGATTTCTTAAGGACCCTGCAAAATGAAAAGTGATCAACTAATATGGGACCGAGGAAGTAATGTGTAATCCATAAAAGTAATATCACGGATTGCCACGTCAACTCATTTCTAGTTTAATTCAACAGTTCTTTCTATCAATGCCATTTAATTTAATTTCATGGCGTACCCACTGTAGACAAATATGTTTGGGAAAATTTTGAAGCGATTAATGGGTAATTAGTTATCTTGACCTTTGGCTGTTCGGATTGTAGTCGCAATCGTAAATGGAAAATGGGATTTTATATCCAAACTGGGATCTTACACATTAGTTACTACATTTTTCCTCTTTGTCGATATAGTACGTAGGAAATAAATCAAGATTAGGAGTCCTTATTAGTTTAGGATTTGTTATTTATGGTAATTTAATTATAGGGTTCCTTAGTAGTTTAGGATTTGTTTATTTATGGTATTTTTTAATTATATTTAATTAGGATTTGTTTAATGAGGTTCCTATACACTCAATGTAAAATTCACTCTTAAAGTCTCTTAGTTACACCTCTTAAATATACTTTCTCCTCCCTCTCCTATAGTGCATTACTAAGTTATTTGTATTGTTGAAGTTATTACTTTTAATATAATATAATATAATATAAATAAATATTGATATAAAATATAGAAGATATACTAAATTGGATATTTTTAGTTGGAGTATTATATTAATTTAACATTCATGTTAGGGAGTGTTCAAATTTCATTGAACTTTGAGATTCTCAACGTGTTAAATAGAAAACATAAAAAAATCATAGTTTAAAAATGTGAGGAAACTCCTCCATTTAAAGTTAACTAAGGTAGAATGAGCATCTGCTTATTGTACCTTATCATAAAAGTCACAATCCTTCATAAAAGTCACAACCCTTCGAAAAGGTCACAACTCATTGAAAAAGTTGTAAGCATTCAATGTGAAGAGGCCTTCTTTTAATATAATATAATGTAAATAAATAAATAAATATAACATAAAATATAGAAGATATACAGAATTGGGTGTTGTAAGAAGAAGAACAACAATAGAAAACTTTAAAAAATTGTAGTTTAAAAATGTGAGGAAACCCCTCTTTTTATAACCAATAGAGGGTATTGTATGAAAAAAATGTTTATTGTGCCTTATCAAAAAAAGTCACAACACTTTAGAAAAGTCACAACCCTTCAAAAAGGTCACAATTCTTCGGAAAAGTCATAACTCTTTGGAAGAGTCACAATCCTTCGGAAAAGTCACAACTCTTTGGAAAAGTCACAACCTTTTAGAAAAGTCACAACCCTTCGAAAAGGTCACTACTAATCGGAAAAGTTATAACCCTTTAGATATTGACTTGTTTAATTTTAATTTGATCTGAAATTCTAAAAAATAAAGAACAATTTTAATTTAAGGATATGTAGATAATATAAAATTGTCTTTTAACTTTGTGGTGTCCCCCCCCCCCCCACGAAAAATAAAAGAAAATTCTATATTAAACTGAATAAAAGTAAAAGTACAACAAATAAATTGAAAAAGAAAGAGTACTTATTAAATCTAGTTTGGAATCTTCAAATAAATTTTTGATTAAATCTTTTTTCTCCAATAGTTGTTCTAGTTTGTGCAACATAAAATCGTTGAACTTCTTATCAAGTAGAAGTTGGTGCAAAAGTATTTATGGCAATGAAAGTGAGTACATATTAATTATCTAGATAGAATTCTCATTTGAAGTTGAGTTATTCCATTCTACTTGTTGCATCAATTTTTGTTGATCTGTCTAATTCACTCACAAAAAATATTGTAATTACATAGTTGAACAATTCTCACAATCTTTCTTGTTTTAAGAAGAAGAAGAATAAAAAAACCTATAAAATTCATAGATTAAAAATGTGAGGAAACTCCTCTGTTTATAGACAACAAATGATAGTCTGAGAAGGTACTTATCGTGCCTTATCAAACAAGTCACAACCCTTCAGATAAATCGCAAGCATTCAGAAATATTATAACTCATCAAAAAAGTCACTACTCTTTAAAAAAGTTACAACCCTTCGGAGAAATTACTACCCATAAATGTGAAAAGGTGTCATCTTTTAATATAATATGGAACAAAAAAATATAATATAATATAATATAATATTATATAATATAATATAATATAATATAATATAATATAATATAATATATAGAATATATACTAAAGTGGGTATTAGATACATAGATAGATAGATAGATAGACAGACAGACAGATAGGTGTTTTATTTTTTACTACACGTTTTATTTTTTCACAAATGTTTTATTCTACTGAAAATGGTGTATATAAAATATCTAACATATCTATTAGATGACTCATCTGTTACAATAGATAATGCATCTGTTGCATAAATGTGATTCGTCTATTGAAACTGATGTCTAATATGTTTTATTATTTCAAACTTAACACCAGATTCATTAGCTATTGTAGTAGATGACTCATCGGGTGTGTCACATCCCAAAGTACCCTCTGACGTGACCTGGCGCATAGGATATCTAAAGGCCCTACAAAAGCAACTTAGCATACATCATACAAGATAATAGAGTTAAAAGACAGTTTATATTATAAAGAGTTTGTGAAAAATGAAGCGGAAGTCTAATTACTATCAAAGTCATCTATTACATGACGTAACCCATGAGGACTCACCACTACTCAACAACTACTAAAGTGATCACTAGCCACGAGGATGCGGAATCGGAGTGTCGGACCCTACATTTCGGAAACAGTGTAGGCAAGAGTATGCATTAGTACAACGAATGTACCAAGTATGACAGTATGCATAAGAGTTATAAAATCATGCTAAAAGGACTTTTTATGGCATGCAAAGACCAAATTAAAACATAAGATAAGAGGTTAGAAGCATAATCATTATCATGGTCAATGCAAGTAAAAATCATCTTTTGAACACATGTGAGATACTTCAAAAAGTAATCTTAGTTCATCATTAGTGTGGGAGTTATCCTTAACCAACATAGAGACCATGTGAATTATAATATGGAATCAGGTGTCTATCACACACCGAAAAGAGATGTCCTTACTTGTGAAGGTAAGAAGCATAACTTCGAGCTTAAGTGGATCCACTAGATAATATCTATCTAACACAAACCTAATGTGTCACATAGTTACGGGACACGGGTAATCGCCACTTTTCTACTCGGTGCTAAGCATATCCCATGGAATAGTCATCAATCATATTTATCTTAACTTTAAAGGACATTGATAATCGCCTCTTGTATTATCATTATGGGACATGGGTAATCTCCTCTTGTCTTATAATCAATGGAAGGGCACATCAAGTAGCCAATCCAAGCTAAAGTTCATTAGAATAGCTCCTAGTTATTCATTCATAGTTTAATTGAGAAAACCTTTCAACTCTAAGTATCATTGTGAGAAAACTCTTTCACATTCATGTATTGATTAATATGTGAGAAATCCTTTGACAACAACAACAACAACAATATTGATGCTTCACTCTCAAAGCAATCTTAAATTATTTTCATTAATGTGTATAAGAACATGCATATCTTCATAAATTCATCTTTCATAGGTCAAAACCCACCTTGTTTTATCATAGTCTAGAAAACATGGGTTAAGCATGGGTTCATGTGAATTCAACTTAAAAGCATGCAATTACTTGAATTCATACATAAGAAAACATAAATCAATCAATTGGATCAACATTGAAAGGAACCCATGGCAATTGAATAAAACCCTAATTTGATTGGGGAAATCAAGCTTTACAAAATTGGAGATTTTAGAAACCCTATGGAGGAAAGAGCTCCATAGGTGAAGACTATCGTACCTTGATGCCAAAAGCTTGCAATTAATGGTGGATTTTGAGACTTGATCTTGAAACCCTAGACTTCTTCTTCTTCCTTAGAAAGAGAAATATTTGGGAGGATGTACTTGATCAACTTTTGGGAATTTAGGAGAATGAATTGAATTGGGTGATTGGAGGGTTTAAAATTACTATATAGTGCCTAGGGTAGAGGGTAAAACGACATAGTATTGGGTTAAAACATTTAGAAAAAAAACCAAAAAGTCCCTTTAAAATAATTGTCGAACCCTCACCAACGGTCCACGGACCGTCCTGGTCGACTATTAGTGGGTTCAGATACCACCATTTTTGGACCCCCAATGACAGGACCCCATGAACAGTCTGTGAGTCCACTTACAGACCATACACCTTAATCGACGGTTCGAACTTTTGACCCTAAAATTTCACTAAGTCTGGGACTTACCTACGAGACCTACCTATGACTCATGCATTGAATGACGGACCGTTCTGGAGAATCGTAAAAGAGTACTGGGACTGGACATTTTCTGTACATTTGAACTTGCCAACCATGGTTCCACCTACGGTCCGTGGTCCAACCTACAGACCGTCGGTGGTTCCGTTGGAACTGGCACCAAATTTTTTTTAGAAACTGTAATTTTTGAATACAAAGTTTGTCACAACCCAAAGTACCTCCTATACGTGACATGGCGCATAGGACCCTGAAAGGCCCTACACATGTCACTTAGCATACATCATACAAGATAATAGAGTTTAAAAGATATTTTATATCATAAAGAGTTTATGAAAAATGAAGCGGAAGTCTAAATAGTCTCAAAGTCATCTATTACATCAAGAGTGATTGGGATGTAACCCATGCATCACATACAATATCTGAATATTAAAGATGATAAGAAATAAAAGGTTTGCTCCTTGGAACATGAGGACTCACCACTACTCAACAACTGCTAAAGTGATCACTAGCCACGAGGATGCGGAATCAGAGCGTCGAACCCTATATTTGGGACATAATGTAGGAAAGAGTATGTGTTAGTACAAGGAATGTACCAAGTATGATAGCAATGCATAAGAATTATAAAATCATGCTAAAAAAACTTTTCATGACATGCAAAGACCAAGTTAAAACATAAGATAAAAGGTTAGAAGTATAATAATGATCATGGTCAATGCAAGTAAAAATTATTTTTTGAACACATGTGAGATACTTCTAGAAGTAACCTTAGTTCATCATTATAGTGGGAGTTAGCCTTAACCAACATAGAGACCATGTGAGGTATAACATGGAATTTGGTGTCTATCCCACACCGAAAAGGAATGTCCTTACTTTCCAAGGTAAGAACCATAACTTCTAGCTTAAGTGGATCCACTAGCTAATGTCTATCCAAGAGAAACCTATGGTGACACATAGTTCTGGGACACAGGTAATCGCCACTTGTCCACTTGGTGCTAGGCATAATTTCCATGGAATAGTCATCAATCATATTCATCTTATCTTTAAAGTACATGGGTAATCACCTCTTGTCTTATCATTATCAGACATAGGTAATCGCCTCTTGTCTTATAATCCATGGAAGGGCACATCAAGTAGTCAATCAAAGCTAAAGTTCATTAGAATAGCTCCTAGTTATTCATTCATAGTTTAGTTGATAAAATCTTTAATACTAACAATCATTTATGTGATAAACCCCTTCCACATTCATGTATTGAGTAATATGTGAGAAATCCTTTCACAACAACAACATTGATGTTTTACTCACAAAGCAATCGTAAATCATTTTCATCAATTTGCATAAGAACATGCATATCTTCATATATTCATCTTTCATAGTTCATAACCCATAGTGTATCATCATAGTCTAGAAAACATGGGTTAAGCATCGGTTCATGGGAATTCAACTTAAAAGCATGCAATTATTTCAATTCATGCGTAAGAAAACATAAAACAATCAATTGGATCAACATGAAAGGAACTCATGGCAATTGAATAAAATCCTAATTTGATTGCGGAAATATAGCTTTACGAAATTGGGCATTTTAGGAACCCTATGGATGAAAGAGCTCCATAGGTAAATACTATCATACCTTGATGCCAAAATCTTGCAATTCATCGTGGAGTTGGAGACTTGATCTTGAAACCCTAGACTTCTTCGTCTTCCTTAGTGAGAGAAATATTTGGGAGGATAAACTTTATCAACTTTTGGGAATTTAGGAGAATGAATTGAATTGAGTTATTTGGGGTTTTAAATCATTATATATGGCCTAGGGTAAAAGGTTAAACAACATAGTATTGGGTTAAAACATTTAGGAAAATACCCAAAATCCCCTTTAAAATAATCTTCGAACCCTCACCGACGGTTCGTAGGTCCTACCACAGACCGTCCTGGTCGACCGTTGGTGGGTTCAGAGACTACCATTCTTGGACCCCCAATGACGAGACCCCATGTACGGTCTGTGAGTCAACTTACAGACCGTACACTCAACCGTGGATCCCAACTTTTGATCCTAAAATTTCATTAAGTATGGACTCACCTAGGAGGCCTACATACGACTCGTGCTTTGAATGACGGGCTGTCCTGATGAACCGTAAAAAAGCACTGGGATTGGAAATTTTCTGAACTTTTGAACTTGCCAACCATGGTTCCACCTACGGTCCGTGGTCCAACTTTTAGAAACTACCATTTTTCTTTTTTTTTCAAATTCGAGGTGTTACAGGTTGCATCAAATGAAGCATATGTTGCAATAGATAATGCATTTGTTGCAGAATATGAATCATATGTTGCAAATAGTATATTTGTTGCAACATATGACTCTAATGTTACAACATATTTCTAATATGTTTGATTATTTCCAACATAATCTACCATTGTTTCAACATATGCATTATTTTTAACACCCCAGAAACTAGTAGGCTAATTTAGAGCTTGACGTGAGGGTTAGGGTCATAGATTTAACTTTCCGTACTTAGAATGAAGGATTTTGGGTTAGAAAATCAAGGTACGACTCCCCAAGGACCAACCAAGGGTCCTTAAGGAGGACCCTAGCACTGCTCAAGAGAAGCTGCCCAAGGTAGTGCACCCATGCAGGGACCTACGCCCCGTAGGGGGGTCCACACCTCGTGGATGGCCTCGTGGGTCAGGATCCCAAAATGAAAGTTGCAGACCACCACCCACGGAAGACCAGCATACCTCGTGGGTCCACCTACGTCCCGTGGGTGAGGCAGCAGTTTAGCTTCAAACGGTTAAGTTGGGGACTAAGGGGTCTTTCCATATTTAATTAGAGATTAAGTGGTGTCGTTTTATATTAGTTTAGACCACCTATATAAGGACTTTAGACCCTTAATTAAGTGATTCCAAATTATTATTTCAAGACCCCCAGAAAGAAAACCAATTCCCTCTCAAAAATCATCTCTTTAGAAAGAAGAAGAAGAAGAAGAAGAAGAAGAAGAAGAAGAAGAAGAAGAGGGTCAAGCTAGGTCAACACTCCATTGTTTTAAGCTTGCTAGGCTTTGTAATCAAGGTATGATGGCTTATTCATTCATGGATCCCTTTCATCGATGAAGCCCACATGTTTCCCCCAATTGTGAAGATGAATCCAAAATTCCAGTTAGGATTCCTTCCTATATTGTGGGTATTGTTGTATGTTGATCCAATTGAGTGGATAATGGTCGTTTATGATTGTTGATGATGTAATTACATGTTTTTAGTATGATTATACATGTATTCTTGATTAATCTAAGATTCTAGGGTGAAATTGATATAGTTTTGTTTTATGCCATGAAAGAGGAAATTGAGGGCTTAGATGTGATCTTCTAAGATTGATGAATTACTTTATGAATTTCTTGAGATTAGAGCACCTAGATATGAATTGCTTAAAAGTAAAGCTTGTAGACATGAATCGATTATATTAGTGTTTATATGATGAACCATGATCGGTAATGTTGAGATTCAGTTTATATGATGATATATGACGAGAATTTCTTAAGAATGAAGCATGTGGTTAGATTGTCTTGAGAATTAGGCACATATGAAGACCATGAGAAGTATTGCTTGAGAGTAAGGCTTGTAGTATGAATGTGATTTCTAGGGCTTTGAGGTTAAAAGCTAATATAAATAAACTAAGGATGTTAAGGCTTTAAGAGGGAAGCTATTATGTAAGTTGAATTGCATATGGTATTATTGTGGAAGGACTTCACCCACATGACCTATATTATGAGTGTAAGAGATCATGCATGTAATGAATTGATTAGTTGAATTGTGATTATATCCATGTCTAATGTAGTCATTCTAGATATGTTGATTTGATATGAGCCTTGATCCTTAAAAGGGCAAATTATGATATTATGCATGTTTTATGAATATTATGTACATGCTTTAAGAACACTTTGAGAGTAAATTGAATATGATTATGATCTCGTTGTTGTGTTGTTGAAAGGCTATTCTCATATACACACTTATGCATGATTATGATATGATGTGAAAGGTTTTCTCACAATATGATGACTCTAAGATTGAAAGGCTTTCTCACCTATTTAATCTATATGTAGACATGAACGGTGAAAGGTTATTCTCACGCATGATCTAAATAGTGGTCTTAATTGATATACCTTGAATCGGTAGGCTAAGGGCACCCTTTCATGTGTAGTTAAAGAGCTATCTTAAATGATTTGTCTTGAATCGGTAGGCAAAGGACACCCTTTCATGAGTGACTAATGAACTATTCTAATGATCTATCTTGAATCGGTAGGCCAATGGCATCCTTTCTTGAGGAGTCAAAGAGCTATTCTAGTAATGTACCTTGAATCGGTAGGCCAAAGGCACCCTTTCATGAGTAATGATATTAATATAGAATTAACTACTCTGTGGTAATTTAATGCTTAGTACCGAGTGGATATTGTGTGAGGTGGAAGCTCTCCCGTAGTAAGGCTGGGTTTCTAGAAGCGACCTCTTGAGATGGAAGCTCTCCCGTAGAAAGGTCGGGTTTCTAGAAGAAATCTCCTTATCCCATAAACTACGTGCGCCCGTAGGTTACTTAGCTAATGGATCCACCTAAGCTAAGAGTTACCGGTTCTACTTTAGGCAAGTAGA
This sequence comes from Solanum etuberosum, assembly GCA_029582245.1. Lineage (NCBI taxonomy): Eukaryota > Viridiplantae > Streptophyta > Magnoliopsida > Solanales > Solanaceae > Solanum > Solanum etuberosum. Next base: position 31,954 of record JAJONR010000322.1, read on the forward strand.
CCAACCCTTTTCGGTGTGGGTAACATCGGATTCCATGTTAAGCTCACATGGTCTATGTCGGTTAAGGCTAATTCTCACAACAAGAATATGAATTATGAATTATGGTTACTCAAGAAGCTTTACCTAGCATGGGTGGGATTATGGGATCTTGTTCATGCATTGTACAAGTATGCTTTGAGGGTAGTTATGATATGTTTCTCTTATGTTATGATGATCTATGTAATGAATATGCTTAGGACTTATGCTTATGGTGTATGTGTTGATGGATTGTTGCTATAGTTGTCTTCCATGATATGATTGACTAAAGGTGATAGATTCCCTTGTCTATGAGAAATAAGCTTAGGATGAGATCAGAGATGGTAAGTATGTATGATGGCCTAAGGTGGTACTTAGTGTGGGTGAGATTATGGGGTCTTATCCATGCATTGCACAAGTATGACTTAAAGCTACTTATGGAGTGTTTCTCTTATGTTATGAAGAACTATGTATGGACTATGCTATGAATATGAAGTATCTCCTATGTTCAAGGTTCATGCCTTATGATGACTAATGTTTATATTATGTCTATGTTGGAGTTTATGCTTATGATTTTATGGTTATCTCTTATTCTTATAGCCTATGCCTTATGATGATATCTCTTATAGCTTACGACTTATGTTATTATCTCTTATGATTATAATATATGTCTTATGTTGACTAATTCCTCTTATATGCTTATGTCGATGATTTATGCTAGCCATCATATTTGGTACATTATTTTACTAACGCATACGCTTGCCTAAATTCTTATCAAATGTAGGGTCCGGTGACATTGAGTTTAATTCCCGTGGCTAGGTTCCTAGTAGAGCAAGGAGTTGAAGATTTGGTGAGTCCTCATAGCATCGATGATTTGCTCACCTTTCCTTTATGTCTTTTCCTTTATGTTTTAGACTATTGTATGGTCTGCGTCCCAAAGAGTTATTCAAGTTGTTTTAGATGGTTTGAGACAAAGTGTTATAGACTTCCGCTTGCTTTTATAAAGACTTCGATTGTATAGAAAAAATGTTTTAAAATTTCCGCATCAATATTATTTACATTATGTTATTATATGCTAAGTGGCTTGTGTTAGGCCTTTTGGGGTCTAGTACGCCATGTTACATCTAGGGTGTACTCGTGGGTCGTGACAAACTTGGTAATCAGAGCACAAGGTTTAGAATGATTCTAGGATTGTCTCAAACCCACGTCTAGTAGATTCTTGTTCATAAGTGTGAAGCGTGCCACATTTATGAATAGGAAGCTATTAGATGACTAGGAAATCTCATTTCATCATTCTCTAAGTCGTGCCATAGAGTTTAACTCTATAAGGTCTTTCTCCTTATCCGATGGTCTTCAAGTTATGACTACTCGAAGGGCTCATGCTACAAGGAGAAAGGGAGAAAATGTTGGTTGTGATGCCAATTATGGCTATGTGACTAGATAGGACTTGATATGCTAGATTTAGATGTCATCCTTAGGATGGATTGGTAGTCTTATTATTATGCTCCTATGTGATTGTAGAACCCGTATAGTCAAATTGTTAGTTCCCGAATGAGCCTATCCATGAGTGGAAGGGGGAAAGTCTATGCCATAAGTTTGGAGTATGTTTTGTCTTAAGGTTGACTTTGAGGGTTGCATGTACCACCTAGCTAAGGTGAGGGAGATATGCATAGGTATTGACCAACTTCAAAGAGTTAGTTACCTTGTTAAGATTAATCTTAGGTATGGTCATTTTGAGTAGGGTGTTTAGATAATACCTAGACATAATTGGAGGGTAGAACCCTACTTGGCTATTTTGAGCTTTGGGTATGTTGATGAAGACTTAAGGAATAGGGTGTTTAGAAGAGACCTTGAGATGTTCAATTAGTAGACTCCTAATAAGGGTAGTAGTATAGTTCACCATAGTTTAGAATCACCATGTGTGATGAATGTGAAGGCTTAGTGATGACTTAATCCGACCTTAGTTAAATTGAAATGAATGATGCTTAGAAAGTCCGTTTAGGCTTTCTCCCAAGGGGGAGATGATGTGCTTAGATAGCAAGGTCGTTGAGTGTTCTTGATGTTCATGATTTGGATTGGCTTGAAATTCTCACCTTGAGAGATGTATTGAGTTTGGAAATTTTAGTCCCAGTTTGTAGGATCACATGAGATCTTGAGTAGATTTGGTAAGGTTGCTTGTAAACTAGAGTTGCTTAATGAGTGGCACCGGTGTGTACAGTTTTCCATGTCTCTTGAATATAGAAGGGTGTTGGAGGTCCGACATTCATAAATTCCTTAAGGAGGGTTTGGAGTTAATGAGAATTCCTCTAATTTAGAAATACCGGTAGGAATCTTAGACTGGCAAGTTAAGAAATAAAAGAGCAAGAAAGTTGCTTCCATGAAAGTGTTAATGAGTGGTCTTTTAGTGAGGATTTTAGGTGAGGGTGCTACTTGGTAGGCCGAGGGGCAATAAGATGTCCCGATATCCTCATCCTTTTTCCTTCCATTCCTCCTTTAACATTTAAATGATGAGTTCCTCATGGTTTATGCTTTATGTGAAGTTATGTGTGTTTTAGATATTTCCATGATTTTCTTATATGATGCATGTTCATGAAAATTTGTTTTTTTGAAAGAAAATGAAGTTGCATGATTTATTTTCCTCATGTTGTAGTGCATTGAGTATGAGTTGCCTATTTAACTTCATGAGATGAATATATGAACATGCCTTAGTCCGGAGTTGAGAGATTCCTCCTTGAATAAATGCTTTTTGAGAGTAAATTGCATGTGAGCTCCATGAGTGTATGTTGAGCATGTTATGGCTAGGAGATGATAGTTCCTCCTTGAACATGACTAGTTATGAGAATTTCTTGCATCTTGGGTTGTTAGATGTAGTTCCTACTTCCTTGTGTTGCATTGAGTATGTTTAGCTTGGAGATGAAGTTCCTCCTTTGTTTATGTGCATTTAGATGAGTTGCATGCTTGATGGGTTGCTAGTCTAGAGTCGTGATCTTAAGAAGTGCCTAGAATGTCATTCGAGGACAAATGTTCCCAAGGGGGAAATATGGTAACACCCCAGAAACTAGTAGGATAATCTAGAGCTTGACGAGAGGGTTAGGGTCGTAGATTTAACTTCCCGTACTTAGAATGAAGGACTTTGGGTTAGAACGTCAAGGTACGACTCCCCAAGGACCAACCAAGGGTCCTTGAGGAGGACCCTAGCAAACTGCCCAAGAGAAGCTGCCTAAGGCAGAGCACCCACGAGGGGACCTACACCCGATAGGGGGTCCACGCCTCATGGATGGCCTCGTGGGTCAGGATCACAAAATGAAAGTTGCAGACAACCACCCACGGAAGACCAGCACGCCCTGTGGGTCCACCCATCGCCCGTGGGCGTGGTCTCATGGGTGAGGCAGCAGGTTAGCTTCAAACGGTTAAGTTGGGGACTAAGGGTGTTTCCATATTTAATTAGGAATTAAGTGGTGTCATTTTATATTAGTTTAGAACACCTATATAAGGACTTTAGACCCTTAATTAAGTGATTCCAAATCATTATTTCAAGACCCCCGAAAGAAACCCAATTCCCTCTCAAAAATCCTCTCTCTAGAAAGAAGAAGAAGAAGAAGAAGAAGAAGAGGGTCAAGCTAGGTCAAGATTCTGTTGTTTCAAGATTGCTAGGCTTTGTAATCAAGGTATGATGTCTTATTCATTCATGGATCCCTTTCATCCATGAAGACCGTATGTTTCCCCCAATTGTGAAGATGAATCCCCAATTCTAGTTAGGGTTCCTTCCTATACTGTGGGTATTGTTGTATGTTGATCCAATTGAGTGGATAATGGTTGTTTATGATTTTTTATGATGTAATTACATGTTTTTAGTATGATTATACATGTATTCTAGATTAATCTAAGATTCTAGGGTGAAATTGATATAGTTTTGTTTTATGCCATGAAAGAGGAAATTGAGGGCTTAGATGTGATCTTCTAAGATTGATGAATTACTTTATGAATTGCTTGAGATTAGAGCACCTAGATATGAATTGCTTAAAAGTAAAGCTTGTAGACATGAATCGATTATATTAGGGTTTATATGATGAACCATGATCGGTAATGTTGAGATTGAGTTTATATGAATATATATGACTAGAATTGCTTAAGAATGAAGCATGTGGTTAGATTGTCTTGAGAATTAGGCACATATGATGACCATGTGAAGTATTTCTTGAGAGTAAGGCTTGTAGTATGAATGTGATTTCTAGGGCTTTGAGGTTAAAAGCTAATATGAATGAACTAAGGATGTTAAGGCTTTAAGAGGGAAGCTATTATGTAAGTTGAATTGTATATGGTATTATTGTGGAAGGAGTTCACCCCCATGGCCTATATTATGAGTGTAAGAGATCATGCATGTAATGAATTGATTACTTGAATTGTGATTATATCCATGTCTAATGTAGTCATTCTAGATATGTTGATTTGATATGAGCCTTGATCCTTAAAAGGGAAAATTATTATATTATGCATGTTTTATGAAGATTATGTACATGTTTTAAGAACACTTTGAGAGTAAAGTGAATATGATTATGATCTCGTTGTTGTGTTGTTGAAAGGCTATTCTCATATACACACTTATGCATGATTATGATATGATGTGAAAGGTTTTCTCACAATATGATGATTCTAAGGTGGAAAGGATTTCTCACCTATTGAATCTATATGTAGACATGGACGGTGAAAGGTTATTCTCACGCATGATCTAAAGAGTGGTCTTAATTGATATACCTTGAATTGGTAGGCTAAGGGCACCCTTTCATGTGTAGTTAAAGATCTATCTTAAATGGTTTGTCTTGATCGGTAGGCCAAGGGCACCCTTTCATAAGTGTCTAATGAACTATTCTAATGATTTGTCTTGAATCGGTAGGTAAATGGCATCCTTTCATGAGGAATCAATGAGCTATTCTAGTAATGTACCTGAATCGGTAGGCCAAAGGCACCCTTTCATGAGTAATGATGTTAATAGAGAATTAACTACTCCGTGGAAATTTAATGCTTAGTACCGTGTAGATATTGTGTGAGGTTGAAGCTCTCCCGTAGTAAGGTCGGATTTCTAGAAGCAACCTCTTGAGATGGAAGCTCTCCCGTAGAAAGGCCGGGTTTCTAGAAGTAATCTCCTTATCCCATAAACTACATGCCCCCGTAGGTTACTTAGCTAATGGATCCACCTAAGCTAAGAGTTACCGGTTCTACCTTAGGCAAGTAGACCAACCCTTTTCGGTGTGGGTAACACCGGATTCCATGTTTAGCTCACATGGTATATGTCGGTTAAGGCTAATTCCCACAACAAGAATATGAATTATGAATTATGGTTACTCAAGAAGCTTTACTTAGCATGGGTGGGATTATGGGATCTTATTCATGCATTGTACAAGTATGCTTTGAGGGTAGTTATGATATGTTTCTCTTATGTTATGATGATATATGTAATGAATATGCTTAGGACTTATGCTTATTTATGCTAGCCATCATATTTAGTACATTATTGTACTAACGCATACTCTTTCCTACATTCTTATCAAATGTAGGGTCCGGTGACATTGAGTTTCATTCCCATAGCATCGAGGATTTGCAGACCTTTCCTTTATGTTTTAGACTATTGTATGGATTGCGTCCCAAAGAGTTATTCAAGTTGTTTTAGATGGTTTGAGACAAAGTGTTATAGACTTCCGCTTGGTTTTATAAAGACTTCGATTGTATGGAAAAAAAAGTTTTAAAATTTCCGCATCATTTCTATTTACTTTATGTTAGATATGCTAAGTGGCTTGTGTTAGGACTTTCGGGATCTAGTACGCCATGTTACATCTAGGGTGTACCCCTGGATCGTGACATATTTATTGCAGCAGATGACTCATCTGCTGCAATAAATGTCTAATATGTTTGATTATTTCCAACTAAACAACATATGTATTGTTTTTTGTAGCAGATGACTCATCTGTTGCAGTATACGACCCATATGTTACAATAAATTTACATATCTTATTATTATATAATTCATTATGATTGTGATTTAAGACAATAATTAATCATTATATATAGTATGATAACATTGTTTATTACTAAATAGTGTTGATTGTAACAATTTACATCAAATTAGTTAATTCATCAATCCATCAAACATTTGTTGCAACAGATGTTAATTCTATTAGAAATTACCACACAAAAGTGTACATCTATTCCAACAGAATTGAAATATGTTCTAATAGATTCCACTTCTATTGAAACAGATGCACATTTGTGTGTATTAATTTCCAACATAATTGAAATTTTTTACAGCAGAAGTGTAATCTTACACATCTAATTACTATGTAATTCATTATCATTGTGATCTAAGATAATAATTAATTATTATATATAGTATTATAATATTGTTTATTACTAAATAAGGTTAAATATAACAATTTCCATCAAATTAGTCAATTAATCAATCCATTCAAGATGAATACCCTTAGTTGATCGTCTAATTACTATGTAATTCATTATGAATGTAATATTAGACAATAACTGATCATTATATATATATATATATATATATATATATATATATATATATTATGATAACATTGTTTATTACTAAATAAGACTAAATGTAATAATTTCCATCAAATCAGTCAATTCATCAATCCATCAAATTGACATTTAATGCAAAAGAGGTCAATTCTATTGGAAATTACCACACATACACACTTCTGTGTGATAATTTCTCAGAAATCTGAAATATGTTGCCACAGAGGTCAATTTTGTTGAAACAGATGCACACTTCTATGTGATAATTTCAAACTGAATTCAAATATGTTCTAACAAATTCTACTTCTGTTGGAACAAATGTACACTTCTATGTGATAATTTACAACAAAATGATATTTGTGGTAAGAATTGACATATGTTGCCACAAATGTCAACTCTATTGAAACAGATGCACATTTCTATGTGATGATTTTCAATATAATTGACATATGTTGCAATAAATACCACTTTTGTTGGATCAATAATAGACAAAATACTACACAACTAATAATTCATAAAAATAAAATTCTATAGTAGACAAAATACTAGACAACTAATAATTCACAAAAAATAATTCAACGGTACACAAAATACTAAATAACAAATAAACATAAAATATTGCCATCATCAATTGCAAATATGATAATTTAACCCACACCAATGCTCCAAGCTCTTACATACCATCCAAGCAGTCCAAATTCATTGCATATTTGAAACAAAATTATGATTCACTAAAGTCTTGTAAGTTGTAAGAGAATTATCGGTTACCAAATGCTCAAAATACAAGCGAGTATGATGTGCACACAACACCACTCTCATTTTTTGGAAAGTCTAGTATTCGACCTTCAAAAGATGATTGTTCATTGAGCAACTTTATTAGCAAGTATTTCATTATGCCACTTTGCCTCAACAATTTTAGGAACAACTCCAACAAAGGCTCCATGAATATCAAAATCTTTTTGTGCTTAAAAACTGATATGTTGTAGTCATAAACATTCATGACTCCCTCATTCAAGATGATTTCAAGAGTCACAAAATATTTTTTCTCAAAGTTCATGACTACAGTAATCCTCTTTTCCCTATCCAATCCATGGCACCAAGATATGGTCTCTTCCGTCTAACGCACTCAATGACATTAACTAAGCAAGAAAGTCCTTTATGTTTCTGCCACCGACTTTTGCTGCTTCATCGCTGATAATTTGGAACATGTCTTTGAAGTAACCATGGAAGTTGAGATCCATGATTTTATCCCGATATCATAGCGCTCATTGAATTTCATATGACTCTCCCGTATGAGGTAAATAACTTCATTAACATACTGAAATAAAAATTAATTTAATCTAGATTGAAAAGATAAATAAATGTAGGCATTTGCTGCAATTGATGAGTCAAATGTTGCAATAGATGGGTAATATGTTGCAATAGATGGGTCATATATTAAAACTTATATTTGAATTTGTTGCAACAGATGAGTAATATGTTGAAACATATCTCTCATATGTTGCAATATATGTCTTATATGTTGCAATACATGACTCATCTATTGCAACAAATATCTAATATTTTATAACTAATACCTAAAAATAAACATAATAGAAGGTCATTAGAGAAAACTTACTTAGTCCTCCCACCAAACACCATATTAATCATGGTCTTGAAATCCTTTTCATAAAATTCATGCATGGAGTAGATTATATGGGCCTTCTTTGATTTCATCACTATCATCAACTTAGCCATTTCAGTTGGATTCACGAGCTTATAAATATTCACTTTCTTAAGCACAGACTGCTCTCCTATGGTCGTTGGCAATTGTTCAATAATTTATTTATTCATATAGTATATTCCCTTGATAAATGATTTTCTTCTCCTCTTAGCCTGTGGAGTATATGGATCCTTAAGCTTCGTTGATGGAATGACACCCTTCTTTGATATCCATTCTTTCACTATCTCAATTAATATTTGAAGACTCTGGACAACATCATCTTCTTTCTTGCAATCTTCACATTGAAAAGCTGGATTTTTGTTAGAAGAGGTATCAACATTTGTTGCATACTTAGAAAATGGTATGAACATTCTTTGACCACCACTTTTTTCTAAAGTTATTTTCCAACCAGCCCCACTTTTTCCCCACCACTAAAATCAGCACCAACACCAACATTAACACCAACCCTAAGATAACAAGTTGATAAGCCTCAACTCTTTCCCTTGTGATGGTTGTTGCTCTTGCCAATTCCATTTTAACCCTATCCATCATAGGATCAAATAGGGTTTTAACAGCCCCTAGAGTAACAAGGAATGACATTTGCAACTCTTTTTTTTGGTTGAGATAAGTCATGAATGCATAACCTATAATAAAAAAAATATGAGTATTATAGGTAATTTTTCAAGGAAACTTACATATTTTATTTGAACAGTTGAGTTATCTATGGCACCAAATTACCAATATTGACCAATAAATAGGACATATATATGGCAACAGATTACCATCTGTTGTAGATTGATCATCTATTAATTGATGTTTACATATATTTTGCAGCTGGTAGGTAATTTGTTGCCACATATGACTTATATGTTCCAATAGGTTGATAATCAATGGCAACAAATTACTTATCTATTGCAACAGATGATCATCAGGGGCAATAGATATCATATATGTTGCCACATATGATCAATTTATTCCAATTTTTTAATTTGTTAAACTTAAGGTTATTCAAATTAAAAGAAGAACTTATTGCATTCTCAGGAGGGCTAAAAAGATCTGGGGGATTTTTGTTTCTTTGCTGACAACCATCATCGAATTCTTAGAGTTGAAACGTTTTGTTTGGCCATTACTTGTTGCCACAAATGAGGAATGACTTCAAATACCTAAGCCTGTAAAAATAATATCAACAAATCAAATGTTGTATTATTCACTAGAATATAAAAAACACCAAAGAAGATATGTTTATGTCACGATCTAAAGTATATCCTACGTGTAACATGGCGTATATGACCCCACGAGGCCCTACACAATCTTCTTAGCATACATCACAGAAGATAATCGAATTTAGATAATTCAAAATATAGTCTTATAATGTTTAAGAGTTAAAAAAAGCGGAACTGTAACATAAGTCTCAAAGCCATCTAATACATCATAAGGAAACTGATTGGGACGTAACACATGCATCACATACAATTCTGAAATGGAAATGACATAAAGTAATAAAAGAGTCTCAGTCCTCGAAACATGAGAACTCACCAATCTTCAAAAGCTTGAAATGATCAAGTAGCAACGAGTGTGCCAAATAGGAGCGTCGGGCCCTACATTAGTGAAACAATATAGGCATAAGTATGAATTACTACATGGAATGTACTAAGTATGATAGGAATGCATAAGAGTTATGAAATCATGCTAAAAGGGAGTTTACATGACATGCAATGACCAAGCTAAATCATAAAATAACATGTTAAAAAACATAAGTCACATTCATGGTCAATGCAAGCTAAACATCTTTAAAAATCATTTGAGATACTTTTAGAAAGTAACCTTAGTTCCTTATTGTAGGAAGTTTGCCATTAACCTACATATACCATGTGAGCTATAACAATGAATCTGGTGTCTGTCTCACACCAAAAAGAGATGACCTTACTTGCCAAGGTAAAAACCATAAACTTGAGCTAACGTGGATCCATTAGCTAATGTATATCTAAAATAAACCTATGGTGGCACATAGTTAAGGGACATGGATAATCGCCACTAGTCCACTCGGTTCTAAGCATAAATCTACGAAATAGTCATTAATCATATTCATCTTATTACCCACGGAAAGGCACAATTAAGTAACCAATCCAAGCTAGAGTTCATTTAGAATAGCTCCTAAATCTTGATTAAAAATTAGTTGAGAAAACCTTTCAACCCTATGAATCATTAATGTGAGAATAACCTTTCAAAATAACCACATCGATGCTTTACTCCCAAAGCAACCTCAATCATTCATATCAATTCCATAGAAAGGACATGTATATCTTCATAAATTCATAATTCATAGTTCATAAACTTAATCATATGCTCATAGTCTAAAATTCATGGGGCATGCATGGGTTCATATGAATGTAGTTCTAAAACATGTAATTACTTCAATTCATGCATCAATATACAAAAAAATAATCAATTTGATCAAGATTGAAAAGATCCCATGAACATTGAACAAAACGCTAACTTTGATTGGGTAATCAAGTTTTGTAAAATTGGAGAATTTAAAAACCTTATGGAGGAAAGGGCTCCATAAAAGAATACTAACATGCCTTAATTCTTTAAGACCAAGAAAATGGTGAATTAGAGACTTGATCTTGAAACCCTAGATTCTTCTTCCTTAGCTTTAGAGAGGGAAATTTAGGGAAAGAACTTGGAGGGAATTTTGGAATTTTAAAGAATGGTTTAGAATTAGGTTAGAAGGTAAAACGACATAGTATTGCGTTAAAATAATCAGGAAAAGACCCAAAAGCCTCTTTAAGAAATAACTATCGGGCCCCATCTACAATTGGACCTACGGTTTGTAGGTTCTTTTACGGACCGTATTGGTCAACCGTAAATAGGTTACTAGGACTTTAAATTTTAAATCAATTTTGAAGGGACCCTATGTACGGCTCGTAGGTCTTCCTACGAACTGTACATACCAACCGTAGAACCCAACTTTGACCCTCAAAATTTCACTTAGTCTGGGACTCACGTACGAGACCTACCTACGACTCATACATAGGTTTACGGACCATCCTGGTGAACTGTAAAAAGGGTACTGGAATGATTTCAAAATTTTATTTTCCCCAGTTCCTACGGTTGCCATATATGGCCCGTAGACACAGATATCAATCAAAAATTGCATTTTCCTTCTTTTTCCAAAATCTGAGGTTTTGCAATATCTCCCTCTTGGGAACATTCATCCTCGAATGGAACTCAAGACATCGTAAGGAGGGTAGCAAAAGTTCTAACAGCCCAACGTGAATACAATCAGATAAATGCGCATATCCGAGGAGGAAAAATCGACTCCAAGCTAAAGCATATCAAAAACATCATTTCGTAAGGCCTATATACAACTCATACTCAAATGCACATAAACATGGAGAAATCAATCAAGTTAACTTATTTTCTCAAAAGCAATTATTTTCATGAGCATACATGCATGAGGAAACATGAGAATGCCTAAGACACATGAAACCAAAAGAGTGAACCATGAGGAACTAAATACCTCAAGTTAGAGTAGGGATGGAGGGAAAGAGATGAGGATAATGGGACATCATATCGGCCTCAGCCTCCCAAGTAGAACCCTCGACTAACCCATTCCTCCAAAGAACCTTTACAGAAGAAATTTCTTTGTTTCTCAACTTCCGGACATGCCGGTCTAAAATCTCAGCCGGGACCTCTTCATAAGAAAAACTCTCCTTTATACCAAAGCTCTCCAATGGTACTATAGATGTCGGATCACCAACACATTTATTCAACAAGGAGACATAGAAAAATGGATGCACCGATGCTAAGTCATTAGGCAATTCAGGTTCATAAGAAACCTTACCAATACGCCTTAAAATCATATATGGACCCACATAACGGGGACTGAGATTCCCTTTCTTCCCAAATCTCATTACACCCTTCATGGGTGAAATATTCAAATAGACCCAATCATCTACCTCAAATTCAAGATCTCTTCTTCTCACATCGGCATATGACTTTTGTTGACTTTGAGTTATTTTCAACCTTTCTCTAATAAGTCAAACTTTCTTCATAGTCTCACGTACCAATTTGGGACCTATCAAAGCAACCTCGCCAACATCAAACCAACCTATAGGAGATCTACACCTCCTACCATAAAGAGCCTCAAATGGAGTCATACAAATGCTTGAATGATAGATGTTACTATATGAAAACTCAATCAAAGGCAAATGACCATCCCAATTACACTTGAATTCAATCACACAAGTTCTCAACATATCCTCCAAAGTTTGGATAGTATGCTCCGCTTGCCCATCGGTTTGAGAATGAAAGGTCGTACTAAGCATTATATGAGTACCAAGCACTTTTTGGAAAGACTTCCCAAATTGTGAAGTGAATTGGGTGCCTCTATCAGAGATAATGGATAGGGGACCTCCATGCAATCTAACCATCTCCCTTAGATACAACTTAACATAGTCCTCCACCAAATACGAAACCTTGATGGGAATGAAATGAGCCGACTTCATCATACGATCTACTATAACCCAAATCGAGTAATGTTGCTGCCGGGTGCGGGGTAAACCAACAATAAAGTCCATATTCAAATCTTCCCACTTCCAAGTAGGAATACTGATATATTGGGACAAACCTACCGGCTTTTGATGCTTGACCTTCACTTGTTGACAATTAGGACACTCAGCCACAAATTTCACAATATTCTTCTTCATCTCATTCCACCAATAAACCTCCCGCAACTCACGGTACATATTGGTGGATCCCGGGTGAATGGAATATCAAGAACTATGGGTTTTGACAAGATTTTCTTTCTCAAGTTATCGAAATTGGGAACACACAAACGACCTTGATATCGAAGAATTCCATCTCCCCCTTGGGAGAAAGCCTCAACTGACTTTTTAAGCACCGTTTCCTTCAACTCAAGAAGAATTGGATAAAGACCTTTATTTGCTTTTACATCCAACACAAAAGACGATTCTGAATAATTATGAACATTAACACCACATTTGGTGGAGTCAACTAGACGAACACCCAATAAGGCCAATCTATGAACATCACGAACCAACTTATTCTATCTTCCTCAAAATGAGAAACACTACCCATTCATAGCCGACTAAGAGCATCTGGCACTACTTCGCCTTACTGGGGTGATAGATGACACTCATATCGTGATCTTTTAATAACTCCAGTCATCTCCTTTGGTGATGATTTATATCCTTTTCCTTGAACACATTGCAAACTCTTGTGGTCGGTGAAGACATCAACATGGAAACCGTATAAGTAATGCCTCCAAATCATTAAGGCAAACACAAATGATGTTGGTTCCAAATCATTGGTAGGATAGTTCTTTTCATGAATCTTAAGTTGTCTTGAAGCATTTTCAATGACTTTCCCATTTTGCATAAGGACACATCCTAACCCATTTCCTGAAGCATCACAATAAACAACAAACCCATCGGACCCTTCTGCTAGAGTCAATATTGGAGCGGAGGTAAGTCTATCTTTCAACTCTTGGAAACTCTTCTCACATGCTTCCTACCATAAGAAGTTAACCTTCTTTTAAGTTAATAGCGTCAATGGAGAGGCAATCGAAGAAAACCTTTCCACAAACCTTCTATAGTAACCAGCCAAGCCTAAGAAACTTTTAATATCTGAAAGGGGATAGAGGTCTAGGCCAACTCTTAACCGCATCCGTCTTCTTAGGATCTACCTCAATACCCTTACCAGAAATAATGTGACCAAGAAAAGCCACGGATCTGAACCAAAACACACATTTACTAAACTTTTCAAAGATTTGTTGGTTCTTGAGGACTTGCAACACAGTCCTCAAATGATCTGTGTGCTCATGCTCACTCCTTGTGTAAATCAAAATGTCATCGATAAACACAATCACAAACATGTTAAGATAATATCTAAACACTCTATTCATCAGATCTATAAATGCGTCCAGAGCATTAGTCAATCCAAACGACATTACCAAAAACTCATAATGACCATATCTAGTCCGGAAAGACATCTTCAGAATATCTTCTTCCTTCAGCCTCAATTAAGGGTAACCCGATCGGGGGTCGATCTTAGAGAAGTAACTTGCTCCTTGTAGTTGATCAAACAAATCGTCTATCCTTGGAAGAGGATATTTATTCTTAATAGTAACCTTGTTCAATTGACGGTAGTCAATACATATGCGAAGTGAACAATCCTTCTTATGAACAAACAAGACTGGAGCACCCCATGGAGAGATACTCGGTCGGATGAAACCCTTATCTAATAAATCATTCAATTGCTCTTTCAATTCCTTATGTTCTGCTGGAGCCATTTGGTAAGGAGGAATAGAGATAGGTTGTGTATCTAGGAGAAGGTCAATAACTAAGTCTATTTCCTTCTCGGGAGGAACATCGGGTATATCATCGGGAAACACTTCCAAAAACTCACTAACAATGGGGACCGACTCAGGAGTAGGAGTTTCGGAATCCATATCCCTAACCCAAACTAAATGTTATATGCCACTCTTAGCAGTCATTTTTCTAACTTTAAGAGTTGAAATAAACTGACCCATAGGCATAGAATTTCCCCTTTTCCACTCTAGGATGGGTTCATTTGGAAACTGAAACTTGACCACTCAGGATCTACAATCAATAGAAGCATAACAAGAATGCATCCAATCCACACCAAGAATAACATTGAAATCTAACATATCAAGCTCTACAAGATCAACATGAGTGACTTTATGGGATAAGGAGACAAGACAATTTTTATAGACTCTCTTAGCCATAATAGATTCACCAATAGGAATAGAGATAGAAAAAGGATCTATCAACACATCTGGAGAGATATTAAACCTCATAGCCACTATTGCGTCACAAAAGACAGTGAGCACCGGGATCAAGCAAAGTATATAATATTAAGATGAAAGGCTTTCAAGATACCGGTAACTACATCGTGAGAACCCTCTTGCTCATAACGAGTTTGAAGTGCATAAAATATGTTTTCCTTATGACTTCCACTAGAACCTGACGATGGGTAAGGTTGAGCCCGTCGATGATTATTTCTTTCATTCTTAGTAACTGACGGATAATACCTTATCTTATGATCCATCTTACCAAAACAAAAACATGCATTGGAATCGAATAGACATTTACCCTCATGCTTTCTTCCACACCTAGCACAAGTAAACAATGAAGATCCACCACCATTTCCTCCTTGAGGCTTAGGGCTAGACAGCCAATCTTTGTAGAATTTAGAACCCGGAGTATTGGAGGAACCTTGACTAGGAAACCTTTGTCGGAACTTAGAACGACCATGTCCATAGAACCTCGAATGGGAAAAGTCACCATCACCGGTCCTTGCTTTATTTTCCTCCCTAGATCTTTCCTTAAGTTTCTCCTCTTTTATTTGTTTAGCATGCACCATTAGGCGAGAAATGTCCATATCATTGATGAGAATGGTGGTACGACATTCTTTAACCACCATCTCGGACACTCCAAAAAGAAATTTACTCATCCTCATCCTAGGATCGGAGACAATAGTAGGAATATATCTAGACAATTGCATGAACTTAAAGGCATACTCCTTCACACTCATGTTTCCTGGACGAAGGTTGATCAATTCAAGTACCTTTGCCTCCCTCATCTCAAGGGTAAAGAACATATCAAGGAAAACAACCTTAAACTTTTCCCAATCAAGAGGACCTGCATCAACCACCCTCTCTTCCTTCCATTGGTTGAACAAAACTTGAGCAACACCCATAAGTAGGTAAGCGGCCAATTTTGCCTTTTCCACAGGCGTCACTCCCATTATCAGTAACACCTTGTATACCTCATCAATGAACTTTTGAGTTTCTTCCTCAACCTTGGAACCATGAAACTCTAGAGGATTCATCCTAGTGAAGTCCCTCACCCTAGTTATCACTGTACCCATATTTTTTTATCACGAGAACCACAACCTTCCTATTGGCTTGAGCCGTCATGGCTTGATCCAACCCTTGAAAAGCAGCTCAAAACTCCACATTAGTCACTTTTTCGGCCAAAGGGTCGGCCCGAACTTGTGGAGCTTCTTGAGGAGCTTCTCATTCGCATTCCTCCTAACATATGCTTCGAGGGACCATATCGTGAAAAGTATCCAATAAGGATTATGAGAGAGGCAAATAGAGTTATACTCTATCACATGATTTAGAGTAATGAAAGAAGTGGAGTTTCCTAAACACCTTATAGCTTCTCATTCATAAATGTGGTGCGCTTCACACTTATGAACAAAACTCTACTCGACGTCTCTTAGAGACTTCCTAGGACCTTTTTAAACCTTGTGCTCTGAATACCAAGTTTATCACGACCCAAAGTATACACTAGGTGTGACATGGCATATAGGACACCAAGAGGCCCTACACAAACCACTTAGCATGCATCATACAAGATAATAGAATTTAAAGAATTCAAAAGATTGTCTGATAATGTAAAGAGTTGACAAAAGTAGAAGTCTAACATAAGTCTCAAAGCCATCTAATACATCATAAGGAAAGTTATTGGGACGTAACTCATACATCACATACAAGTCTGAAATAACATAAAGCAATAAAAGAGTTTGGGTACTCAGAACATGAGAACTCACCAATCTTCAAAAGCTCAAAAGAATCAACTAGCCACGAGTGTGCGGAAGAGGAGCACCGGACCCTACATTAGTGAAACAATATAGGAAAAAGTATGCATTAGTATATGGAATGTACTAGGTATGATAGAAATGCATAAGAGTTGTGAAATCATGCTAAAAGAGACTTTACATGACATACAATGACCAAGCTAAATCATAAAATAATATGTTAGAAAACATAAGTCACAATCATGCTCAATGCAAGCTAAACATCTTTAAAACTCATTTGAGATACTTTTAGAAAGTAACCTTAGTCCGTTATTGTGGGACGTTTTCCATTAACTAACATAGACCATGTGAGCTATAACAAGGAATTTGATGTCTATCCCACAATAAAAAGAGATGTCCTTACTTACCAACGTAAGAACAATGGGTAATCACCGCTAGTCCACTCGGTGCTAAGCATAAATCCCAAGGAATAGTAATTAATCATATTTATTTATTATCCATGCAAAGGCACAATTAAGTAATCAATCCAAGCTACAGTTCATTTAAAATAGCTCCTAAATCTTGATTCAAACATAGTTGAGAAAACCTTTCAACCCTATGAATCTTTAATGTGAGAATAACCTTTCACAATAACAACATCGATGCTTTACTCTCAAAGCAACCTCAATCATTCATATCAATTTCATAGAAAGGACATGCATATCTTCATAAATTCATAGTTCGTAAACTTTATCATATGCTCATAGTCTAAAATTCATAGGGCTTACATGGGTTCATATGAATTTAACTCCAAAACATGTAATAACTTTAAGTCATACATCAATATACAGAAAACAATCAATTTGATCAAGATTGAAAAGAACCCATGAACATTGAATAAAACCCTAACTTTGATTGGGTAATAAAGCTTTGTAAAATTAGAGAATTTAAGAACCCTATGGAGGAAAAGACTCCATAGATGAATACTAACATACCTTAATTCTTTAAGAACAAGAAAATGGTGAATTAGAGACTTGATCTTGAAACCCTAGATTCTTCTTCCATAGCTTTAGAGAGAGAAATTTTAGAGAAGAACTTGGAGGGAATTTGGGAATTTTGAAGAATGATTAAAATGGGAAATTTGGGGTTTAAAACATTTATATAGGGCTTAGGGTATAATGTAAAACGACAAAGTGTTGGTTTAAAATAATTAGTAAAAGACCTAAAATCCCCTTTAAAAATAACTATTGGGCGCCATCTACGGTTTGACCTACAGTTTGTAGGTCCTTCTACGGACCGTACTGGTCAACCGTAGATAGGTTACTGGACTTCAAATTTTTAATCAATTTTGATGGAACCCTATGTATGGCTCTTAGGTCTTCCTACGAACAACACATACCTACCGTAGAACCCAACTTTGACCCTCAAAATTACACTAACTCTAGGACTCACCTATGATACCTACCTACGACTTGTACATAGTCTTACGGACCATTGGAGGAACCTTGATCGAGAAACCTTTGTCAGAACTTAGAACGACCATGTCCATCGGACCTCGAATGGGAAAAGTCACCATCACCGGTCCTTGCTTTCTTTTCCTCCCTAGATATTTCCTTAAGTTTCTCCTCTTCTATTTGTTGAGCATGAACCATTAGGCGAGAAATTTACATATCATGGATGATATTGGCGGTACGAAATTCTTTAACCACCATCTCAAACACTCCCGAAATAAATTACTCATCTTTTCCCTAGGATCGGCAACTATAGTAGGAGCATATCTAGAAAATTGCATCAACTTCAAGGCATACTCCTTCACACTCATGTAACACCCTTAAGTTGGTAAGTTGCCAATTCTGCCTTTTCCACCGATTTCACTCCCTTAATCATCAACAGCTTGTATAGCTCACCAATGAACTCTTAAGGATCTTCCTCAACCTCGGAACCATAAAACTTTGGAGGATTCATCCTAGTGAAGTCCTTCACCCGAGTTGCCGCCGTATCCACATTTGGGTTCACGGGGACCACATCCTCCCTATTGGCTTGAGTCGTCATGGCTTGAGAAAACACTTCAAAAGTAGCTCAAACCTTTGCTTTAGTCACTTGTTCGGCCAAAGAGTCAGCCAGAACTTGTTGAGCTTCTTGAAGAAATTTTCATTCCGCATTCTCATTCGCATTCTTCCTAATGTATGCTCTTCGAGGGGCCATATCCTGAAAAGCATCGGGTAAGGATTAGGAGAGAGACATATAGAGTTACACTCTGTTGCCCAACTTTAGATTAATGAAATAAGTGGAGTTTCTTAAACATCTTATAGCTTCTCATTCATAAATGTGGTGCGCTTCATACTTATGAACAAGACTCTACTCGACGTGGCTTAGAGACTTCCTTGGACCTATCTAAACCTTATGCTCTGAATACCAAGTTTGTCACGACCCAAATTATACCGTAGGCGTTACATGCCATATAAGACCCAGAAAGGCCCTACACAAGAAACATAGCATACATCATACAAGATAACAGAATTTAAGGAATTCAAAAGAAAGTTTTATAATGTAAAGAGTTGACAAAAGAGGAAGTCTAACAAAAGTCTCAAAGCCATCTAATACATCATAAGGAAAGTAATTGGGACATAGCCCATACATCACATACAAGACTGAAACGGAAATGACATGAAGCAATAAAAGAGTCTCAGTCCTCGGAACATGAGGACTCACAAATTTAAAAATCTCAAAAGGATCAACTAGCCACGAGTGTGCGGAATAGGAGCTTCGAACCCTACATTAGTGAAAAAATATAGGCACAAGTATGCATTAGTAGAGGGAATGTACTAAGTATGAAAGCAATGCATAAGAGTAATGAAATCATGCTAAAAGGGACTTTACATGACATGCAATGACCAAGCTAAATCATAAAATAACATGTTAGAAAACATAAGTCACAATCATGGTCAATACAAGCTAAACATCATTAAAATCCATTTGAGAGACTTTTAGAAAGTAACCTTAGTCCGTTATTGTGGGATGTCTGACATTAACCGACATAGACCATGTGAGATATAACAAGAAATTCAGTGTCTATCCCACACAAAAAAGAGATGTCCTTACTTGCCAAGGTAAGAACCATAAACTTCAGCTAACGTGGATCCACTAACTAATGTCTATCTAAGATAAACGGATGGTGGAACATAGTTATGGGACATGGGTAATCGCCGATAGTCCACTCGGTGCTAAGCATAAATCCAAAGGAATAGTCGTTAATCATATTCATCTTATTATCCATGCAAAGGCACAATTAAGTAACCAATCCAAGCTAGAGTTCATTTAGAATAGCTCCTAAATCATTAGCCAGACTTAGTTGAGAAAACCTTTCAACCTTGTGAATCTTTCCTATGAGAATAACTTTTCACAATAACAACATTGATGCTTTACTCTCAAATCAACATCTTCCACAGAAAGGACATGCATATATTCATAAATTCATAATTCATAGTTGATAAACTTAATCATATGCTCATGGTCTAAAATTCATGGGGCATGCATGGGTTCATATGAATTTAACTCCAAAACATGTAATTAGTTCAATTCATGCATCAATATACAAAAAACAATCAATTTGATCAAGATTTAAAAGAACCCATGAACATTGAATAAAACCCTAACTCTGATTGGGTAATCTATCTTTATAAAATTGGAGAATTTAAGAATCCTATGGAGGAAAGGACTACATAGATGAATACGAATATACCTTAATTTTTTTAGTCCAAGAAAATGGTGAATTGGATATTTGATCTTGAAACACTAGATACTTCTTCATTAACTTTAGAGTGAGAAATTTGGGGGAAGAACTTGGAGGGAATTTGGGGATTTTGAAGAATGATATAGAATGGGCAATTTAAGGGTTTAAAACTTTATATAGGGCTAAGGGTAGAAGGTGAAACGACATAGTATTGGGTTAAAATAATAAGGAAAAGACCCAAAAGCCCCTTTAAGAAATAATTGTCAGGCCCCATCTACGGTTGGACCTACGATTCGTAGGTCCTTCTACGGACCGTACGGGTCAACCAAAGATAGGTTACTCGGACTTCAAATTTTTAATCAATTTTGATGGAACCCTATGTACGGCTCGTAGGTCTCCCTACGGACAGTACATACCAACCGTAGAAGCCAACTTTGACCCTCAAAATTTCACTAAGTCTGGGACTCACCTATGAGACCTACCTATTATTCGTACATAGGTTTACGGACCGTCCTGATGAACCATAAAAAGGGTACTGGGGTATATTTCAAAATTTTATTTTCCCCAGTTCCTACGGTTGCCATCTACGGCCTGTAGAAGCTTTTACCGTCCGTAGATGGGACCCATAGACCCAGACATCAATCGAAAATTGCATTTTCCTTCTGTTTCCCAAATCTGAGGTGTTACAATATCTCTCCCTTGGGAACATTCATCCTTGAATAGAACTCAAGACATCATAAGGAGGGTTGGAAAATATCTAACAGCCCACGATGAACGCAATCATATAAATGCACATATCCAAGGAGGAAAAATTGACTCGAAGTTAAAGCATATCCAAAACATCATTTCGTAAGGCCTATATGCAACTCATAGTCAAATGCACATAAACATGGAGAATTAAATCAAGTTAACTCATTTTCACAAAAGCAAGTTTTTTCATGAGTATGCATGCATGAGAAAACACTAGAATGCTTAAGACACATGAAACCAAAAGAGTGAACGATGAGGAACTAAATACATCAAGCTAGAGTAGGGATGGAGGGAAAGAGATGGGGATAATCGGAAATTATATCGGCCTCGACCTCCCAAGTAGCACCCTTTACTAATTGATTCCTCCAAAGAACCGTCATGGAAGCAACTTTTTTATTTCTCAACTTCAGGACTTTCCAGTCTAAAATCTCAAGCGGGACCTCTTCATAAGAAAAATTCTCCTGCATACCAAGGCTCTCCAATGGTTCTACAGATGTCCGATCACCAACACATTTCTTTAACAAGGATAAATAAAAAATTGAATGCACCGATGCTAAGTCATTAGGCAATTCAAGTTCATAAGGAACCTTACCAATAAACCTTAAATTCTAATATGGGCCCACATAACGGGGGCTAAGTTTCCCTTGCTTCCCAAATCTAAATACACCCTTCATGGGTAAAATTTTCAAATAGACTCAATTATCTACCTCAAATTGAATATATCTTCTTCTAACATCGGCATAGGACTTTTGTCTACTTTGAGCCATTTTTAACATTTATGTAATAAGACGAACTTTCTCCATAACCCCATGTACTGATTCGGGACCTATCAAAGCAACCTTGCAAATGTCAAACCAACCTATAGGATATCTACACCTCCTACCATAAAGAGCCTCAAATGGAGCCATACCAATTCTTGAATGATAGCTATTATTATATGCAAACTCAATCAAAGGCAAATGACCATCCCAATTACCCTTGAAGTCAATCACACAAACTCTCAATATATCCTCCAAAAGTTTGGATAGTATGCTCTGCTTAATCATCGGTTTGAGGATGAAAGACCGTACTAAGCTTAATACGAGTATCAAGCCCTTTTTAAAAAGATTTCCAAAATTTTGAAGTGAATTGGGTGCTTGATCGGAGATAATGAATAGGGTAACTCCATGCAACCTAACCATCTCCCTTAGATACAACTTAGCATAGTCCTCCACCAAATAAGAAACCTTATGGGAATTAAATGAGTCGACTTCGTCATACAATTTACTATAACCCAAATCGATTCATGTTGCCGCCAGGTGCGGGGTAAACCAATAATAAAGTCCATATTCAAATCTTCCCACTTCAAAGTAGGAATACTAATATCTTGGGACAAACCTCCCAACTTTGGATGCTCAACTTTAAATTGTTGACAATTATGACACTTAGCCATAAATTCTACAACATCCTTCTTCATCTTATTCCACCAATAGACCCCCCGCAAGTCGCGGTACATCTTGGTAGCTCCCGGGTGAATGGAATATCGAGAAGTATGGGATTTTGATAAGATTTGCTTTCTCAAGTAATCTACATTAGGAACACACAAATGACCTCGATATTGAAGCACTCCATCTCCCCTTGGGAGAAAGCCTCAACGGACATTTTATGCACTACTTCCTTCAACTCAACTAGAATTTGATCAAGACATTGCTTTGCTTTTACATCCCACACAAAAGACGATTATGAACCATTATGAATCGTAACACCACCTTTGGTGGATTCAACCAACCAAAAACCCAATCGGGCCAATTAATGAACATCAAGAACTGACTTCTTATTATCTTCCTCAACATGAGCAACACTACCCATTGATAGCTGACTAAGAGAATCTGCCACCACATTCGCCTTACCAGGGTGATAGATGACACTCATGTTGTAATCTTTTAGTAACTCAAGCTATCTCCTTTGGCAAAGATTTAGATCCTTTTTCTTGTACACATAATTCAAACTCTTGTGTTCAGTGAAGACATTAACATGGACACCACATATGTAATACCTCTAATTCTTTAAGGAAAATAGAACTGCCGCTAGTTCAAAATGATGGGTAGGATAGTTTTTTTCATGAATCTCAAGTTGACTGGAAGAATAGGCATTGACTTTCTCATTTTGCATAAGGACACGTCCTAACTTAATTCCTAAAGCATCACAATAAACAACAAACCCATCGGACCCTTCTGGTAGAGTCAATACCATAGCAGAGGTAACTCTATCTTTCAATTCTTAGAAACTCTTTTCACACGCTTCCAACCATAAGAACTTAACCTTCTTTTGGGTTAATATCCTCAATGGAGAGGCAATCAAACAAAACCCTTCCACAATCCTTCTATAGTAACAATAAAAACCAATGTCGTTATTGTGGGACATTTGTTATTAGCTGCCATCGACCATGTGAGCTATAACATGGAATCTGGTGTCTATCCCACATCAAAAAGAGATATCCTTACTTGCCAAGGTAAGAACCATAAATTTGAGCTAACGTGGATCTACTAGCTAATGTTTATCTAAGATAAACCTATGGTCGAAGATAGTTATGGAACATGGGTAATCACCGCCAGTCCACTCGTGCTAAGCATAAATTCTATGTAATAGTCATTAATCGTATTTATCATATTATCCATGGAAAGGCACAATTAAGCAACCAATCCAAGCTACAGTTCCTAAATCTTGATTCAAACTTAGTTGAGAAAACTTTTTAACCCTCTGAATCTGTCATGTGAGAATAACATTTTACAATAACAACATCGATTCTTTACTCTCAAAGCAACCTCAATCATTCATATCAATTCCATAGAAAGGATATGCATATCTTCATAAATTTATAATTCTTAGTTCATAAACTTAATCATATGCTCATAGTCTAAAATTCATGGGGCATGCATAGGTTCATATGAATTTATCTCCAAAACATATAATTACTTCAATTCATGCATCAATAGATAGATATCAATCAATTTGATCAAGATAAGAATTCATGAACATTGAATAAAACCCTAACTTTTATTAGGTAATCTAGCTTTGTAAAATTGGAGAATTTAAGAACCCTATGGAGGAAAAGGACTCCATAGATGAATACCAACATACCTTAATTATTTAAGCTCAAGAAAATGGTGAATTGAGGACTTGATCTTGAAACCCTAGATTCTTCTTTCTTAGCTTTTGAGAGAGAAATTTAGGGGAAGAACTTGGAGGGAATTTGAGAATTTTGAAGAATGATTTAGAATGGGCAATTTGAGGGTTTAAAACCTTTATATAGGGCTTATGGTAGAATGTAAAATGACATAGTATTGGGTTAAAATAGTTAGGAAAAGACCCAAAAGCCCCATTAAAAAATAATTGTTGGTCCCCATCTACAGTTGGACCTACGGTTCGTAGGTCCTTCCACGGACCGTACTGCTCAAACATATATTGGTTACTGGGACTTCAAATTTTTAATCAATTTTGATGGAACCCTATGTAAGGTTTGTAGGTCTTCCTACGGATGGTACATACCAATAGAACCCAACTTTGACCCTCAAAATTTTACTAAGTCGGGGACTCACCTACGAGACCTACCTACGACTCGTACATAGGTTTATGGACTGTCCTGGTGAATCTTAACAAGGGTAATAGGGGTTGATTTAAAAAATATATTTTCCTCAATTTCTATGGTTGTTATCTACGACCCGTAGAAGCTTCTACAGTCTGTAGATGGGACCCATAGACATAGCCACCAGTCCAAAATTGCATTTTCCTTCTTTTCCCCCAATCTTTGGTGTTCAAGTTTAACATGAAAGCCTATGTAAAGTCATATATGTTGATTGTATTTGGATTTAATGGAGTCAACAAATATTGGACAATCATTCGGTAGCTTTCATCACTAGAGGATAGTTGTTCAAAGCCTCAATACCCTTTGAGAACTTCACTAAATTAAGGGGCATGTTGGTGTTGACATCTTTGGCCCGTAGTACATTATTTACAAACAAAACTAAGAGCAATGCCTCATTGTGCTTCTTAGAGAGGTTGTTATCATTCAACTCAGCTAGCAATCTGGGATTTTTGAAATTAGGACAAACAAGGGAAACCAAGTCCTCCTCACTTGACTCTTCTTTATTAATTGTTTCCCTAGCTACTTTTATTTTTTGGATCAATCTTTCATTTGAAGGATTATTTTCTTGTGTAAAAGTATGGATGGGCTAAGAATAAGGATGACATTTTAGTCTAGTAATTATGGTAAACTCTTTTTTACCAAAATAAAGTGGTTTGCCAGAGTAATTAATCCAAACATCATCCTTATTTTCATTATCCACAAACATAAATCTTATTTTCAGAAGATCATGGACCATGGTAATTTGAAAAAGGGAATTATTAATTTCATGACTCGAGAGTATCCCCTAGTCGTAAAATGGTGGTTAGAGTCATAAGTGACCCCAAGCGAACCCTTGATACTGATATGGTTATGAGCAACTAAATATGAACATGTAAAAGAATAAAAGTCACTGAGCAGAAGCATGATTATGGAATATTGGTTCAATATAATTCTAAACAAAGTTTTGTATACAATAGATGCAATCTGAAAAGAATCTGGAGTAGAATAGACTAAATACAACAACTCTATTTGACTATCTATAAAGCTTCTACTAATACTGATTATAGTAAGACTAGACATGACCTTTGATCCCTTAAATCAATACATGCAAATAGAAATAACATACTAGAACTACAAATCACCTGCTGATTAAAAGTTGAGATCCAACCGAATAGGATCCTGATAGTAAGAACCTGAATTTATATCACATGAAAAATGTAGGCACAAGATGTATGTTATCAATACTTTGAATGTAGTGAGTATGAGATATATGCATGATAATTTGTAAAGTTGTACATGATGAATATGAGATGCTAAACTGAATATGAAACTGAAATACATGAATTAATGCAATGACCAAGTAGTAAAACATACAACTGACAGATACTTACACTGAAATAACTGAATGTAAGGTCAAAGCAGTAATCAGAAAGACTGAACTGTGGGAGATATTATTAACCACTATAAGCCATGTGAGCTATAACATGGAGTTCGGTGTCTTACTCCCACACCTAAAAGAGACTGTCCTACTTACCAAGGTAAGGACCATGAGTCTGAGCTAAGGTGGATCCACTAGCTAATGTATAATCGGGACAATCTTATAGGGGCACGTAGTTCAAGGACCTGGGTAATCGCCACTATTACAAGTCGATGCTAAGTAAACTGCCAATGGAAATATATAAAATCATATCATATTCATAATATTATTCTTTGAAATGGTAAGAATATATTAATACCAATTCAATCATAAAGACTCATAAATCATAAGAATAGCTCCTTTAAAATATCACGATTTCAAAAAATATCAATTCATAAGAAATACTTCACCAAAAGCATCTAAATCATGATAATCATTCATAATGAGAATGATTCAACCGAAAGTGAACTAATTTTATAAAAATCATGCTGACATTTTATTTGAAAGTACCCTTGAACCATAATCTCTTCAATTTATAATGCATGTATATAATAAAAGCTTGATTTCATAGTCAAAATACTCATATAGCATGGGTTCATGTATAAATCATTGGAAACAAAAAATTATGATCGAATCATGCATAATAAGATCAATCATAGTCTTAAATCAAATGAACCCATAACAAAATCATGAAACTCTAGAATATAAATATACTTTCTTGAAATATTTCTTAAATATTCGACTTGAAATTAAAAATAAGAATAATTTCTTGAAAAACTTCTTGAAAATAATGCACTTGAAGTAAAATATACTTTCTTGAAAATCTTCTAAAATAATGCATATGAAATCAAAGATAATAATATTTTCTTCAAATACTTCTTGAAAATAATGAACTTGAAGTAAAATATACTTTCTTGAAACTCTTTGTTACGATCCAAAGTATACCCTAGATGTGACATGGTGAATAGAACCCCTAGAGTCCCTAACCAAGCCACTTGACATAAGCATGACGTAATAAAATACAATTTAAGAGGTATAATCGATATATGTGTCAAATCATAAGATGACATAAAAGATACCAACAGAGTATATAAGAGATACGTGGAATACTAGTAAGTCTGACACAAGCCTTTCTAACATCATAAGAGTGGTTGGTACATAACTCATACACCACGTACAAATTTGAAACTGAAAAGACAATCAAAGAACTAAAACATCAAAGTTATTTTCCTCAAAGCATGAGGACCCGCCAATCCAAATGTTCATGATGAGTGGTCAATTTTCACTCATCTGGGCCTTTTTAGTTCAACAATTAGTGTCCTCAATGCCTAATTATATTCTATTCTGATGATATTTTGATGATTTGCAACTATTAAGGCTAAAGGACAAGGAAATGATGAATACATAAAAAAGGCCAAAAACATTAAAAGGAGAACAAACTCCCAACTGCAGGCAGTCGCATAACCAAGAGGGAAGATCGCCCAATTGGCCTGACCTCGCCCAAGTTTACAGTGTTCACAATTGAAAATTTTTAAGGCAGGTCGGTGGACTAAAAGATTAAATGGCGATTCACGAAAGCTGAATGGGCAAATTAGAAGTCCATCTTGGAAGGTGAAAGACTCTTGAATAAAAATAAAAGTTGAAAAGGCAAACAAGGTGGTAATCGGTGATCCGCTGAATGTGAAAGGCTGACTCGGTCGAGTTCGTCAACTGAGGTTTAAACACCTGAAGTCTAAAGCAGAAGAAGGGCGAGCTAAAAGGCAATTGACGATCCACCAAATCATAAAAGCGAGTCTGACTAATGTCGTAAACAGGTCAAAAACAGAAGCTTGGGCTAATTTTGGGGAAACTATTAATAGTTAGAAAGAGAGAAAATGTATCACTTATATTTTATCACTTTTCAGTATCAATTTGAGAATGATTTTTTAAGAGATAGTTTATTACCATTTGAAAAATACTCTTAGTTTTGGGGTTTTGAACAACCTTGTAATTTACAATTTAAGGTTCAAATTTAAGTGGGTGTTGAAGATTATCACTTAATTTCAATTCTCCAATGGTTGAAATCATAATGGGTATACTCTTTTTTTCTTTTATGATGGTTGGCTAAAACCCCAAATCTAGGCGTGTGATTATGGAGTTGGGTGCTGATTTAATTTAGTGTGTTGTATTTTGCTTTGTTTTATTATTGTATTTTTATGTATTTGAGATAATTAGCATGGGGTTAATTTATGGGTTAAGGTTGCAAACTTAAGACTAGCCTAGATCTTGGATTAATGCTCGAAAGAGATTAATTGAAGTGGGTAATTAGTTTAATGCCTGCAATTTAGAATTGATTTTATAGATTGCTCGAAAGAAATATTGTGGTTAAATTCTAGTTGTCAAATATACTAGAAAAAGAGATTCTAGTAAGGTATTGGGTTGATTTGTGATTCACATAGATGAGACCGAAAGGAGATTCTATTATATGATGATGCTATGAGATTGAAAGAAGATAAGTATCTTTGAAGATTACCCAACCTATCCATGATTGTTTAGCATTATTGAGCAAGCACATGTACCCCTATTTGACATCTATACCAATCCCCAGACCCCTAGATCATCTTTTACTGGTTTGATTCCCTAATTTTAGCTTGATTGTGATACTTGATACCAAAACTCTTTTCATAAATTTGGTGAAGTCATCCACCCACTTGATCTTATTGCTACAATGAATTGATTTGTATTCTTAATTTCCTAATTGAATTCTCTTCACTATCTCTATGGGATTCGGCCTTCACTCTCTTGTTGGCTATTTTTATTGATAATGACCACTTACTCTTCTAGTTGTTTTTAGAGTAATTTGAGTGTTATCAATCAACAGCTGAGCAATCCCTCGCCATGTCCAGGAGGAGAAGCGTCGGACCCTATATTATAAGACAATATAGGCACAAGTATACATTAGTACATTGAATTTACTAAGTATGGGGAAATGCATAAAACATAGGCATAGACTGTAACACCTCAAAATCAAGAAGGATAGAAAAAGGGCCAAGCAGGCAAGTCACCAGCCCAAAACTGGGCCATGGGACCCTCCACAAAGCCCTTGACGGGCCGTGAAGGGGACCACGGCTCGTTATGGTGCTCGTAAAGGGTTTCCAGAACCTGTCCATGAAGGTTCCCCTCCCAAAAACCCTTAGACGGCCCGTGGTGAGCATCATAGATCGTTAAGGTGGTCATGAAGAGGGTCAGGGCAGTAGGGGTTCTCCCCTACCACAGGTCAAGGACCAAGACTACCATAACGGCTCATGGGGTCCTTGATGGGCCGTGAAGGCCACCTGAAAGTAGTCGCATCAGTTTTAAGTCAGGGTCTTTTGGGTCTTTTCCAGATCATTTTAATTAAATACCATGTCGTTTAACCCTTAACCTAGAGCCCTATATACAGGTTTTTACCCCCAAAATCACCCAATTTAATTCTTTCTCTCAAATTTTCAAAAAAAAAACAAGCTCATCCTCCTTAAATATTTCTCTCTAGAAGTTTGAAGAAGAAAGCTAGGGTTTCAAGATCAAGTCTCCTAATCTCCCATTGATTTCAAGCTTTTGGAATCAAGGTATGATATTTTTCATCTATGGAGCTCTTTCCTCCATAGAGTCTCTAAATTTCCTAGTTTTAAATTTAGAAAGCCCTAATTGAGTTAGGGCTTTATTCCATGTCATGGGTTCCTTTCAATGTTGATTTATTTAATTGTTTTATGAACTATTATGCACAAATTGAGATAAATTCCTTGATTTAAAGATAAATACGCATGAACCCATGCATACCCCATGTTTTCCAAGCTATGATGATATAATGTGGGTTTTGAACTAGAAAGATGAGTTTATGAAACTGTGCATGTTCATATGAAATTGATGTAAATGTTTTAAGGATGCTTTGAGAGTGAAGTATCAATATTGTTGTTGTTGTGTTGTGAAACGATTTCTCATATACATATGAAAGCATGATGTTGAAAGGTATTCTAACATAAAGGATTCTAAGGTTGAAAGGTCTTCGCACGTAAAATGAATCAAAGTTAAGGAGTTATTCTAATAATGAGTCAAGCGGCGATTACCCATGACCTCCAATGTTGAGACAAGTGGTGATTACCCATGTCTCACGAATGATAAGAAAAGTTAAGAATAGTCAATATTCTGTGGGATTTATTCTTAGCCCCGAGTGGACAAATGGCGATTACCCATGTCCCATAAACTATGTACCATCATAGGTTGTCTAGATAGACATTAGCTAGTGGATCCACATAAGCTAGAAGTTCATGGTCTTACCTTGGCAAGTAGGACACCCCTTTTCGGTGTGGGGTAAACACCCGATTCCATGTTAGTAGCTCACAAGGTCTTACATTTTGGTTAAAGGTAAATCTCCCACAATAATGAACTAAGGTTACTTTTAGAAGTATCTCATGAATGTTTTAACGATGTTAATTTGCATTGACCATGTTTTTATGACTTATGTTATGTAACTCTTTTAATTCATGTTTTGGCTTGGTCATTACATATCATGAAAATTTCCTTTTAAGAAAGATTTCATATGTTTTATGCATCGCTATCATACTTGGTACATTTTTGTACTAACGCATACTTTTGCCTACATTTCTTACCTAAATGTAGGGTCCGACATTCCAGATTCACATTTCCATGGCTAGGGATCTCTTAGTATAAGATTGAAGATTGGTGAGTGCTCATGTTCCGAGGACCAAACCTTTATTTCACATTGTCTTGACATTTCAGTTTTGAACTTGATCTACGGGTTACGTCCCTATTACTCCTTTGTACTAGATGGCTCTAAGACATTGTTAGACTTCCGCTTTATTTTATAAAACTCTATGTTTTGAAATTTTCTTTTAAATTCTCTTGATTTTTCTATTATCTTGTATAATGTATGCTAAGTGGCTTGTATGGGACCTCTCAGGGTCTTATACGCCATGTTACACCTAGGGTCTACCTTGGGTCGTGACAAACTTGGTAATTAGAGTACAAGGTTTAGAAAGATCCTAGGAAGTCTCATAAGACGCGTCGAGTATAGTCTTGTTCATGAATGTGAAGCACGCCACATTTATAAATGACAGGCTATAAGATGTTTAGGAAACTTCACTTCTTTCGTTACTCTAAAGTCATGTGATAGAGTTGAACTCTATAATGTCTCTCTCCTAACCCTTATCCGATTCTCTACAAGATATGGCCACTCAAAGGGCATATGCTAGAAGGAATGCGGGAGAGAATGTAGAACGAAAAGCTCATCCTCAAGCTCCTCAAGTTCCAGTCGACCCTTTGGCCAAACAAGTGACTAATTCAGAGTCAAGAGCTTCTTTTCAAGTGTTGTCTCAAGCCATGACGGCTCAACTCAATAGGGAGGTTGTGGCCCTCGTGAACCCAAATGTGGGTACGGTGGCAACTAGAGTGAGGGATTTCACTTGAATGAATCCTCCAAAGTTTTATGGTTCTAGAGTAGAGGAAGTCCCTCAAGAGTTCATTGATGAGGTGTATAAGGTATTGATGATCATGGGAGTGATGCCAGTTGAAAGTGTGGAATCTACCGCATATCAACTTAAGGGTGTTGCTCAAATATGGTTCAACCAATGGAAAGAAGAGAGAGCCGAAGATGTGGGTCCTCTTGATTAGGAAAAGTTTAACGTTGCTTTCCTTGATAGATCATTTCCCCTTGAAATGAGGGAGGCAAAGGTGTTTGAATTCATCAACCTTTGTCAAGGAAACATGAGTGTGAAGGAATATGCTTTGAAGTTCACACAATTGTCTAAGTATGCTTCTACTATGGTTACCGGTCCTAGGGCAAGAATGAGTAAGTTTGTTTCGGGTGTATCTAAGATGGTGGTTAAGGAATGCCGCACTGCTATGCTTATCAATGATATGGAAATTTCTCATCTCATGGTTCCTTCTCAACAAATTGAAGAGGGGAAACTTAAGGAAAGATCTAGGGAAGTGAAGAAGGCAAGGACTGGCTATGGTAACTTCTCACACTCAAAGTTCGATGGACATGGTCGTCCTAAGTTTAGACAAAGGTTTTTTGGTCGAGGTTCATCCAATGCTTCTCCTGAGTTCAACAAATATAAGGTGTCTAATCCTAAACCTCAAGGAGGAAATGCTGGTGGATCTTCATTGTTTATGTCCACTTGTGCTAGGTGTGGAAAGAAGCATGAGGGTAAGTGCTTAGCCCGCACAGATGCTTGCTTTGGATATGGTAAGATGGATCAGAGGATAAGGGATTGTCACTTAGTTGATAAGAGTGAAAGATATAATTGTCGACGAGCTCAACCTAATCCTTCGTCATGTATTAGTAGGAGTCAGAAGAAAAACAGATTATACGCACTTCAGACTCGTCATAGCAAGAGGGTTCTCTCGATGTAGTTACCGGTATGTTGAAAGTCTTCCAACTTTATGTTTATGCTTTACTTGAACTTGGTATTACCTTGTGTTTTGTGACTCCATATGTGACCATGAGGTTTGATATTCCTCCGGATGTGTTGTTAGATCCTTTTTTTTGTCTCTACTCTAGTTGGTGATTCTATTGTGGCTAAGAGGGTCTATAGAAAGTGTCCCATCTTCTTGTTCCATAGAGTCACTCATGTTGATCTTGTAGAGCTTGATATGCTAGATTTTGATGTTATCCTTGGTATGGATTGGCTGCAGTCATGTTATGCTTCTATTAATTATAGAACCCGTGTAGTCAAGTTTTAGTTTCAAAAATGAACCCATCCTAGAGTGGAAAGGGGGAAATTCTATGCCTAAGGGTCACTTTGTTTTTTGTCTTAAAGCTACAAAGATGATTTCTAAGGGTTCCATATACCATCTTGTTCGGGTTAGGGATATGGATTCTGAAGCCCCTACTCTTGAGTAAGTCTCCGTTGATTAAAATTTTTTGGAAGTGTTTCCCGATTATTTACCCGGTGTTCCTCCCGAAAGGGAAATAGACTTTTGTATTGATACGCAACCTATCTCTATTCCTCCTTACCGAATGGCTCCAAAATAACCTAAGGAATTAAAGGAGCAATTGAAAGAATTGTTGGCTAAGGGTTTCATCCTACGAGTATCTCTTCATGGGGTGCTATAGTTTTGTTTGTTAAAAAGAAAGATGGTTGACTCTGTATGTGTATCGACTACTGGCAATTGAACAAGGTTACCATTAAGAACAAATATCCTATTCCAAGGATTAGATGATTTGTTTGATCAACTTCAAGGGGAAAGTTACTTCTCTAAGATTGACCTTCAGTCGGGTTATCACCAATTGAGGGTGAAGGAAGATGACATTCTGAAGACGGCTTTTCGAACTCGGTATGGTCATTATGAGTTTTGTAATGTTGTTTGGTTTGACTAGTGCTTCGGCCGCATTTAAGGATTTGATGAATAGGGTGTTTATACAATACCTTGATATATTTGTGATTGTGTTCATTGATGATATATTGATCTATTAAAGGAGTGAATACAAGCATATCGATCATTTGAGGATTGTGTTGCAAGTCCTTAAGGACCAACAAATCTTTGCAAAGTTTAGCAAATGTGAGTTTTGGCTAAGGTCTCTGGCTTTTCTAGGTCATATTGTTTCTGGTAAGGGTATTGAGATAGATCCTAAGAAGACAGATGTGGTCAAGAGTTGGCCTAGACCTCTATCCCCTTCGGATATTAGAAGTTTCTTGCGTTTAGCCAGTTACTATAGAAGGTTTGTTGAAGGGTTTTCTTCGATTGTCTCCCCATTGACTGCATTGAACCAAAAGAAGGTTAAGTTCATATGGTCGGAATCATGCAAGAAGAGTTTTCAAGAACTGAAAGATAGACTTACTACCACTCCGGTGTTGACTTTACCGGAAGGAACTGATGGATTTGTTGTTTATTGTGATGCCTCAAAAATTGAGTTAGGATGCGTCCTTATGCAACATGGAAAGTCATTGCCTATGCTTCAAGGCAACTTAAGATTCATGAGAAGAATTATCCTACCCATGACCTTTAACTAGCGGCAATTGTGTTTTCTCTTAAGATTTGGAGACACTATTTGTATGGTATTCATGTAGATATCTTCACCGACCACAAGAGTTTGCAATATGTGTTTAATTAGAAATATCTGAATCTTCACCAAAGAAGGTGGCTTGAATTACTAAAGGATTATGACATGAGTGTTCTATATCACCCCGATAAGGCAAATCTGGTGGTGGATTCTCTTAGTTGATTATCGATGGGTAGTGTTACTCATATAGAGGATGATAAAAAGGAGTTGGTTCGAGATGTTCATAGATTGGCCCGATTGGGTGTTCGGTTAGTTGACTCTACTAAAGGTTGTGTGTTATGGTTCACAATGGTTCAGAATCATCTTTTGTGGCGGATGTGAAAGCCAAGCAATGTCTTGATCTGACTTTGGTTGAATTGAAGGAAGCGGTGCTTCAAAAGTCCATAGAGGCTTTCTCCCAAGGGGGAGATGGTGTGCTTCGATATCAAGGTCGTTTGCATGATCAGAGGCCCATAGTTCTCGATATTCCCTTCACCTGGGAGCCACATAGATATACTGTGACTTGCGGAAGATCTATTGGTGGAATGGGATGAAGAAGTATATTGCAAAATTCGTGGCTAAGTGTCCTAATTTTCAACAAGTTAAAGTTGAACATCAAACGCCGGGAGGTTTATCTTAAGATATTAGCATTCCTACATGGAAGTGGGAAGATTTAAATATGGACTTCAATGTTGGTTTACCACGCACCCTGTAACACCTTGTATCTCAAAATGAAGAAAATCCTAGTTTTCAGAAAACTGGTGCCAGTACCAACGGAACCACCCACGGACCGTATGTAGAACCATGGATCGTAGGAGGGGTTCCGTCGCTAAGGTCCAAATTTTGATGGTCTCTAATCCCACCCACGGTCGATCAGTACGGACCGTAGGTCTGATTGTAGGTGAGGGTCAGCAGCCAATTAGAGGAAAATGGTTGTTGGGTCAACTTCAAATGGTCATATCTTTTAGCACAAAATGAATTAGGTAGCCCATGAATAATAAAATTAAATATAATCGAATCCTCTTTCCAACGCCACCGAGTTTGCTAAAATCCAAGCTCGGAGTAAAAAGTTATGCTTGTTTTAGTGAAGCCCTGTCGAGCAGAGCATGAACGATGACTCCAAACGACGGTTGGTAGTTCAAACGACGGCCCGTCAGTCCTGTAGTAGATGGTACTCGTCATTTTTTAAGTCATGGTCGTTTTGGTCCTTTTCCCTATGCGTTAGGCACTTAAACTACGTCGTTTGATGCCTAAACTACGTCGTTTTACTCAATCTAAGCCTAATAACTTAGTCAGACTTACCCAGAACCCTCATTCTCCAAAAAAAATCATCCAAATTAGAACGAAAAGAACAGAAAGAGGTGTCAGTTCCTTTCAAGAACAAGCAGCAGTGATCTTCAAGTTTCAGCCCTGAAATTCAAAGGATTTCTCCATAGATTTCATCACCAGGTATGTGGGATTTAACTAGTGGGTTCCTCTCACCCACTAGGTCCCTAGAATTCAGTCAATTCCTTGATTCCCCATATCTTGTTTAAGCCTAGGGTTTCTAAAACATTGGATATTTACTGTGATTTAGCTGTTGTAGTATCCTAAATCGAAATAGCTTATTTCTTGGAAAGTTTGCTTGATTCCGTGCCTGAAACCCAGAACCCTACTTTGTATAAATTCTCTTAGTTCATGAATTACACTTGCTAGGTCAGTTAAACAGTTAATCATGCTCCAGATTTCAAATGTCACATTATCAGTACATAAATGTTGCATTCTTAGATTGCATGTCAGTATTTTGAGCTATTCAGTATTTCAGTTACATTTGTTTTATATACATATTCAGTTGGGAATAGAATTAGCACCGAGTTGGACTAGGGTTCAGCGTACCCTCATACTTCCAGAACTACGTACCCCCGTATGATTATAAGTCCCCTCTGTTGGGCATCAGATTGAGTGGTCATGCCTTTATGCCCCTGGCAAGGTATATTGGGTCCTCTCGATGGGGCGTATACATCGGACTCCACGTTTAGCTCACGTGGTTTATGTCGGTTAATAGTAGCTCACACAGTCAGACTCTTGGTGCATTTGACCAGGTTTTCAGTATATACTTCAGCATTAAGTTCAGCATGTTATTTTCATGATTAGTACTTGGTCATTGCATTCAGCTTAGCTTTTCAGTTATGTTTCAGTATTTACATCTTTGCTCAGTTTTTCTCATTGCTCAGTAATGCTTTGTTCAGCTTATATATATTTTTTCAGCTTAGTATCTATATCATGCATGCTCTGTACATTCCAAGTACTGATGCATACTATGCGCTACATCCTATCATGATGTAGGTTCATGTACTCAGCATCCAGATCACGCTTAGATCGATTCTCGATCCGCATTCAGCATCTTCAATGGTGAGTCCTCATACTTTGAGGATAATAGACATGCTTTTCATTTCAATCTTTTTATTCAGTTTTCAGTTTTGTTAGAGTTAGCTGGGGGGGCATGTCCCAGCAGCTTAACTCAGTGTGAGGCTTTTCAGACATAGTACTAGATTCAGCTCGAGTTGTTAAGTGGTTGTCAGTTATCACTAAACTCTTAGTATGTTTTACATATTCAGACTATTTGGGTTTTGTCCCCACACCAGATATTTATTGATTTAGCTTCTGCATAGTTCATACTTTCCTTAGTTATTTTCATTATGCTTATGATATGCCAGACTAAGTGTTAGCTTGGGGTCACTCGTGATCCTAAGTCCCGTGTTACGTCAAAGGGGTAGCCTCGGGGCGTGACAAACTTGGTAATAGAGCATTAGTTTTAAGAGTCCTAGGATGTCTGAAAGTTGCACAAAGTAGAGTCCCTTTCATGAGTGTGAAGCGCGCCACACCTATGAGGGGGAGGCTATGAAATGTTTTAAGAAAAATTTCACTTTCTTTGTTATTCTTATGGTGCGTGGGTATGATCCAACTTCTCTTTTCTAATCTGTCGTTATGCATTTCAAATCTTGCCTCCTCGTAGAGCTAACGCAGGGAATGCTAATGCACGCAATGATAATGCAGTTCCTCCAGTCCCGAACCATGAGGTTACAAATGCAGAATTTCAAAATGTGATCCAGCTCTTGGCTCCGAGTGTAGCCAATCAGAAACATCAACAGGCCACAATTCCTGTAAACACTAATGGGGGAACAGCTGCATCTAGGGTTGAGACTTTCTTCGAATGAATCTGCCTGAGTTTCTAGGGTTGAAGGTTAGTGAGGACCCACAGAACTTCATTGATGAGGTTAAGAAGATTCTTGGGGTAATGCAAGTGACTGGAACTGAGAGTGTTAAGTTGGCATCCTACAAACTTAAGGACGTGGCTCATATCTGGTTCACTTAGTGGAAAGAAAATAGGGGTGCGGATGCAACTTCTGTGACTTGGGATTGTTTTACAGGAGCTTTTCTGGACAGGTTCTTCCCAAGGGAGTTAAGAGAAGCTAAGGCGCAAAAGTTTATGAACTTGAAGCAGGGTTCAATGTCGGTCCAAGAGTATAGGCTGAAGTTCACCCAGCTCTCCAGGTATGCTCCACACATGGTTGCCGACCCAAGGGCACAAATGAGTGAGTTCTTATTTGGGGTATCCGATCTAGTAAAAACTGAGTGCAGGAATGTTATGCTTCTTGGGGATACGGATATCTCCAGACTAATGACTCATGCTCAGCAGGTTAAGGGAGATAAGCTTAGGGAAATGGATAAGGACAACAAAAAGGCCAGAACAGGAAATTATGAATACTCACAGCAAAAGTCGGGCGGTGGGAATCGCTCACAGTTTCAGCAAAGGACTACAGCCCCAGCACCCTCATCAGCTAGTTCTCCATCCCCCAGGTTTCGACAGGATCAGAAAGGTAGGGCATCAGACTCTAAGTTTCAGGGGAATGCTTCAGGTAACAAGACTTTCCTAACTTGTCCAAAGTGTGGTAAGAACCATCTGGGTGAGTGTCTTGAAGGCAACGAAGGGTGCTTTGGGTGTGGTCGGTCTAGCCATAGGTTGAAGGAATTCCCTTCTGCCAGGCAGGGGCAAGGAGGTAACAACAGTAGGGCTCAGTCTACAGCTCCAACAGCACCAGCAGGTCGTCTAACTCAGCAGGGTGCTTCATCTGGTACAGGTGGCTGTCAGCGCCAGAACAGGTTGTATTCTCTTCAAGCTCTCCAGAACCTGGAAGATTCTCCTGATGTGGTCACTGGTACGTTATGAGTCTTTCATTTAGATGTTTATGCATTGTTAGATCCAGGGGCTACACTATCTTTTGTTATAGCAGTAAACTTCGATGTCAGTTCAGAAACTATCTCAGAACCCTTCTCAGTTTCTACTCCAGTTGGTGACCCAGTTATAGCTAGATGGGTATACAGAAATTGCCCCATCACAGTCTCTCAAAAAGTCACCTCAGCAGACCTTGTAGAGTTAGAAATGGTAGATTTTGATATCATTTCAGGCATGGATTGGTTACATTCATGTTATGCCTCAGTCGATTGTAGAACTAGGATCGTTTGGTTTCAGTTTCCAAACGAGTCAGTCTTCTCGGAGTTCCTCTCGAAAGGAAATCGACTTTGGAATAGATCTCCTCCTAGATACCCAGCCTATTTTGATTCCTCCATACATAATGGCTCCACCCGAGCTTAAGGAATTGAAAGAGCAGTTGAAATACTTTCTAGATAAGTGCTTCATCAGACCTAGTATCTCTCCATGGGGTGCTCCAGTGTTGTTCGTGAAAAAGAAAGACGGTTCTCTCAGAATGTGCATTGACTATCGGCAGTTGAACAAGGTAACAATTAAGAATAAGTATCCCATCCTCAGGATTGATGATTTGTTCAACCAACTTCAGGGTGCTAGTTGCTTTTCTAAGATAGACCTTAGATCCGGCTATCATTAGCTCAGAGTTAGAGATGGTGACATTCTAAAGACAACTTTCCAAACTTGGTATGGTCATTATGAATTTTAGTTATGACTTTTGGACTAACAAATGCTCCTACAGCTTTCATGGATTTAATGAACTGGGTGTTCAAACAGTATTCGGACTTGTTCGTCATCATCTTTATTGATGATATCCTCATTTATTCTCGGAGGGAGGAAGAGCATGCGACTCATCTGAGAGTTGTTCTGCAAACTCTCAAAGATCGCTAGCTATTTGCTAAGTTCAGCAAATGTGAATTCTGGTTACAGTCAGTCACTTTCCTTGGTCATGTGGTATCCAATGAAGGGATCTGAGTGGATTCTCATAAAATTAAGGCAGTACAGCACTGGCCCAACCCACCTCTTCAACAAATATCAGAAGTTTCTTGGGTTTGGCCTGTTATTACAGGAGATTTGTTGAAGGATTTTCATCCATAGCTTCCCCGTTGACCAAGTCGACTCAGAAAATGGTCAAATTTCAGTGGTCAGATGAGTGTGAGAAAAGTTTTTTAGAACTAAAGACTAGGTGGACTACAGCTCCTGTCTTGACTCTACCAGATGGTTCAGACAGGTATGTAATTTATCGTGATGCATCCAGGGTTGGCCTAGGTTGTGTGTCGATGCAGCGAGGTAAGGTCATAGCTTATGCTTCTAGACAACTTAAAGTCCATGAGAAGAACTACCTGACTCATGACCTAGAGCTTTCAGCCGTAGTATTTACCCTAAAATATTTGGAGACACTACTTGTATGGAATTCATGTTGATGTGTTCACAGACCATAAGAGCCACAAATATGTGCTCACCCAGAAAGAGTTGAATCTTCGTCAGAGGAGATGGATTGAATTCCATAAGGACTATGACATGAATGTTCTTTACCATCCTGGTAAGGCCAATGTAGTGGCTGATGCTCTCAGCAGACTGTCTATAGGTAGTGTAGCACATGTTGAGGAAGAAAAGAAAGAGTTAGCCAAAGATGTTCACCGGCTTGATCGCTTAGGAGTTCGCCTTACGGACACATCAGATGGTGGTGTAATAGCTTAGTATGGATCAGAATCTTCATTGGTAGCGGAGGTTAAGGAAAAATAGGATAGTGATCCTATATTACTTTAGTTGAAAGGTGCAGTTCATTAGCAGAAAGTTGAGGTTTTATCCCAAGGGGGAGATGGTGTGCTTCGTTACCAGGGTCGCTTATGTGTTCCTAATGTGGGTGAGTTGAGGCAGCAGATCCTTACAAAAGCTCATAACTCCAGGTATTTCATTCATCAAGGTGCCACTAAGATGTACCGTGATATATGGGAAGTCTTTTGGTGGAAGGGCATGAAGAGAGACATCGCAGACTTTGTGGCTAAGTGTCCTAACTGTCAACATGTGAAGGTAGAACATCAGAAACCAGGAGGTATGACTCAAGAGATAAACATTCCTACATGGAAGTGGGAAGTGATAAACATGGACTTCATTACGGGTTTACCTCGTACTCGCAGACAGCATGACTCCATTTGGGTGATAGTGGACAGGGTCACTAAGTCAGCTCATTTCTTGGCTGTCAAGACTACAGATTCAGCAGAGAAATACGCCAAACTCTACATCAATGAGATAGTCAGGTTGCATGGGGTCCCCTTGTCTATCATCTCAGATAGAGGTCCTAATTTTACCTTTCATTTCTAGAAATCGTTTCAGAAAGGTCTGGGTACTCAGGTAAATCTCAGCACAGCATTTGATCCACAGACGGATGGTCAGGCAGAGCGTACCATTCAGACCTTAGAGGACATGTTGAAAGCTTGTGTGATTGATTTCAAGGGAAATTGGGATGATCACCTACCTCTCATAGAGTTCGCCTATAATAATAGCTTCCATTCTAGTATTCAGATGGCCCCGTATGAGGCACTATAAGGGCATAGATGCAGGTCCCCGATTTGTTGGTTGGAAGTAGGTGAAGCAGCCTTGATTGGACCAGATTCAGTTCATGAGGCTATGGAGAAAGTTCAGCTCATCCGAGATAGACTAAAGACAGCCCATAGTCGTCAGAAGTCCTATGCAGATGTGAGGAGAAGGGACTTAGAGTTTGAAATCGATGATTGGGTTTTTCTGAAGGTATCACTTATGAAGGGGATGATGAAATTTGGCAAGAAAGGGAAGCTCGGTCCTAGATATGCAGGTCCTTACAGAATCCTGAAAAGGGTTGGTAATGTGGCTTATGAGTTAGAGTTGCCAGCAGAATTAGTAGCGGTTCATCCAGTCTTTCACATTTCCTTGTTGAAGAAGTGTGTGGGTGATCCGGCATCAATAGTACTATTAGAGAGTGTGGCTATGAAGGATAGTCTCACCTATGAAGAAGTGCCAGTTAAAATTCTTGACCGTCAGGTTCGTAGGTTGAGAAGTAAGGAAGTCGCTTCAGATGGCCAAGTATCCTCACCTCTTCCCTTCCGATTCCATTTCAGCTTGAGGTAATAGTTCCTCTCCAGTCTCTGAGTTTACTCTTGCGTAAATTCAGTCTCAGTATCTTGTTCCTTCATTTATCCTTGCATTTTAGCATATTTGCATGAACAAGGAACTCATTTCAGTTAGATATCAGTTCTTAGTACTCAGTGGTAGGGGTTGCAGCTCCTTCCCTCCATACTCAGCTTGTTTAGACTTCATTCGAGGATGAATGTTCCAAGGGGGAGATAATGTAACACCTCGGATCTCAAAATAAAGAAAATCCTAGTTTTCAGAAAACTGGTGCCAGTACCAACGGAACCACCCATGGACAGTAGGTAGAACCACAGACCGTAGGTGGGGTTCTCTCGCTAAGGTCCAAATTATGATGGTCTCTAATCCCACCCACGTTCGACCAGTACGGTCCGTGGTTGGACCTATGGACTGTAGGTCTGACCGTAGGTGAGGGTCAGCAGCCAATTGGAGGAAAATGGATGTTGGGTCAACTTCAAACGGTCATATCTTTTAGCACAAAATCGATGAGGTCTCCCATGACCTATCAAATTAAAGATAATTGAATCCTCCTTCCAACGCCACCAAGTTCGCTAAAATCTAAGCTCGGAGTAAAAAGTTATGCTCGTTTTAGTGAAGCCCTGTCAGGCAGAGCATAAATGACAACTCCAAATGACGGTTGGTAGTTCAAACCACGGCCCGTCAGTCCTGTAGTAGATGGCACTCGTCAGTTTTAAGTCAGGGTCATTTTGGTCCTTTTCCCTATGCGTTAGGCACTTAAACTACATCGTTTGATGCTTAAACTACGTCGTTTTACTCAGTCTAAGCCTAATAACTTAGTGAGACTTACCCAGAACCCTCATTCTCCAAAAAAAAATCCAAATTAGAACGAAAAGAACAGAAAGAGGCACCAGTTCCTTTCAAGAACAAGTAGCACTGTTCTTTAAGTTTTATCCCCGAAATCCAA
This sequence comes from Solanum etuberosum, assembly GCA_029582245.1. Classification (NCBI taxonomy): domain Eukaryota; kingdom Viridiplantae; phylum Streptophyta; class Magnoliopsida; order Solanales; family Solanaceae; genus Solanum; species Solanum etuberosum. The sequence continues at coordinate 74,603 of JAJONR010000322.1, forward strand.
AGGATTTCTTCATAGATTTTGTCACCAAATATGTGGGATTTCACTAGTGAGTTCCTTTCACCCACTAGGTCCCTAAAATTCAGTCAGTTCCTTGATTCTCCATATCTTGTTTAGACCTATGGTTTCTAAAACCTTGGATATTTACTGTGATTTAGCTGTTGTAGTATCCTAAATCAAAATAGCTTGTTTCTTGGAAAGTTTGCTTGATTTCGTGCATGAAACCCAGAACCCTAGTTTGTATAAATTTTCTTAGTCATGAATTACACTTGCTAGGTCAGTTAAACAGATAATCATGCTCCAGATTTCGAATGTCACATTATCAGTATATAAACGTTGCATTCTCAGATTGCATGTCAGTATTTTGAGTTATTCAGTATTTCAGTTACATTTGTGTCATATACATATTCAGTTGGGAGTAGACTTAGCACCGAGTTGGACTAGGGTTCAGCATACCCTCATAGTCCCAGAACTACGTGCTCCGTAGGATTATAAGTCCCCTCTGTTAGGCATCAGATTTAGTGATCACGCCAGTCATGCCTATATAGCCCTGGCAAGGTATATTGGGTCCTCTCGATGGGGCGTATACATCGGAATCCATGTTTAGCTCACGTGGTTTATGTCGGTTAATAGTAGCTCCCAGAGTCAGACTCTTAGTGCATTTGACCAGGTTTTCAGTATATACTTCAGCATTCAGTTCAGCATGTTATTTTCATAATTAGTACTTGGTCATTGTATTCAGCTTAGATTTTTAGTTATGTTTCAGTATTTACATCCTTGCTCAGTTTATGTCATTGCTCAGTTATACTTTTTTCAGCTTATATATATTTGTTCAACTTAGTATCTATATCCTACATTCTCAGTACATTCCAAGTACTGACGCATACTCTATGCTACATCCTTTCATGATGTAGGTTCATGTACTCAGCATCCAGATCACGCTTAGATCGATTCTTGGTCCGCATTCAGTAGCTTCAGTGGTGAGTCCTCATACTTCGAGGACAATAGACATGCTTTTCATTTCAGTCTTTTTATTCAGTTTTCAGTTTTGTTAGAGTTAGCTGGGGGGCATGTCCCAGCAACTTAACTCAGTTAGAGGCTTTTCAGACATAGTACTAGATTCAGCTCGAGTTGTTAAGTGGTTGTCAGTTATCACTAAACTCTTAGTATGTTTTACATATTCAGACTATTTGGGTTTTGTCCCCATACCAGATATATATTGATTTAGCTTCCGCATAGTTCATGCTTTACATAGTTATTTTCATTATGCTTATGATATGCCAGACTCAGGGTTAGCTTGGGGTCACTCGTGATTCTAAGTCCCGTGTTATGTCAAGAGTGTAGCCTCAGGGAGTGACACACCCGGTGGCAACAAGACTCGATTTGGTTTATTGTAGATTGAATGACGAAATAAGCTCATTTTATTCCCGTCAAAGTTTCTTATTCAGTGGAAGACTATGTTAAGTTGTAATTAAGAGAATCATGGATTACCCTTATCCATTATCTATGATCGTGGTATCCAATTTTTTACACAATTTTGGAAATCTTTCCTAAAGGGTCTTGGTACTCGTGTTAAGCTTAGTACGGCCATTCAATCACAAACCGATCGGCAAGCAGAGCATAATATCCAAACCTTGGAAGATATGTTGAGATCATGTGTAATTAACTTCAAGGGTAACTAGGATGATCACTTGCCTTTGATTGAGTTTGCATACAACATTAGCTATCACTCAAGTATTGGCATGGCTCCATTTGAGGCTCTATATGGTAGGAAGTGTAGATCTCCTATAGGCTGGTTTTAAGTGGGTGAAGTTTCTTTGATAGGTCCTGAATTGGTGCATGAGGCTATGGAGAAAGTTCAACTTATTAGAGGAAGGTTGAAAATGGCTCAAAGTCGGCAAAAGTCCTAAGTCGATGTTAGAAGAAGAGATCTTGAGTTTGAGGTTAATGATTGGTTCTACTTAAAAATTTCACCCATGAAAGGTGTAAGGAGATTTGGGAAGTAAGGGAAGCTTAGACCCCGTTATGTGGGCCCATATCAGATTTTGAGGACTATTGGTAAGGTTGCTTATGAACTTGATTTGCCTAATCATCTGGCATTGGTGCATCCAGTTTTCCATATCTCCTTGTTGAAGAAATGTGTTGGAGATCCGACATATATAGTTCCCTTAGAAGGTTTGGGAGTTAAGGAGAATCTTTCTTATGATGAAGTCCAAGTTGATATTTTATACCGACAAGTTAAGAAGTTAAAAAACAAAGAATTTGTTTTTGTGAAGGTTCTTTGGAGGAATCAGTTAGTTGAGGGTGCTACTTGGAAGGTCGAAGCCTATATGATATCCTGTTATCCTCATCTCTTTCCCTCTGTCCTTACTCTAGCTTGAGGTATCTAGCTCCTTATGGTTTACGTCTTTGGTGTCATGTGTCTTAGATATTCCCATGATTTCTTCATTTATGCATGTTTATGAAAAGCTTAAATTTTGAGACATTGAATTTACTTGATTGAATTCTACATGTTTATGTGCATTTGAGTATGAGTTGCATATAGACTTCATGAAATGATGTTTTCAACATGCTTTAGCTTGGAGTTGATGTTTTCTCCTTGGATATGTGCATTTTTTTGTGATTGCATGCATGTTGGGTTGTTAGATTAAGTCCCTAGCTTCCTTATTATGTTTAGAAACTCATTCGAGGACGAATGTTCCCAAGGGGAAGATAATGTAACACCCCAGAATCAAGAAGGCTAGAAAAGTATCCAAGAAAGCAAGTCACTAGCCCAAAACTAGGCCATGAGACCCTTCACGAAGCCCTTGACAGTCGTGAAGGGGACCACGGCTCGTTATGGAGCTTGTAAAAGGTTTCCAGAACCTGTCCATGAAGGTTCCCCTCCCACGGACCCTTAGACGGCATGTGGTGAGCATCACAGACTGTTAAGGTGGTCGTTAAGAGGGTCAGGGTAGTAGGGGTTCTCCCATAGCCACCAGTCAAGGACCACAACTACCATAACGGCTTGTGGATTCCTTGACGGTCCGTGAAGGCCACCATGAAAGTGGTCGCATCAGCTTTATGTCAGGGTCTTTTGCATATTTTCCAGATTATTTTAATTAAATACCATGTCGTTTTACCCTTAACCCAAATCCCTATATAAAGGTTTTTACCCTAAAACTCACCCAATTTAATTCATTGTCTCAAATTCTCAAAAGAAGAACAAGCTCATCCTCCCCAAATATTTTTCTCTCTAGAAGATTGAAAAAGAAAGCTAGGATTTCAAGATCAAGCCTCCTAGTCTCTCATTGATTTCAATCTTTTGGCATCAAGGTATGATAGTTTTCATCTATGAAGCTCTTTCCTCCATAGAGTTCCTAAATTTCCTAATTTTGAAGTTAGAAATCGTCAATTGAGTTAGGATTTTCTTCCATGTCATGGGTTCCTTTCAATGTTGATTTATTTGATTGTTTTATGAACTATTATGCATGAATTGAGACAAATTTCATGATTTTAAGATGAATCCCCATGAACCCATGCATACCCCATGTTCTCCAAGCTATGATGATATAATGTGGGTTTTGAACTAGAAAGATGAGTTTATGAGACTGTGCATGTTCTTATGAAATTGACGTAAATGTTTTAAGGATGCTTTGAGAGTGAAGTATCAATGTTGTTGTTGTTGTGTTGTGAAAGGATTTCTCATATATACATGAAAGCATGATGGTGAAAGGTATTCTCACATAAAGGATTCTAAGGTTGAAAGGTCTTCTCACCTAAAAAGAATAAAAGTTAAGGAGCTATTCTAATAATGAGGCAAGTGTGGATTACCCATGTCTCACGAATGATAAGAAAAGTTAAGAATAATCAATATTCTATGGGATTTATGCTTAGCACCGAGTGGACAAGTGGTGATTACCCATGTTCCATAAACTATGCGCCATCATAGGTTGTCTAGATAGACATTAGCTAGTAGATCCATATAAGCTAGAAGTTCATGGTCTTACCTTGGCAAGTAGGACACCCCTTTTCGGTGTGGGTAGACACCGGATTCCATGTTAGTGGCTCTTATTGTCTTACATGTCGGTTAAAGGTAAATCTCCCACAATAATGAACTAAGGTTACTTTTAGAAGTATCTCATGAATGTTCTAAAGATGTTAACTGCATTTACCATGTTTTTATGACTTATGTTTTCTAACTCTTTTAATTCATGTTTTAGATTGGTCATTGTATATCATGAAAATTCCCTTTTAAGAAGATTTCATATGTTTTATGCATCGCTATCATACTTGGTACATTTTTATTCTAACGCATACTCTTGCCTATATTTCTTACCCAAATGTAGGGTTCGACGTTCTAGATTCGCATTTCCGTGGCTAGGGATCTCTTAGTAGAAGGTTGAAGATTGGTGAGTCCTCATGTTCCGAGGACCAAGCCTTTATTACATATTATCTTTACATTTGAGTTTTGAACTTGATGTACGGGTTACATCCCAATTTCTCCTTTGTACTCAATGGCTCAGAGACATTGTTAGACTTCCGCTTCATTTTATAAAACTCTATGTTTTAAAATTGTCTTGATTTTTCTATTATCTTATCTGATGTATGCTAAGTGGCTCTTATGGGGCCTCTCAGGGTCTTATACACCATGTTATGCCTTGGGTCTACCTTGGATCGTGATATAGACAGGATGATATGGGTCACTTTAAACATGACATGCATGACCAAGTAAAACATAGTAAAAGCCTTTAAATAATCCATAAGTCAAAATCAAGGTCAATGCAGACTTAAAAAATCATTTGAGAAGCTTTCATAAAACCTTTGTAGAAACATAGTTCATCTGTGGGATATTGACCGCTCAACAACAATATGACCATGTGAGCTATAATATGGAATCTAGCATGACCCTCAGACCAAAAAAATGAAATTACTTGCCAACGTTGAATTTTGTCACATTCATTCATAATTGTTATTGTGGATCCACTAGCTAGGTCATTAAAGACAATACTATGGGGCATGTAGTTTGGGACAAGAGAATTGCTACTAAACACCAAACCTCTACTAGAAGTAGGGCCTCAATTCTAAAGTACTCTCGGTGCTAAGTAAATCCCAACGGAAAATACATAATCATATTCATATCAAAATACTTGAAAGACATAATTAAGACTATAAATCCAATCATAAGTTCATATAAGAATAGATCCTTTTCAAATCATGATTTCATAAACTTCTTCCTAATAGACACTTACCTTTCTAAGCATCTAAGTCATAATTTCGTTCATGTGTGAGAAAACCTTTCACAAATCATTGATACTCATCTCAAAAGCATCCATAGTTCATAAATCATATTTTTCATAAAACATGCATAGATTTCATAATCATAATTCATAATTTCATAAGCTTTGTTCATAAGTTCATAGTCATAATCAAGTATAAAGCATGGGTTCATATGAAATCAATTGAAAATCATGTAATTGAGTCAAATCATGCATAATAAGATTGAAAATAAACAATTGAATCATATCAAATAGGACCCATGAAGAATTGCATAAAACCCAAATGGAATTGGGTGAAATCAATTTAAGAGATTGAGATTCTTTTGGAACCCAATGGATAAAAGGGATCCATTGGTGAATTCCCACATACCTTGATAATCAAAGCCCTAAGAAAGCAAGTAGAATGAGACCTTGAAGCTTAAAACCCTACTTGTTCACCTTGAAGCTTGAGAGAGAATTTGAAGAAGATGACTTGAGAGATTTGGGAAAATTAAGTAAATGAGGAGATTTAGGCTAAGTTTGTAAGAATAAAAATGGTTATACGGTAGCTATAGGGCCAAAATGATGTAGTTAGGGTTGGGACCTATGATCCGTAAGACTTTCTACGGACCGTACTAGTCAACTGTAGAACCAACTACTGAAACCCAAAAATCCAGCCAACTTCCACGAAACCATCCTACAGCCCCTCCCACATTCTATGGCTCGTAGATTCAACTCATTGTCATGACATGATTTCTCAGATCATGATGGCACCTACTACACCCCACCAATAGGTAAGCCTAACCCGTAGCCTGGTGCAACAAGAAAAGGACTACCAAGCGGAAGCCAACAACAATAAGTAAGAGCTTCGAACAAAGGATATAAAGGGAAATCAATAAAACTATACAAGAACCATCCCAAGACTTGGCATCAGTTAGTAGTTGAGCATCTAATCTGAAATAGGAGTACAAGGCATTTACAATTACAAGACAAGTATAGGTTGTCTGGGATTACAATATAAAGACTAAGCCTAGCCAAATAAATGGAAACTGATAGCTCCAGATGCCAGGAGCTCACCCAAATCTCTGAAGTCCCAAGCTGCTTCGCACTACTCCACATCAACGGTAATAACTCAACTGCAATCTACAAGGGGCAGAAGTGTAGTATGAGTAACAAAAATAGTACTCAGTAGGCAACGGCCGACTGAGCTCAAAAGATAGCACAAGCATAAACAACAAGTAATAAGGAAAGCATAGCACAAGTAACTAAACATGAGAGACTAAAGTAGCCAGGAAATAAAGAATAGAAATAGGAAGAAAAAGGTAAGAAGTCGAGTCAAGAATGTACCTGGATCGCAAGCCAACAACCTAATCACAAGCAACTAAGATACAAAGTCGACTACCCAGTGTCAGGAGGACCCACAACCATAATTCTAAAGTCAAAACCTACTAGGTAACAATAAAACAATAGCAGAAAACATAACATAGTCAAACAATAACCCAACCGTACTTCATAAGCCCGGAAGGTACAAACATCAAATATAACCCAACCGGCCCTCATAAATCGGAGGGTACAAACAACAAACAAGTATATTGGGGATAGATAATGCATAGGAATGCAGGGTAAGCAGCAGAACCATCCAAAACTATAATCATAAGACTCCAGTCAATTCCCAGCCCAACTAGCAAGAGTGACGAATCAATCTAGGTCGCCCAGCCATACAATCCACTCCTAGGGACGTAAGCTGCCCATCTAGCAACAGCGACTCGGGGGTGTGTCAACTCTGAAGAGGATCTCGAGTATCAAGGCCGTCCAACCAGCCAATCCACTCTCAGGGGCGTAAGCCGCCCAGCTAGCAAGGGTGACCCAGGGGCATAAGTAAACAAAAATCATTCAACAAAGCACGTCAATGCACCAGGTAGTCAAGTAAAAACTGATCACATCCCAGATGCCTCTAATATCTCAAGTAGAAAAAGGAGCACATCTCTAACGCCTCCTAATCTCAAAAATCAGTAAGTCAAGTGATCCAGGTGGTACGACTCTCATTAAAATAAAATTTAAAATAAAAACTAAGTAAAATAGTATCTCATCATGAACGATAAATATGTCAATGCATGGGCCAGAATAGTACCACAAAATCTATGAGAATGAGCAAAAAATGCAATGTATGTCATCACCAACATTCAAACAAGGAACTCCAAATCAAATAATTATACAGCCACTGAAACCACACTACCAAAGCAGAGAGTACCAACACGGGATCCAACTGGTCCTCATACACGACCTCAGGCCCAACAATATAATCATAAGCTCAATAAGGATACAACATGCCCACCGCTCATCAACAACCAAAGGGATCAAGAAGAGATTTAAAATCAATAAAGGGGGAGCAAGCTAAAGGGACGACGCCCTACCCCAATCACACCGCTCCAGTCCCAGACTGAGCACAACTAGAACCAACCCACAGCTACAAAGAGCCACCAAGGTCACAAGCATCAATGCAAGAAGAACACCCAAAAATAAGCCCTACAGGGAGAAAATCATAACTACGAGGCAATACAACACAACCTAAAGCATCTAATGTTCAGCCTAGTTTAAGGCAACCAAGAATCAATCCTAATAGGGATAAGCAAAATCATCTACTCCACATGCAAAGCCATAGTCTAAACTAAGGATCCCAACACCCATAATAAGCCAGGCTCCTAAAAAATTAACAAATAATGTAATAACAAGAGGAAAGCTAAATACCCGGCAAGTACCATCAAAAATTACATGAAATTTATACTAGGCATTATCCAAGAAGCTCAATCAAGAAAGTAAACTGAAGCCTATGTCACGACCCAGGGGTACACCCTAGATGTAACATGGCGTACTTAACCCCGAAGGGATCTCATACAAGCCCTTAGCATATCGTAACATAAGATACAAGAAATGATGAGGAATTTAAAACATTTATCCATACAATCGAAGTCCTTTGTAAAAGCAAGCGAAAGTCTAACTTGTCTCAATGAGCAATCTAATACTATCTTTGAATCAACAATAGGCTCACAGCCCTTTCAACATAATCCGAAATATAAAATGACTAGAAAGAAACTACTAATGATCCATATGTCCTCGAATCGTGAGGACTGACCACAAGCTAGGAGAATAGTCGATCCAAGATTGAACCAATGGAAGATCACCTTAAGAACCGAAACCTATACTTATAGAAAAATGTATAGAAAATATGGGTTAGTACAAAAATGCACTAAGTATGATAGCCATGCATAAAATCCTTGTAAACATGCTAAGAAGGACATTGTAGTTGAAAACCATGCTATATTCCAAGTTTGAGAAATCATCATGCACTTTAGTATAACAACATAAGTCACAAGCATTTTCAACATATAGACCATTATAGCATAATAGAACCATCTCATACGTAACCCTAAGTTATACTTGTGCAATGCATAAATAAAGATCCCATAAACCCATCTATACTAAGTACCACTTTTAGGTCACTATAATCACACTTACCATTCTTTGATCTCATCTTTAGGTAATACTCATAGACAAGGAAACCTTCATTTACTAAGTCATATCAAGGAAAGTAACTCATAACAACCATCCACATTAAGCATTTATCATTTCATTTATCCCTCGAGTCCACATACTTAGTAGCATCATCATAAGCATATTCATTTTATAAATCATTAAAGCATTAAGGAACACACCATAACTACTCTCAAAGCCTACTTGTGCAATGCATGGATGAAGTCCCATACCCCCACCCACACTAAGTAGTGCATTCTTGAGAAGCCATAGTTCATTATCATTCATTGTGGGGGTAAGCCTTAACCGACATAGACCATGTGAGCAAATCATGAAATCCCGGTGTTACCCACATCGAATAAGGGATTCCTACTTGCCGACGGTAGGACCGTTAATTTAGCTTAGGTGGATGCACTAGCTAATAACCTATGTGGGCCATAGTTATGGGATAAGGAGATTGCTACTAGATATCCCGCCTCAATTCATGGATAACCATCCATCTCAAGAGATTGCTACTAGATACCCCGCGTTAACTCACGTATGAGTATCCATCTCAATCAATATCCACTCGGTGCTTAGCATTATTCCCCACGGAGTACTTATCATTCATTACTTTAGTTCATTAAATGGGATATAGAGATTGTTACTAGATACCCCGCCTCAACTCATGGATGAGGGCATCCATCTCATCCCAGCATTCATTCATAGGTAGCTCATAGATTCAAAGATGAGAATAGCCTTTCAACTAAGAATCCTCATATTGTGAGAAAAGCCTTTCACAACATGTCTTCATCATTCATTAGTGTATAATTGAGAATAGCCTTTCAATCAACACATCATCATTAACATAATCATAGAAATTCATTCATTCTTCATTCATAAGTGTGTGTGTACGTGAGAATAGCCTTTCAACAACGCCACAATTACATCATAGTCATAATCACCTTCTTCTCAAAGTATTCATAAAGCATATACATAAACATCGTGATCATGATTCATCAACACATCTAGGATTACTACATTAGACATGGATAACAACATGATTCAAATAGTTCAATTACCACAAGCACATTCTCATGATATTCATCTTTCTATAATTTACCCACATCACAAGTTCATAAATTGGGTACATGGGGTTTCATTATTTCTTGGGGGAAATTCCACATAACAACCATAGAGATTCCTCAATTAATACATAATTCAAGTAATCAATCCATAACATTCATAATTCGATAGCATTCTACTAACATCAATCACTACCCAGACTTTAAGATCTAATTTGGAAGAATTGGGGGAAATCATGGATTCTTGAGGAATTCATCTTAAAAACAGTAAGTAATCATTAATTTGATCATAATATAAAGCAATTAAATCGTTAGAAACATTTTTGAAGTAAATCTATGACTTGGAGTAAAACCCTAGCTTTTTAGGTAAAGTTACAAGTTTGAAATTGAGTTTGGAGGGACTCCAAGGATGAAAACTATCCATGGATCAAAGACTACCATACCTTAGGTGAAGAAATCCAACAAATTCGAGTCAAAAATCTTCCTTCTTCAATCCCTAACTTGATCTTCTTCTTCTTCTATGGAGTTCTAGAGAGAAGATTTTGGAGAGGGTTTGGATTTCTATTTGGTGACTTTGGAATTATGATCTTAGATGGGTTATTTTAGGTGGGAAAAATACTTATATAGTTTTTTAAAATAGGCTTAAAACGAGATCACATAACCATTAAATAAAAAGGAAATTACTTAAAGCCCCTCACCTTGACCGAACTTGAGGCAGCCTACAGGCCCCATCCACAACCCCAACCTATGGGGCGTGGACTGACCCACGGCCCGTACTGGTTGGGCGTGGGTTGGGGGACTGGAGCTTGTCATCATGGCCTCATGACCCACGAGCCTCTCCTACGAGGCGTGGATGGACCTACGCCCTGTAGGTCCCATCCGTAGGTCACCATTTTGGGCAATTTTGGGGTGAACTTTAGGGTCCTCCTCAAGGACCCTTGGTTGGTCCTTGGGGAGTCGTACCTTGACGTTTAAACCCAAAAAGACCTATATTGAGCACCGGGGGTTATTTACGACCCCAACCTTTACGTTAAACCCCAACTAGGCTACTAGTTTATACATTAGGCTCTAGCTTAGTCTACTAGTTGTTACCGGGTGTTACATTATCTCCCACTTGGGAACATTCATCCTCGAATGATGATCTAGACACCTTACGAAATTAAAGACTCAAGACTAGCAGCCCATCATGCATGAAATATCAAAATAATGCACAATTCAAAGGAGGAAACATCAACTCCATCTCAAAACATGGCCAATGCAACACAAGGGAGTAGGAACTACATCTAACAACCCATTATGCATGAAAACTTCAACATTTCACAAATTCATTGGAGGAACTACCTTCTCCAACTCAAAGCATGCTCATCACAATATCATGAAGAAAATTATGCAATTACTCTCAAAAGCGTTTTAATGCATGTTTAACAATTCATTTCATGAAGCATATAGGCAACTCATACTAAATGCACAACAACATGAGGGAGGTGAACCATAAAAACTCATTTTCTTACTAAACATGAATTTCATAAGAACATGCATAACATAAGGAGATCATGGAAACACATAAATCACACATGACTCCAAATCGTGAAACAAGTCACGAGGAACTCTTTGTCTCAAGCTAGAATAGGAATAGAAGAAAGAGATGAGGACATCGAAATTCTCAACAACCTTTCTATCTAAGCATACCATCTCCCCCTTGCGAGTAAACCCCTACTAAGGCTAAGATCAAAGTCTAACAAGTAGCATAGGGATCTAATAACATTTACATCTATAAGAAACCATCAACAAACCGGTGCCTTCATCCGGAAGGGCTCCTTTGTCCTCTCTAGACCGGAGTGCATAGAAGCGACCATGTTTTAGAGCATTGGGATCCGGATCACTAAGAGAAGATTGTTTGGCCTCTCTCTTTTTTGCCGCGAGTGTTGGGCAATCTCTCATCTTATGACCTTTCTTTCCACACCTGAAGCAACCATCCGTTCCGGCCAGGCACTTACCCACATGTTGCTTCCCACATTTGGCACATGTAGATCTTTCAAAGGAAGAACCGCCTCAATTTCCTCCATGAGATTTAGGGTTAGACACCCTATCCTTGTTGACCATTGGAGAATCATTGGAGGAATCTTGATTGAAGGACCTCTTTTTGAACCTTGGTTGACCTTGCTCATCGGACCTAGCTCTTTTTACCTCTCCACTCTTTCTCTTAACTTTTGACTCCTCCATTTGTTGGGCATGCACCATAAGCCTAGAGATATTCATGTTATCATGGAGCATTGTCGTACGGCATTCTTCTCCAACTATGTCGGGAACACCCATCAAAAACCTATCCATCTTATCCCTCGGATCTGCCGCCATATATGGAGCATACTTGGATAGTTGGGTAAATTTCAAGGTATACTCGTTGACACTCATGCTACCTTGCTTAAGGTTAATGAATTCCTCCAACTTAGCCTCCCTTAACTCTCGGGGAAACAACCTATCTAGAAATGCTTTCTTAAACACCTCCCAATCTATGGGACCCGCTCCTACCGGCCTATTTCTCTTCCATTGAGTATACCAAACTTGAGCAACGTTCTTCAATTGGTAAGCGGCTAGCTCCACTTTTTCTATCGAAGTCACCCCCATGGCATCAATTATTTTATAAACTTCATCCACAAATTCTTGAGGATCCTCTCCCACTTTGGAACCAAGAAACACGGGAGGATTCATTCCTGTAAAATACCTCAATCTAGAAGTCGTGGAATTCAAATTAGGGTTCACATGAGTCCCAACATCTCTATTGACTTGGGCCGTCATAGATTGAGCCAATGTTAGAAAAGCCGACCTAATTCCCACATCCGTCATAGCCGGAGGATTACTCGGAGCTTGATTAGCTTGAGGAGCTTGGTTCACTTGAGGAGCTTCGTCATTAACATTGTCACCCTCCACTCTCCTTGCGTTAGCCCTTCGTGTATTCATATCCTGAAGACACAAAAGACGGATTAGGAGAGAGACTTTATAGAGTTAAACTCTATGGCACGACTTAAGAATAATGAAAGAAGTGTAGCTAGCCTCTCATTCATAAATGTGGCGCGCTTCACACTATGAACAAGACTACTAGATGTGGCTTATGAGACATCATCCTAGAATCATTCTAAGCCTTGTGCTCTGATTACCACGTTTGTCACGACCCAGGGGTACACCCTAGATGTAACATGGCGTACTTGACCCCGAAGGGGTCTCATACAAGCCCTTAGCATATCATAACATAAGATAAACGAAATGATGCGCAATTAAAAATTTATATCTGTACAATCAAAGTCTTTTATAAAAGCAAGCGGAAGTTTAACTTGTCTTAATTAGCCATCTAATACTATCTTTGAATCAATAATAGGGTCACAGCCCTTTCAACATAATCTAAAACATAAAATGACTAGAAAGAAACTACTAATGATCCATACGCCCTCGAATCTTGAGGACTCACCACAAGCTAGGAGAATAGTCGATCCAAGCTTGAACCAATAGAAGATCACCTTAAGAACCGGAACCTACACTTATAGAAAAATGTAGAAAATATGGGTTACTACAAAAATGCACTAAGTATGATAACCATGCATAAAATCCTTGTAAACATGCTAAGAAGGACATTGTAGTTGAAAACTATGCTATATTCCAAGTTTGAGAAATCATCATGCACTTTAGTATAACAACATAAGTCACAAGCATTTTCAACATATAGACCATTATAGCATAATAGAACCATCTCATGCGTAACCCTAAGTTATACTTGTGCAATGCATAGATAAAGATCCCATAATTCCATCTATACTAAGTGCCACTTTTAGGTCACCATAATCACACTTACCATTCTTTGACCTCATCTTTAGGTAATACTGATAGACAAGGAAACCTTCACATTTACTAAGTCATATCAAGGAAAGTAACTCATAACAACCATCCACATTAAGAATTTATCATTTCATTTATGCCTCGAGTCCACATACTTAGTAGCATCATCATAAGCATATTCATTTCATAAATCATTAAAGCGTAAAGAAACACACCATAACTACTCTCAAAGCCTACTTTTGCAATGCATGGATGAAGTCCCATACCCCCACCCACACTAAGTAGTGCATTCTTGAGAAGCCATAGTTCATTATCATTCATTGTGGGGGTAAGCCTTAACCGACATAGACCATGTGAGAAAATAATGGAATCCTGGTATTACCCACACCGAATAAGAGATTCCTACTTGCCTAAGGTAGGACCGTCAATTTAGCTTAGGTGGATCCACTAGCTAAGGGGATTGCTACTAGATACCCCACCTCAACTCATGGATGAGCATCCATCTCAAGAGATTGCTACTAGATACCCCGCCTAAACTCACGGATGAGTATCCATCTCAATCAATATCCACTCGGTGCTTAGCATTATTCCCCACGGAGTACTTATCATTCATTACATTAGTTCATTAAATGGGATATAGATATTGTTACTAGATACCCCGCTCAACTCATGGATGAGGGCATCCATCTCATCCCAACATTCATTCATAGGTAGCTCATAGATTCAAAGATGAGAATAGCCTTTCAACTAAGAATCCCCATATTGTGAGAAAAGCCTTTCACAACATGTCTTCATTATTTATTAGTGTATAATTGAGAATAGCCTTTCAATCAACACATCATCATTAACATAATCATAGAACTTCATTCATTCTTCATTCATAAGTGTGTGTGTATGTGAGAATAGCCTTTCAACAACACCACAATTACATCATAGTCATAATTACCTTCTTCTCAAAGTATTCATAAAGCATGTACATAAACGTCGTGATCATGATTCATCAACACATCTAGAATTACTACATTAGAGATGGATAACAACATGATTCAAATAGTTCAATTACCATAAGCACGTTCTCATGATATCCATCTTTCTATAATTTACCCACATCACAAGTTCATAAATTGGGTACATGGGGGTTTCATGGTTTCTTGGGCGAAATTCCAGTTAAAAACCATAGAGATTCCTCAATTAATACATAATTCAAGTAATCAATCCATAACATTCATAATTCGATAGCATTCTACTCACATCAATCAATACCCACACTTTAAGATCCAATTTGGAAGAATTGTGGGAAATCATGGATTCTTGAGGAATTCATCTTTAAAACAGTAAGTAATCATTAATTTGATCATAATATAAAGCAATTAAACCATTAGAAACATTTTTGAAGTGAATCCATGACTTGGAGTAAAACCCTAGCTTTTTGGGTAATGTTACAAGTTTGAAAATGAGTTTGGAGGGACTCCATGGATCAAAACTATCCATGGATCAAAGACTACCATACCTTAGGTGAAGAAATCCAACAAATTCTAGTCAAAAAGCTTCCTTCTTCAAGCCCTAACTTGATCTTCTTCTTCTTCTATGGAGTTCTAGAGAAAAGATTTTGGAGAGGGTTTGAATTTCTATTTGGTGACTTTGGAATTATGATCTTAGATGGGTTATTTTAGGTTCGAAAAATACTTATATAGTTGTTTAAAATAGGCTTAAAACGACATCACATAACCATTAATTAAAAAGGAAATTACTTAAAACCCCTCACCTTGGCCGAACTTGAGGCAGCCTACATGCCCCATCCACGAACCCAACCTACGGGACGTGCACTGACCCACGGCCTATACTGGTTGGGCGTGGGTTGGAGGACTGGAGCTTTTCATCATGACCTCATGACCCACGAGCCTCTCCTACCAGGTGTGGATGGACCTACGCCCCGTAGGTCCCATCCGTAGGTCACCATTTTGGGCAGTTTTGGGGTGAACTTTAGGGTCCTCCTCAAGGACCCTTTGTTGGTCCTTGGGGAGTCGTACCTTGACGTTTAATCCCAAAAACACCTATATTGAGCATCAGGGGTTATTTACGACCCTAACCTTTACGTTAAACCCCAACTAGGCTACTAGTTTATACATTAGGCTCTAGCTTAGTCTACTAATTGTTACCGGGTGTTACAGCCTACCTCAAAGCCAAACACGAGCCCTCTAAATCCATCACACATGAGATATCCACATCTAAAACGCTTCCGGAAACTGCCAAACTATCAAATTATCAATCACAACAACATTGCGGACATTTTGAAACTAAAATTGCAACAATTGGAAATGGACCCAATATTGAGTAAAAATGAGATTGTGGGACCCGTGTTGGGAATCCCGAAATTGACTCCATCAAAAGTCTAAACTACGCCTCGACTTGTGTTCCAAAATTGAACACAATCTGAGGCCCAGAAACAGCAACAACAAAAATAGCAAAATTAAAAAGAAGATCAAGCAAAGGCAGCAGCTTCAAACTCAAATTCACCTCAAACGAAGGTTCCTCAACAGCTTCTAATCGCAAACCCAAGTAGCCACACTCCAAAAGATCACACATGACTTCAAATCACTCAAATCAGAGCTCATATGAGGGAGAAATCGCCACTTGAAAATGAGGGCAGAAAGCTGAAATTTTAGGATATAAACCTGAAATTAGTCGCTAAAAGTAGAAATCCGGTCGCTAAAAGTATAATATTTGGTCGCTTAAAGTAAGCACTAGGTATCAGCACTTTAGTTGGTTTGCTCCAACTCCGAATTCTCTGACAGGGTACCCGAGATTCATTCAGAACCCTGTGCACGCAAACAAAATATGCTAACCCATCGAATTCAGCATTCCAGACTTAACGAAACCATCAAAACTCCCATCCGAGATCGCTTCGATGAAAAGTGGGTCCCACACCCAAGTTTTTTTAAGCTAAAACTATAAGAAGGCTCAAAATGAGACCGAAAGCCTATGGAACCACACGAAAGGTCATTCTAGACCAAACTCGACATTCCAGAGCTAACTGCACTGATGAAATTCTCATCTAAGCACATTTACCAAGAATGTTGACCAAAGTCAACCCTTGGTTTAAGCTTCAAAGTTGAAACGCCTAACGCCACAAATTCACACCTGATGTCTCGGGGCCAGAACCAACCATGCCCCTAGCCTAAAATGGTCTTTCCGGAGCTGATGAAATCGTCATAATTGCATTCTGAGGCCGTCTTCCTTAGACTCTTCACTAAAGTCAACCGTTCAAGTTCAAAGGCTCCAAAATACAGAAACTTGCACAAAATCTAAACGAATAACCCGGTGACCAAACTATCAATCCCAGTAAGTCAAAAATGACGTGTGGTCTCTACAGAAAAACTCTAAATGTTGAAAATATCAAAAAATGACATGGAGGGTCATTACAACATCCACTACAATATGGACTTTCGTCCGTGAAAGTAGAAGGATAGACACAAACTAAAGGCACAAAAAGATGAGGATACTGAGTCTAAATGCTCTGCCAGACCCTCAGACACCCTCTCAGATTGAGCATCACAGAACTCGGGCTAAGAGGAAAATCCTCAAATTCACTTCAAAACTCCAAAAACTACTCCAAATCCATTTTGGTCTCCAACTCTCACCCAACTTAACCAAGCTTGCCTGAAAGCACCAGATTCATCTGAAAAAGACCAACACAATACCAAAACAACATAATTGAGTAAACACAAGACCATGGCAGATGCAACCAGACTCCCCAAATCGAAAACTCGCCTTATGCTCCACATCAACTATCTTCTAACCACCAAGAGCGTTCTACCGGTCCTTAGTTATCTTGAACATCTCCTACACCAATTGAAACCTTCCTACATTCCCAGACAATATCAACCTTAGAAAAACAACATGCTTCTCATAAGCATCAAGGAATGACAACTACCTAGAAAAGGTACTCAGCCAAGGGCAAAACCCCTAAATCTATTTCTAACCTTCAAACCAACAAATCCATTTGAAACACGAACCTTCTAAATATAACAACACTAATCAAAAGGACGACCATCTTGCGAACGATAAGGTAGCACTAAGCCCTTCTCCAGAGACCTACTCCAACCAAAGGAACTTCTGAAACACTGACACCACGAGCCCACAAACTGCTCTGCCACAACAAATCCGAGCCAAACACCCCATCCCAAGGGAAACCAAGCCGGCAAGCACCGTATCAACATAGTCAATTGGCTGGTAGTGGCCCAAGGGTACCAACCCTACCACAAACCACACATCCTAAACTAGAGGCAACTCATAAATCCACGAATTACCATGACCCCATCCTAAAGGTGAATCTTCTTAGCAAGTTTCCATTTCTCAACAGGGCTAAGGCCTGAAATCACCAATAAACACCACCATTCTTACTTTAAATCATATACCGGACTCGAGGGATATGACACAACAATAAAGAACCAACACAACAACTAGTCCAAGTGAAACAAGGGATCACACCTCCAATTTTTAGGTGTCCATACCCAACCTCCAAGACCACAAGAAACGGACAAATCCAAAAGGAATTGAACGAGCGAAAACACAAGTTCGCAATCGAGGAAAGACTAAAGAAAAGGGAGAAAGCAACCAAAAAGAACTACCACAACTAAGGAAGGCTAACTACCCAACTCACAGCTTGAAGAATTAATAATCTCCCAACCACTACTCAAAAGGGACGGCTCAAAACTAAGACAACTTGGCCCTACAAAATAGAAAACTCAAATCGGGTAAAACTGGTCTAGCCACCTATCAAAAAAGGATCGGCATCACAGCAAAAGCACACAACAAGGGTGGCAAAAAGGGAAACCAGCAATCCCAAGGCCACAACCACAAAAGGACTATCAAGGCAAAGGCACAGGGAGTTACTCAACCACTCCTCCCAAATCAAAGCAACACAACCTAGCCGATCCAATACTAAAAGAAATTAACTACAGAGGCAAAATACATACACAATCCTCAAATCAAGCTGCCATAACAAGTCAGCGATAGATAATAAGTCAAATAAACCCGAATGGGCATAAAGACCCCAAATCACACAAAATATAAACCAGCGAGATAAACTAAAAAATCACATCCAAAGAAGGGATACCTGAAGTCTCAGCCTCTGACCAGCCAGCAGAAGCATAGAACGAACCATGTCCAACCTCAACATGAATACCTGATGTAGTAATAGCAACACCCAAGGCACCATATCTAACTGAAGGAGCTGATAACTCATAAGACTGATCTAGATGAACACCTATCGTCATGGTCCCATGCTGGGGACAAGTTGTAGGGTGGTGAAAAAGTTCCCCACATGTACAACTAAGTCCGACCACCCAATCTTGGGGACTATCAGATGTCTGCAATACTTGGAAAAGTAACTCCCACATAGGGCACTCTCTAGACCAGTGGCCCAACTTTCAACAATCATACAAACCTCTATAGGGCGAAGCCCGATGTGAATAATGTAGTGATCTGCCATGTCTACCTTTGCCAGACTTAAACCTCCCCTAGCAAACTACACTAGGCCTTATGACAATCTCTAACATAGTGGCCTATTTCACCAATCCATAAAAACAACTACCGAGAGCAATTGCCTGCAAAGACCCAAGTGAAGTAACATGACACCCAACACCTGAAGGTCCAGAATTACCAACATAAGATGTTTAGCCTAAACTATGCTTGCCGCCAGCACCACGGCCTACCTCAGAACCACTGGCAACCTGAGATGCTACCTCCAAAGGCCTGATATGTCGAAAAGAAAAATGTCCCTCGCTGAATTGATACTCACCTCAAAGTGGAATTTTGTCACAGTTGTACTAATGGCAAATCCTCTTACCACCATCATTGTAAGTCTCAAGGCATGCCTGCTCCACAACCCTCACATGACTCGCAACCAAGAGAAAGGTAGATCTTTTTGATATTATATGCTTTGATACTAATCAGAGTAGCAAAGTCAACCCTACGATCAACCCCTAACTCAACTCTTGATCTAAAGGAAGCAATATGGGATTATGCCCAACCCACTCTAGAAATCATATCACATAACCATAAACGGATGATAAACCCTACTAGGACCAGTCAAACCAAAATTTCTCTAAGGAGCATCCATAATACCAAGAACTGCAACTACCTAAGGTGTACCCTCAGAGGATCTCGGACCTCGTAACACTGAATACCAAGGAACCGAGGTAGCCAAAGACCCTGCCAAAGCCTGGGCTTCCCTCTGACTAATCCAAAATAGTAGTACAAGGCTTTCACAATTACAAGAAAAGTACTTGATGTCTCTAAATACAATATAAAGACTAAGACTATCCAAAACAAACAGAAACCGATAGCTCCAGACACCAAAAGCTCACCCAAATCTCCAAAGTCCCAAGATGCTTTGCACGAACGACACGGCAACAGAATTGTCAGTCTCAACAAGTCATAAATGTCTTGTAGTCGCTATAGGAAAGCTCTAAATACTGAAAAGAATGGAAAACAAAGAAAATGACCTAGAGGGTCATTACACTCATGGAGCCCAATTTCAAGCCCAATTTCAAGCCCAAAATTTCACTAAGTCTGGATCACTTCTATAGATCCCACCTACAACCCATAGAACACCCTAAGACTCGTCAACTTCCTTCGTAGAACTGAGGTCTCAAATATATTCTCTAAATCACTCATATGGGAACTTCCTATGGCCTGTACACCCTTTTATGAATCAGCATGTCCCACCGTAGGTCAAAAATCAAAGACTTGACATTTCCAAATATAACCCCTCAAAAGTTAGAAAGTCCAAAAGGAAAGAAAAATGCAAAAAAAAAATTAACTGAAGTAGTGAACTATGAGTCCTACCTACGAGTTGTAGTAAGTCATATGGGCTGTAAAAAGGCAATCGTAGAAGTTGGGTTGAGTTTTCAGAAAATAAAGTTTAAGAAGATTCGGCCTACGAATTGATAGGATGAACCATAAGAATGTTGACGAGCTGTAAATGGTACTCGTAGAATTGATTCAGAGATTTGATTTAGGACATCAGTTCTATGAAAGATTTTGATGTTTCATCATTTGGTCTACAAGTCGTAGAATGGGTTCTGTAGAAAGGTTTGAGACTTAGTGAATTTTTTTAGTGAGAGTTGAGTTCTACAGATGAGGTCTACGGATCATAAAAAGTTCAATGGACCATAGAATGGTCTCGTGGGAAATGATTGAATATTTGGGTTTCTGAAATTGGTTATACAGTTGACTAGGATGGGATATAGAAATTCCTACGGGTCGTAGGTCACAACAGTAGGTCTGTCCGACAGTTATTTTAAAGGGTATTTTGGTCTTTTCCTATGTACTTAATGCCTATACTACATCATTTTAACCCTGATTCTAAGTCAAATAACTACACTTCATCCTTAGAAAATTCCCTAACTCCCTTATTCAATTAAATTCCTAAATTTTCTTCAAGGTTCTCTCCAAAATTCTCTGTCTAGATCAAGGAAGAAGAAGTTAGGGTTCTTTAAGATCAAGTCTCCTCTCTTCATCAATTTCTTGTGGGCTTTGAGATAAGGTATGTAGGGAGTTTATCAATGGGTTCCATTCACCCATTGAGTGCCTAAAGATTCTTCAATTCTCTAATTGAATTGGTTAGGTTTTCATTTAATTCCTCATGGGTTCTATTTGTATGGATTACAATTTTTTTATTTTGATCATATCATGACAATTAAGATTTAGTTACATGTTTTCCAATCAATTCCATGTGAACTCATGCATTGATCATGATTTTGACTATGAACCCTAAATTGCACGAATTCGAAGAAAAGCAAAGAATCTATGAATATGTTTCCGTGAACTTAACGCATAATTTATGAAAATGAATGTTTTGTAATCTAGGTTGCTTTAAGATAAGCATCAATGAATTTTGAAAGGTTTTCTCACTTAGACCTGATTCAAGATTTAATGAGCTACTCTATGATGTTTTAGCTTCTATTAGTAATTGAATTATACATTCCATGGATGATAATAACTTTTTGAAAATAACTATTATGTTGGGTTTTAACTCAACACCGAGAAACTTTGAGGTGGAGGCTCAAATAGGGTAGTCTCTAGAAGCAGCCTCTAGTTCTAAACTACGTGCCCCCGTAGGTATGCCTTAAATGGCCTAGCTAGCGAATCCACATATAGCACATGTTATGATACGGGGTTCTACCTTGGCAAGTAGACTCTCCCTTATCGATGTGGGAGTTATATCGGATTCCATTTTATAGCTCGCATGGTCTACTGTCGGTTAAAGCTAATATCTCACAAAATGAACTAACCTACTAAAAACTATTTTATGAAGAGCATTGACTATGTTCATGATTTTTTATCTTTCTTAAATGATTTTACTATGTTTAGCTTGGTCATGCATATCATGTTTTCAATTATGTCAACTTATGACAATGACTAATATTTTATTACATTCCACTCATACTTAGTACATTCCATATACTAATGCATATTTGTGCCTACATTATTTTATTAATGTAGGGTGTGATGATTCCTCTCCTACCGTTCATGGCTAGTTTATCACCTTAGATATTTAAGACTTGGTGAGTCCTCATACTTCGAGGATAACGACACTTTTATTGCTTTCATTATGTTTAAATTTTTAGACTTTGTATGTGGTGTACAAGTTAAGTCTTGACACTCTTTTGATGTAATAGATGGCTTTTCTAGACTTTGATGTACTTCCACTTATGTCAAACTCTTTACTTTTTATGAGATTTTTTGCTTTTGTCTAATATATTTTGTATATGTATGTCAAGTGGCTTGTGTAGGGACTTTCGCGGTTTTATATGCCATGTCACGCCTAGGGTGTACTTTGGGCCGTGACAAACTTGGTATTCAAAGCACAAGGTCTTAGAAAAAAGGTCCTTGGAACTCTGACAAGCCACGTTGAGTAAAGTCTTGGTCATGAGTTTGAAGTGCGTCACATTTATGAATATGATAAGAGTAATAGTTGATGAGTCTGAGATTTCGACTCATTTAGGGCTTTGTTTTCATAGTTTAAGTGTCCTCAAATGCCTAATTTATGCTCTAAACTGGTGTTAATGTGTTGATTTGCAACAATGAAGGCTAAGGAGCAACGCAAGGACATTACTGGGCAAAAAGGAGCAAACAAGCTGGAGAAGTTGAAGGAAGGCAATCCTGGTGATCGCCAAGACCACTCGGTGAACCGCCGAGTGGCTCTTTAGCCCACCTAAAGTTCTAGCATGCTAGCCCTGGGGAAGAACCTACTTGGCGACAGAAATGGGCAGTCGGCGGATCACTGAACGATTCGGCGACATCAACCTCGATTGCCTAAAGTTACAAAACCCTGAGGACTAATAGCCAATGCAAACCAGCGATGGACTAGAGAAAAGGGTGGATCGTCGACTGGGTTGGTGAGGTGCGACTTACTTCGCTGAATGGCCCTGAAGGCCAAAATTTAGGAAACTATAAATTGAAATTTAAAAAGAAGAGATAGGAGTTCTGATTCCCAAAGTTTTAGAGTCTGAGATTTCTCTGAGTTCTTGAGTTTCCATTGTAGACTTTGAAGCTGTTGAAGCTTAGATTTGAGGATTTGCAATTGGGTTTTTGAACTAATTAAATTTGGAGCATTGTAGAGACTTGGAAACTTTTAACCAACTCATGGCTAATATAGTTGGTAATTGTTTCTCTTTTTTTATGATGTGTAGCTAAAACCCCAATTCTTGGGGTGTGATCATGTGATTATTGGCTTAATTAGCTTATGGGTATTATTATTTACTGATTTAAATGCTTAATTGAAGTGGATTTAATTGATAGTTGTGTATTAATCTATGAATTGTAGTTGCAAATACAATTCTAGCTTAGAGTTCTAGGTTTGCTTGAGAAAGAGGTTTTGGAATCAAGGCTTTCGATTAATGATTATAGTTATTGGGTTGATGTGGGTTCAGCTCGAGAGAGTGAATTCTAAACTTGATTCTACCTATCTAGCTCGAGAGAGTAGATAAATTAAGGTTTTGGATGTTTATATTGCTAAGCTTGTCGAGTTTCGAGAGAACTCGCTTGAATCGTAATAGTTGTTCGATAGAAAGCTATTGAACCTAAAGTCTAACCTACCCATTGAGATTTAGCAAACGTTAGTAAATTTTAATTACCCATATAGCGAAATTAGCCTAGAATCGATCATATCCCGAGAATTCCTCTCTACATTGTTAATTCCCCTGTTTTCGTATTTGTTTTAGTTGTTAATTAACAAATCAATTCCCACATCTTTGTTGTCACCCCTTTCAATTTAACTAAATGTTTACGGCAATTTCTATTCCTACCACCAATTAGATTACATTTTTAACTTCGTAACTGAATTCAAACTTGTACCGCTCCATGTGGGTTCGACCCCAACTCTTCGTTGGGTTTTATACTAGATAATGATCGTCTACACCTAGAATTAGATGAGGTGTAATTAAGCGTTTATCAAAAATGGCATCACTGCCGGGGAGTGGTATTGTTTAGAATTCTCTTATTGAAGTTTGAATTGTGATCCTTTTGTGTTGTAGTTGAATCGACTTACTTTATTGGTTGTGTTTGTGTTTGAACAAAAGAAGAAATGAGCGTGAACGGGAGTAATGGTAGCCAAATTAGCCAACAAGATGATGTCGAGAATTTGAATGATGTTAATGACCCGACCCAATTGGGTGGTGTTGGTGCTATACATCTACCTCCTATTGAGAGGAATGTTGTCTTCCATGTCACTAGCATAATGCCACAGCTCTTGCAAATGAAAGGATTGTATGGAGGGTTAGCCCATGAGGATCCCCATGAGCATATTCAGAATTTCGTCGACGTATGTGGTCCGTTCTCATTCAAGAATATCTCTCAAGAATCAGTTTGTCTCCGATTGTTCCCATTTTCTTTGATGGGGGAAGCTACCAAGTGGTTAGCTAATCTCCCGAGGGACTTCATCACTACTTGGGATGAACTTACCGCAGCGTTCTTTGTAAGATTCTTTCCCCCGTCAAAGATGATGACATTAAGAGATAGTATTCAAGGTTTCAAACGCTTGGAAGGTGAACCAATCCACGAGACGTGGCTGAGATTTCAGAAGTTGGTACTTCAATGTCCGACTCACAAACTTCCAAACAACGTGTTGTTACAACACTTCTACAGGAGTCTTGACTCGGTGAACAAAGGTGTTGCTGATCAACTTGTTCTAGGGGGTATAATGCAACAGCCTTATGAGATAGCAACTCAACTCCTCGATGGCATGACCAAGATTAACAGAGCATGGTACACTCGTGAGGACCAAGTGTCTCCTCTCACCTTTAGAATGACAAAAGAGCAGATCGAGAAGGACCAAGAGAGAGACCAAAACATGGCCAAAATGATGACCCAGCTGGATATCTTGTCGAAAAATGTGATGGGTAGTGGGTTGAAGAGTGTAAATGATGTTGGTATTGGTGGAGAAAACCCCAATGAAGCACATTTTGAAGCGTTGTATAATGAGGAAGTGAACTTCCTTGCAAATCAAGGAGGAGGTTTCGTCCAAGCTATCCAAGGCCGGGTGGAAATCCGGGTTGGAACAGAGATGATGGATGGAGAGGACGTGACAGAAAATGGTGTGATCATAATGCTACTTAGAAGGAAAGGGATGGTGACAAGGAAAGATACATCCCACCCCATGAACGCCAAAAGCCTAAGGAGCAAAAGGCTGACCCGGAGAACTTCCATACGGAAGACATGCTTGCATGCATTCTCAATAAGGTAGAAGGGTCAGACAAAGTATTGAAAGAAACGAAAGAGGACGTATCCACACTCAATCAGACGGTCACCTCACACTCAGTGTCCATCAAGAAATTGGAAATGCAAATGGGTCAAATTTCATCTCATTTGAACCAAAGGCCAAAAGGGGGTCTACCAAGTGATACCTTGGCTAACCCAAAAAATGAACCTTGAAAGCGTATCCACGTCATGCCATGATGTTAAATAAGGCGCTTCTTGGGAGGCAACCCAAGGTTTAATGATTTTATTTTATTTTTGTTTGAATAACGGGTGTTGAATGTGCAGGTTGAAAAGTTGATATTTTGGGAGAATGGCAACTAGGCGAGCCAAAAGTCAAGTCGGTGACTCACCGAACAGATCGGCGAGCCCGACTTGGACCGTCGTTGAAACCACCTGGCCTGCTAGAGGTTCTATAAAACTCGGCGAGCTGAAGTACCACTCGGCGCATCACCAAGGGGGTCGGCGAGCTCGACTTACTTCACTGACTGGCGCGCGAACTGAAAGGTTTTAAAAGGCCAAATGGTTTAAATTTCAAATATCTCTTCACTTTCCTACTTTTTAACTTCCGCACTCTCACATCTGATACTATATATATCATATTCTTGCACTTTGATTTTTGTTTTGCTTGAGATCTTTGCTTGGAGTGGATTTTGGGAAATTCATTGCTTTCTAGCTTTTCAACTTTCGGCATAAAAGATTGGTTTTACGAACCCCGAACTAAATAGTTGGTTAAAATCAAATGCAAATTGTTGCTTTGTGGTTGATATATGTGTGTATTGTCATTTTGTTTGTCGTGTGATTGTTGGTTTGCCCGTTGTTAAGTGAATTCATAAATAATTGGTCGTAAATGGTTAATTCCCGTATTTTGGGAGAATGGCAACTAGGCGAGCCAAAAGTCAAGTCGGTGACTCACCGAACAGATCGGCGAGCCCGACTTGGACCGTCGTTGAAACCACCTGGCCTGCTAGAGGTTCTATAAAACTCGGCGAGCTGAAGTACCACTCGGCGCATCACCAAGGGGGTCGGCGAGCTCGACTTACTTCACTGACTGGCGCGCGAACTGAAAGGTTTTAAAAGGCCAAACGGTTTAAATTTCAAATATCTCTTCACTTTCCTACTTTTTAACTTCCGCACTCTCACATCTGATACTATATATATCATATTCTTGCACTTTGATTTTTGTTTTGCTTGAGATCTTTGCTTGGAGTGGATTTTGGGAAATTCATTGCTTTCTAGCTTTTCAACTTTCGGCATAAAAGATTGGTTTTACGAACCCCGAACTAAATAGTTGGTTAAAATCAAATGCAAATTGTTGCTTTGTGGTTGATATATGTGTGTATTGTCATTTTGTTTGTCGTGTGATTGTTGGTTTGCCCGTTGTTAAGTGAATTCATAAATAATTGGTCGTAAATGGTTAATTCCCGTGTCTTTAATTAATGAAATTGTTGGGTTGTGTTGAGAATGTTGTGGGTCTAGCGGGGTGAAGACTGAGTAACCCCGAATTGTGCTAATTGTCGAATTTTCCCCAATGATAGAGCGGTTGACGTCATTCTTAAGGGAAAAAGACGTCAATTGGACAATTTTGGCCAAATTGGGGGAAGTCTGAGTACCCTGAGGGCATGGGTCATATGGGACTAGTGTTAATTGCATGTTTTTGGTGTTTAATTTTATTTTCATGGGCTGTGGGCTTGATTTTGAAGTACGGGGTGAAAAATTGGCACGTTGGACTACTCAGGGAGCTGGGTCCAGCTCACCGAGTGGTTCGGCGGTTCACCTAAGTCCCCTTTGATCGCCTTTTATTTTTCTCTTTTGAGACTTTAAGTTCTGTAACTTTCGGCAATATACCTGTGCTCACCGAAACTCCCTTCTGATCGCCCTTCTACGCCCTTAATTTTCATAATTGTTCTGTAACTTTTGGCGAGCTACTTCTAGTTCGCTGATTAGTGTCGGCGATCCGCCGAATCACCTTGGACATTGCCGACCAGCTTTGATTTTTAAATATTTTTATTCTGGAACTTTCGGCGAGCTCGACTTGGCTAGCCAAAGTGGTTCGGCGACTCATCGACTAGTTCGACGAGTCTTCCTGAAATTTTTTTCTCACTTCATCTAACGTTTTTCACATTGTTTTACGGGCATGGCTAGACCAAAAGTAGCTGGAAGGAATCAACCTCCCCGGAAGCGGGCACGAGGGATTACTATTAATGCGGAAGCGGTTTCTTTCCAGGCCCCGGCTATAAAACTCCATCCAAAGGGAGATAAAGGAAAGGGCAAGGCGTCCGTTGATTTGACACCGGCGGAGGGGAGCTCCGATAGTGATGGAGGTATATGCCACACAACTCACTACCTCCGACAGTGAGGGTGGTTCCCAAGACCACTCTTCGGCTTCCATCTTTGAGCTGAAAGATGATTAGTTATTGCAGGCGCGGAGAGCGAAGCTACACTCCAAATCTATTAATGATTCGTCTAGGATCCCGGTGCCTCAGATGCCTACTCCTCCTCCCCTAGCTTCAGCTCCTCCTCCAGCACAGACACTGGTCCTGGCACCACCAGTTTAGGGTCCTCCTCCCCGATCACTTAATCGACTAAAGGCCGAGGGTTCGAGGACCGTTTTGGAAGTAAAGAAATTTTCTACCGACAGTGTGGTGGAAAGATATCCAGATGTTTGGAGAACTCTCAAATTCCAAAAGTTCAAAGTTTTTACCAAACCCCAAGGCCCATACATCCCTACTTGGGTCTGGGAGTTCTATTCCTCTTACGGAGAGCTGGTACCAAAGGGGGAGAAGAAGGCAAGTGCCTTCAAACTGGTTGAATTTGTGGTTGTTCGAGGCAAAAAAGTCAAGTGCAGATGTTTAGACATTAATGAGGTACTCGGGTGTTCATCAAATTCTATGCACACGTACCCCGACCTAGTCAAGAAGAAGTCGCTGAAGGATCTTAAGGGTTGGCTGGAACCCCTTCTCTCTGATGTCACTCCGAGGTTGATCGAGGCAGGTGCACCCATAGAGAAGAAGGACCTGAGTGTTGCTGCCAGATACTGGTTCGGGTTCATCAGTAGCACCATTATACCATCTCAAAATGAGTCCATCCTCCGACACCTGAAGATTGCCTGTCTAGGGTCCATTATTGATCGCCAGAGACTGAACCTGGGGCTACTGATAGAGCAAGAGATGGACATGAGGGCCAAACAGAGCCAGACCTCACTCTCATTTCCAGTGCTGATCACCGAGCTATGCAGACGGGCCCATGTTCTGAGAGATGGGAAGATGGATGTGGAGGTGATACCCACCTCTTCTACTGACATCTGATGTATTGAGGCCAACTACATGCGGGATGAGGCCGACAGGAGGAGGGTAGCACCGATGGATACATCCCCGGAGGTCGACGTTGATATGTTGCCGATAGAGGCAATCATGCCCCCTCAGGCCAGTGGGCCCTCATGTACATCAGGACCTTCTATTTCTGAGACCCCTAGTACATCTGTTGCAACCCCTCCTACTAGTTCTGTTGTTGTTGCTGCCTCCCGACCCGTATCACCCAGGCCATGCTTTACAAGATGGGCCAATTGGCTCAATCTGCTGATGTGTGTGCCTCCCAGGTAGAGGCCACTGTGCCTGGGCTGATAGAGAGGGCTACTGTTGCTGCCTTGGCCCCGATACTGGCTGAGATGAACGAGTATAGTGTTCAGATTGAGGACCACAAATTGGTATTGGATGCCTTTGTTGTGATGGTTGAGGAGTATGAGAAGGGCCAAGGTGCTACAGATGTTGTGACGACCTTGAAGGCCGATATTATTGGGTTGCGTATAGATGTGGATGAGCTGAAGTCCACTGATTTATCCATGATTTTTGGTACTGTGGAGATTCATGTGATGCAGAGTGCTGATGTTCCGACTAGTTCTGAGACTCCTCCGGCTACTACGACCAGATATGAGATTAGAGCCGATGATGTTGATGCAGAGTTCGAGGCGGAGACAGATGAGGAGCATCTAGGTGTTACTGATGAGGATGTTTATGATGATTTGGCGGACCTAGAGGGGCCCATGGTGGATACAACTATGCAGGCCTCTTTGAGGGACGTTTCTATGGTATGCTCTAGTGGAGCCAAGGATGATGATATTCCGGGTGCTAATGCCTAGACAGATGGAGTTGTCTATATGCAGACTTCACCCCAAGCCTAGCCTGGCAGGATGATCTTTTTGCCTCTTTCTCTGTTACTTTTAGAATGTTTCTGATTTTTATTTGCATTTGAGGACAACTGCTTATTTTTGTTGGCGGGGTGAGGTATTTCCATACCTACCTCTATTGGGTTGTGTTTGTGAGCATCGTTTGTTTTTTTGTTTTGGTTTTGTGAATATTGGAGCCTATTGGTGTTTATATATATCTTGGTTGTTGATATATTGTGGTCCATTGTTTTAATGCGTAAATGGTTTTGACCAATTTTAAAAAAATTGCCACCTCTTTTGTGTGTGATTGTGGTTGTTCTCTTACAAATTTGAGTGTCGGCTATGGTTAATATTGATGACTTGAATAGTACTCTTAATTGAACGATATGAATGTGTGGCTACGATGAGGCAAACTAAGTTACATAGGCAATATGTGAACTTTTAGCATTTCGTTGTGACTAGCCAATTGTTGATTAAGTTTCTTGTGATGAACATTGCACGCTAGCTAGAAAGTGTGGAGTCCTGTTTGGTAATTGTGGCGAATGCCTTGTGTGGTGAGGTTGTCTTGAATATTGTGTTTGATGACACCTAGAATTTGCCCCGTTGGTCCGATTGATTGATTGAAGCAAGCAATTGAAATGATCTTAGGCAAAAATTTTGAAGAGTGAACCAAATTGATAATATACCTCTTTGTGGCCACCTTGTGAGAAGTGTTAACCTTGGTTGGCACTGTTTGAGTCTATCCTTTTCTTTGACCTTTTTATCCCATCACCCATAACCTTGATGAAGTATTGGTTTGTTTGAATAGCCAACTTAGGCCAAAAGCCTACGTTGGGGGTGTGGTGAAAAAGGAGAAAAGTCAAGAAGTGTGAAAAATCCCTCATTGATAGATTGTTTTGAAAAATATGGAACCCCTCCTTATATTAAAAAAAAGAGAAAAAAAAGGATGAAAATGAAAAACAATGAAAAAATAAGTGTTGTGAAATAAAGTGTGTGAAAGGAGTAAAATAAATGGGGTATCCGGGGAGTCATGTTTAGTTGAATAATGAGGTGGATTATGAACATGTTTGAATGTAAAAGAGAAGGATAAAAA
The DNA here is from genome assembly GCA_029582245.1 of Solanum etuberosum. NCBI lineage: Eukaryota > Viridiplantae > Streptophyta > Magnoliopsida > Solanales > Solanaceae > Solanum > Solanum etuberosum. The sequence continues at coordinate 105,281 of JAJONR010000322.1, forward strand.
CTGATTTTCAAGCCATACTTCATAAAGGTAGAAGCCACTAAGCCTAAATGACCATACCTTTACACTCAGCCCCATTACTAGCCTTAAAAAGACCTTTGTTATCTTGAGTGAGCTGAAACGAATGTTGATTGGAAAATAAGGGCAAGCATGTGGGTGGAGTCATGCATGTGTTCGTCTTTGCGAGTCTGAGAGTTGTATTTAATTTCGGGATCTTAAATTGTTGAGAAATTTTGTGTGAGTATGGAATCATCTTTGTTGTGAGGGCATTTGAATACTTTTGTTAAGCTTGAACTTGCATTTGAAGTAAGCATCGTTAGCTTGAGTATACTTGATAATGGTGAGTCACAATTTCAAACTTAGAGTGCACAATTGAGCATTGTATGTGTAGTTTGAACCTTTTGTGTGCATTTGTGTTGAGTCTTGAGCAGCACTATTTGTAGACATCCTTGTTGGACTAATTGATCTTGAGTTTTACTTGAAGGCAAGCAAAAGTTTACGTTGGGGGTGTTGATGAGTCCGAGATTTTGACTCATTTAGGGCTTTGTTTTCATAGTTTAAGTGTCCTCAAATGCCTAATATATGCTCTAAACTGGTGTTAAAGTGTTGATTTGAAACAATGAAGGCTAAGGAGCAAGGCAAGGACACTACCAGGCAAAAAGGAGCAAACAAGCTGAAGAAGTTGAAAGAATGCAATCTTGGTGATCGCCAAGACCACTCGGCGAACCGCCGAGTGGCTCTTTAGCTTGCCTAAAGTTCCAGTGTGCCAGCCCTAGAGAAGAACCTACTTGGCGACAGAAATGGACAGTCGGCGAATCGCCGAACGACTCGGCGACATCAACCTCGATCGCCTAAAGTTACAGAACCCTGAGGACTAATAGCCAATGCAAACCGGCGATGGACTGGAGCAAAGGGAGGATCACCGACTGGGTTGGCGAGGCGCGACTTACTTCGCCTAATAGCCCTGAAGACCAAAATTTGGGAAACTATAAATAGAAATTTAAAAAGAAGAGAGAGGAGTTCTGATTCCCAAAAGTTTCAGAGTCTGAGATTTCTCTGAGTTCTTGAGTTTCCATTGTAGACTTTGAAGCTTCTGAAGCTTAGATTTGAGGATTTGCAATTGGTTTTTTGAACTAATTCAATTTGGAGCAATGTAGAGACTTGGAAACTTTTACCAAGCTCATGGCTAATATAGTTGGTAAGTGTTTCTCTTTTTTATGATGTGTAGCTAAAACCCCAATTCTTGGAGTGTGATCATGTAATTATTGGCTTGATTAGCTTATGGGTATTGTTATTTACTGATTTAAATGCTTAATTGAAGTGGATTTAATCGATAGATGTGTATTAATCTATGAATTGTAGTTGCAAATGCAATTCTAGCTTAGAGTTCTGGCTTGCTTGAGAAAGAGGTTTTGGAATCAATGTTTTCGATTAATGATTGTAGTTATTGGGTTGATATGGATTCAGCTCGAGAGAGTGAATTTTAAACTTGATTATACCTATCTAGCTCGAGAGAGTAGATAAATTAAGATTTTGGGTTGTTTATATTGCTAACCACTGAGATTTAGCAAACGTTAGTAAATTTCAATTACCCATATAGCGAAATTAGCCTATAATCGATCACATCCCGAGAATTCCTCTCTACATTGTTAATTCCCCTATTTTCGTATTTGTTTTAGTTGTTAATTAACAAATCAATTCCCCCATCTGACATTTGTTGTCACCCCTTTCAATTTAGCTAAATGTTTACGGCAATTTCTATTCCTACCACCAATTAGATTACATTTGTAACTTCGTAACTGAATTCAAACGTGTACCGCTCCCGGTGGGTTTGACTCCAACTCTTCGTTAGGTTTTATACTAGATAACGATCATCTAAACCTAGAATTGGATGAGGTGTAATTGAGCGTTTATCAATAGTCTTGAGATATTGGGTCTTTTTGAAAGGATCTTAATTTATTTTGGTCTTATATTGTATAGGTATTGCTAATTTCTTTGCTAAATGTGTCAGGTGAAGTTAGGACTAAAATTATAGCTAAACAAATCAAAAGTTATAGAAAATTGCACTTTATTAGAGTGAAAAGACCGATGCAATCATGCAACATCAAGTTCCAACCATACGACAAGAAAGAATGGGAGTTAGTAGTTGGCAGCCTTGCGCGGTCGGCTGTGTGAAGTGATTTCCGTTATGCGATCGCGTGGGAACTCGATGGAATAATGCTAAATAAGGGTATTTTTGAGATTTTAAGGAGGAAGACCCCATGATTTATAAGGAAAATTGGACCAAAAAATGAGGGCATCTTGTAAAAATGGAAAAACGACAAGGAGCAAGAAGAACAACGAAGAAGGGTACACCACTCTCATCCAAAATGGAAGTTGGGATTAAGATTTGTTTGTAATGTCTTCTATTTTTTTTCTCATTTTGTGAACTTGTTTATTTCTATGGAGAAAATTCTGAATAGGGCAAAGAAAATATGGTGTAGGGTTGCTAATATATTTTGCATTTGTTCGAATGCATAGAACCGTGAATTGCTATTCATATTGGTATTAAAAAGGTAGTTATTCTTTGAATTATAATAGAAATAAAGGTGTCTTAATTATTATCTTTTCATCTTATGGTTCAGTTCTTGATTGATAGTATCATGAAGTAATCGAAAGAGCTTGAGAAATTGTTGTTAAGGATTGGAGTAAGAAAGTATTCGCAAGAAGCTTTCCTAGACCAAGCCCTTCTGGTACATCTTGTGCACATGTTTACTTTGTTTACATTCCTAGTCTATTGGAAGTCAAATTCATTTGAAAGAAGAGTTTTACTTATTAATAGAAATAGTGATCATTTTTTGTATTCTTAAGAAGCAGAAATAATTATTTGTGAACCTTAAACATTAGCATACCCTAAGTTTTGTATCCTTGCTATCATATTGTCTGTGTCCCTAAGTTCCTTAATTGATAATCAATTGTTTTTATATTCATTTCATTGTTTGTTGGATAAGCAGTGCTATTAATTTACATTTTTCAATATAGTAGTTTTACCACACAACTCTCAAGATTTGATTTTCTTAATAATGTTGAAAGAAATTATATTGAATTTCTACTAGAACCAATCCTTGTGGAGACAATCTTTATACTATACTATTTTTACTAGCAAAGCTCTTAATTATATTGTGTTTTGCGCTCGTCAGAATAGGAGGCTACAAAGCGTTTAGGAAAATCCACTTCTTTCATTACTCTAAAGTCGTGCCATAGAGTCTATCTCTATAAAGATCCTTCTCCCAAATCATGTTTGATCCTTATCAGGATATGACCCCTTGAAGAGCTTATGTGAGAAGGAATGCGGGTGATAATATGGAGCCCGAGGTTCCTCAAGTTCCGATTAATCCTTTGGCTGAGCAAGTTACTCATCCAGAATTCTGAGTTGCTTTCCAAGTGTTGGCTCAAGCTATGACGGCTCAAGACAATAGAGAGGCTAATACTCCCGTGAACCCAAATATGGGTACGACAACAACAAGGATAAGGGACTTCACTCGGATGAATCCTCTGGTATTTCATGGTTCTAAGATTGATGAGGATCCTCAAGAGTTCATTGATGAGGTGTATAAGATAGTAGGCATCATGGGGTTTACTATGGTTAAAAAGGTGGAGTTGGCCGCTTATCAACTCAAGGGTTTTGCTCAAGTATGGTTTGAATAATGAAAAAGCGAGAGGGTAGTTGATGTGGGTCCTTTTGATTGGGAGAAATTCAAATGAGCTTTTCTTGATTGTTTATTTCCTCTTGAAATGAGAGAAGCGAAAGTACTTGATTTCAATAACCTTCGACAAATAAATATGAGTGTGAAGGAATATGCTTTGAAGTTCACTCAATTGGCTAAATATGCTCCAACTATGGTTGCCGACTCTAGGGTAAGGATGAGTAAGTTTGTGTCGGGTGTATCCAACTTTGTTTTCAAAAAGTGTCGTACTACCATGTTGATCAAGAAAATGGATGTTTCCTTTTTAATGATACATGCCGAACAAATTGAGGAGGAAAAGCTTAAGGAAAGAGCAAAAAAGTCCAAGAGGGCAAGGACCGATGATGGTGACTTCTCACATTCTAAGTCTGGTGGACATAGGTGTCCTCACTTCTAGAAAAAAATTTCCAGTCAAGGTTCTTCTAATGCACCGACTCCTAAGTTCAACAAGCGGTGTCTATCCCTAAACCTCAAGGAGGTGGTGGTAATTAGAGCTGTCAAAATGGGCTTGGCCCGTTAAGTCGGCCCAACCCACCCCTTGAATTATGTGGGGTTGGGCCTAATTTTTTTCGCCCATTTAGGAACGAGGCTTTTTAGCCCAGCCTCATTTGGCCCTCTAGCCTCGTAGGCCCAACCCGCGAGCCTTAGAGGCCAGCCCGTGGGCTATGAATATTAAGAATATTTACTATATATTTTTTATGTAGTGTTTTATTTGTAAAGATTTTGTCAATAAATATTTTAAAAAATATAAATCAAGTCTAACTCCTTTGCACATCTTTTACATTTTAGGGCCATTAGTCCACTAAATTTTCTTATTAGCATATTACTCCACTAGGATTTTAATTCATTTTAATTTTAATCATAACTATATAACATTGTATATTCTCTTTTGTCTTTAGCTTAGCAGTGTTTCTCTTTCATTTTAGGCATTAGGATTCTGAAGTTTTAATGTTTAACAATACAAATTGGAGTTCAACAAATCTTTCCAAACTCATTCGAAATTTAATTTCCAGATCTATATTGATACAGGTAAGAATCTATCATTTTTTCGATTTGTTTCTTCTCCAAAAACGAGCTGAACTTCGTCCTAATCAAGTTCATCTTTGGTGATAGTTTCATATATATCATCTTTTTCTTAATTATTTTCTTGATGTATGATATTATATGTATCATTTATATGTTATTTTTTAATGGTGGATTACTTCAGTGTATGAACAACAAGATTTTCCTTTTGGAATAATTAACACAATGAGTTTGGCAAAACTTGGTGAGAAATGTAATTTTATTTGGGACAGAATGAAAAAAATATTGACTTTTAGTACCAAAACTATATTTATGTATTAGTTACTTCTAATGAATGTCTCTAATAAATGATTTTTTATATGTATTGATGTCGTGTTCATCGGACATCAACATTCGATACTCTTAGATACTCTTTCTAAAAGACGAATGTTGTTCATTTTTTGGTTGAAGGACTGACCCATCCCAACCCGTAGCCCGCTTAAGGCTGGGTTGGGCTGCTATTTTATAGACCCTTTAATTAAAAGAAAAAGCCCATCCTAACCGATTTAACTCTCTAGCCCGTTAGAGTTGGGTTGGGCTAGCCCATTTTGACAGCTCTAGTGGTAATGGGTCTTTTATCCTTACTTGCCCAAGGTGTGGTAAAAGTCACTGGGGAAAGTGCTTAGCCGGTACGGATGGTTGCTTTAGTTTTGGTAAAAGTGGTCACAAGGTGAAGGATTTTCTGTTGCAAGATAGCAAGGGTAAGGATGGTAGGCAAGCTCAGCCTCATGGTTCTGGTTCGGGTGCTACGAAGGAAAATAGATTTTATGCTCTTCAGACTCGATAGGATTGTGAGGGTTACCTGGACGTGGTGACTGGTTTGTTGAAAGTCTTCCATCTTGATGTGTATGCTTTACTTGATTCGGATGCTACCTTATCTTTTGTTACTCCTTATGTGGCCATGAGAGTTGATGTTGGTCCGGAAATCCTATCTAATTTCTTCCATGTATTTACCCCCGTTGGTGATTCCATTGTGGCTAAGAGAGTCTATAAAAATTGTCATATTTTCATTTCTCATACAGTCACTCAAGTTGATCTTGTAGAGCTTGATATGTTATATTTTGATGTAATTCTTGGGATGAATTAGCTTCATTCATGTTATGCTTCCATATATTGTTGGACCCGATTGGTCACTTTCAAGGTTCTGAATGAACCTATCATATCATGGGAAGGTGGAAATTATGTTCTTAAGGGTTAGTTTATATCTTGCCTAAAGGCTAGAAAGAAGATTTCTAATAGTTGATTTATCATCTAGTTCAGGTTAAGGATATAGATTTTGAAACCCCTACTTTTTAGTTTCGATTGTAAATGAGTTTCCGGAAGTGTTTCCTAATGATCTTCCTAGTGTTCCTCCCGAAAGAGAAATAGACTTCGGTATTGACCTTCTCCCAGATACACAGCCTATCTCTATTCCTCCTTACCGTATGGCCCTGGAAGAACTTAACGAGTTAAAGGACCAATTGAGATATTTGATGGATAAGTGTTTCATTAGACCGAGTATCTCTCCATGGGGTGCTCAAGTGTTGTTTGTCGAAAGAAGTATGGTTCTCTCTGAATGTGTATTGACTATCGGCATTTGAAAAAGGTTACCATTAAGAATAAGTATCATATTCCAAGAATATATTAGTTGTTTAATCAACTCCAAGGAGCAATTTATTTCTCTAAGATTGACCTTCGATCGGGTTATCACCAATTGAGGGTGAAGGAGAGTGACATTTTGAAGATGGTTTTTTAAACTCGGTATGGCCATTATGAGTTTTTGGTAATGTCGTTTGGTTTGACTAATGCCTCGGGGGTGTTAATGGATTTGATGAATAGGGTCTTTAAGCAATACCTTGATATGATTGTGGTTGTTTTTATTGATGATATCTTGATTTACTCACAGAGTGAGGATGAGCATGTTGAGCATTTGAGAATTATGTTGCGAATTCTCAAGGATCGAGGCAATTGAAGTTGCATGAAAAGAACTATCCAATTTATGATTTGGAGTTAGCGGTGGTGGTGTTTGCTTTAAAGATTTGAAAACATTACTTGTATGGTGTGCATGTACATGTGTTTACCGACCACAAGAGTTTGAAATACATGCTCACTCAAAAGGATTTGAATCTTCACCAAAGGAGGTGGCTTGAGTTGCTAAATAATAAGACATGAGTGTCATCTATCATCCCAAAAAGGAGAATGGGCCGGGAATGCCCAACAACTCAATTTATCCGGTAAACTACTAGGGGCTCATGTAGTCACGACCCAAGGGTACCCCCTAGACATAACATGGCATACAAGACCCTGAGAGGCCTCATATAAGCCACTTAGCTTTCATAACATAAGATAATAGCATTTAGCGGAAATTTAAAATATTTTGTAACATAATCAAAGTCTTAAAAAATGAAGCGGAAGTCTAATACACTTTGTCTCAAACCATCTAAAACATGAATATCTTTGGGAAACAGCCCATACAATAGTTCAAAACATAAAATGAAAGACGTAAGAGAAATGGTGGCTGTATCCTTGAAGGCTATTGTCACGACCCAGGGGTACCCCCTAGATGTAACAAGGGGTACAAGACCCCGAGAGGCCTCATACAAGCCACTTAGCATATCATAACATAAAGTAATAGAAATGATGCGGAAATTTAAAACATTTCAAAACAATCAAAGTCTTTATAAAACAAGCGGAAGTGTAATACAATTATCTCAAACCATCTAATCAACATGAATAAATCTTGGGACACAGCCCATACAATATTCCCAACATAGAAGAAAGGAATAAGGGAAAGAGGGTGGTCATATCCTCGATGCTATGAGGACTCACCAAATCTTCACTCCTTGATCAACTATGAACCTAGCCACGAGTGTGAGAATCAATGTCGCTGGACCTTACATTTTTTATAAGAAATGTAGGCAAGAGTATGCGTTAGTACAAACATGTACTAAATATGATAGCTAGCATAGACAACATAAACATAATGGTTAGTCAATACAAACCATAAGCATAATAAATGCACATAAATCATCATCATGATAAGAAAGGAACACTTCTCAAGCAACCTTACTTATCCTTAGTCAAGACTTGGGTAATCCGCCTCTAGTCAAACTTACCTCATGGAAGGCATCTCAAGCAACAATCCAAGCTATTCATTCTTCATAACATAATTCACATTAGTCATACTTACTTTTAAAGACATGGGGATTCGCCTCATTGCCTAGCTTACAAAGGCTAATGGGTATTCACCTCTTGCCTTACTTACCTTAAGATCATGGGTACTCACCTCCACAATCACATCATATGACACGGGTACTCGCCTCCACATCATTTCACAAGGATCATGGGTACTCGCCTCCATGTCCATTCATCATAATAGTAACGTGGGGAATCACATCTTGTTCAATTATAAGGAGTATGGGATATCACCTCATATCCTTATCATATGAAGGTCAAGGGTAGTCGCCTCTAGCCTCATCAATTACATAGTCTTTTAGTCTAGATTCATTTTAGGTGAGCAATCCTTTCAACCTAGAATCATTCATGTGAGTAAACCTTTCACATCCATACATTCATAATTAAGAAATTCATTGTGGGAAGTATCCCTTCCACACTTCAACATCCACAATCTACAATTCATAGTCTAGGCTTTACTCTCAAAGCACTACATCTCATGATCATCATCTATGCTCTAATCTCAAGCAATTAACATCATAATTCATCAATCCTATAAGGATAAGCTTAACCCATAAAGTTTCCCTTCATGGCATCAACCCAATTATATAAATTCTAGGTTAGAATCATGGAATAGACATGGGTACATGTAATTTCATCCTACAAACATGAAATTATATCAATTCAATAAAAAAACAATCATAATACTCTCAATTGGATCAACATTCATCATAACCCACAACATTGAAAGAAATCCTAACTCGAATTGGGGAATTCTTCTTCAAATTGGGGGAATTCTAAGGGACTCCATTGGAGGAAGGATTCCATGGATGAAAATCCATCATACCTTAGTCACAAAGCCCACAAAAGCTTGAATATTGGGAGACTTTATCTTGACCTAGCTTCAATACCTTCCTTCTTGTTCTACCTTCTAGAGAGAGAATATTTGAGAGAGAGTTTGGGTTTTCTTTTGGGATTTGAGAGAATGACTTGAATGGGGGATTTTGGGGGTTAAAAATATTTATATATGTGTTCTAGACTTAGGCAAAATGACACCACTTTGATTTAATTAAACCCCGAAAAGACCCATAAGTCCTTAAAATAACTGTCAGGTCGTGACCTACGGATCCCCGACCGACGGACCGTCCTACACGCCCGTCTTTCGTGGTCAGAGACTCAAATTTTTGGGGCTCAACCTACGGACCTAGGACCACAGACTGTGGTCTGACCGACGGTCTGTTGGTCAGGCCATGGTTTCTGGGGTCTGAGTCTAGGCTGGGGGTGACCAACCACGGACCCTCCCTACGGTCCATGGCTCAGTCCACGGGGCGTGGGTGGATGGTCGTGGATGGCACCTGCAATTTTTCTAAAATTGCTCTTTTGCCTCTTCTCAAATCCGGGGTGGTACAGCTATGAGGACTCACCAATCTTCAATCCTTGCTTCTACTAAGATCCTAGCCACGGGGATGAAAGTCAATATCGCCGGACCCTACATTTGGATAAGAAATATAGGCAAGAGTATGAGTTAGTACAAACATGTACTAAATATGATATTCAACATAAATATAAGGGTTAGACAATATAAGTCATAAGCATAATCAATGCACATAAATCATCATAACATAAAAGGAATACTTCATAAGTAACCTCAAAGCATACTTAACCAAGACATGGGTAATCCTCCACTAGTCTCACTCATCATAGTAGGCCACATTGGGCCATCCTACAATCTCATAATCTATCATTCTCATCTTTAGCTTATCTTTTATAGAAATGAGGAAATCACCTCCTTGCCTTCTCATAAAGGCTCATGGGTAGTCGCGTCTTGTCTTACTTAAAGGCTAATGGGTAGTCGCCTCTTGCCTTACTTAAAGGCTAATGGGTAATCGCCTCCTGCCTTGCTTATATGGTCACGGGTATTCGCCACCATGTCCATCTTATTGGGATCATAGGTATTCACCTCCATGCCCAATCATCATATGACACGTGTATTCACCTCACATCATTTCATTATAAGATGCGGTTGTTCGCCTCCACATCATTTTATTATAAGATGCAGGTATTCGCCTCCACATCTTTCAATATAAGATACGGGTATTCGCCTCCACATCTTTTCATCATAAGATACGGGCATTCGCATCCACATCTTTTCATTAAGGGATCATGGGTACTTGCATCCATGTCCAACATTAGGGAATAAGGGTAGTCGCCACTTACTCTTCTCTAAAGAATATGGAAAATCACCTCATATCCTACTTATCTAGAGGTCATGGGTATTCACATATTGCCTTATCAATTTTAGTCTTTAGTCTACATTCATTTTAGGTAAGTAATCCCTTCAACCTAGAATCATTCAATGTGAGAAAACCTTTCACATTCATAACATAAGCAATTCATGTGGGAACTATCTCTTCCACAACAATTACATCAATAATCAACAATTCATAACATAAGCTTTACTCTCAAAGCACTATATCTCTTAGTCATTATATATGCTTCACTCTCAAAGAAATTCAACATCATAATCATCTCATAAGCTTCAATCTCAAAGCAATACTAATCATAAATCATCCTATAAGCTTTACTCTCAACAATCTATGTCAATATGTTTCACTCTCAAGCAATTCTAATCATACTTCATCATATAGCCTCAATATCAAGAACTACTAATCATGATTCATCATATAAGCTTCAATTCTAATGTATCTCATCAATCCTAGATTGAATACATCTAAACCCACAAATTCTCCTTTCATGGCATAAAACCCATTTACATTAATTTCATCTTTCTAGACATGGTTTAGGCATGGTTACATGTAATTTCATCCTAAAAACATTGAATCTACTCAATTCGAGCATAAACAATCATAATCCACTCAATTGGATCAACATTCATCAATACCCACAACATTGGAAAAAACCCTAACTCAAATTGGGAAATTTTATCCTTTAAATTGGGGACTCCATGGATGGAAGGAATTCATGGATGAAAAGCCATCATACCTTGATTACAAAGCCCATAAATGCTTGAGGAATGAAGACTTGACCTTGATCCTAGCTTGAACTCTTTCTTCTTCTTCAAGTTCTAGAGAGAAAAATATTTGAGAGGAAGACTTTGGGATTTCTTTTGGGTTTTGGAAATAATGACTTGAATGGTGAGTTTAATGGGTTAAAATGACTTATATAGGGGTCCTAGGCTTAGAAAAAATGGCATAGCTTTAGTTTGATTAAAACTAGAATGACCCATCTAACCCCCACTTGGCAGTCCACTGTCCACTCTTCACGAGAGGCTCCACGAGCCGTTGTCCTCACCATGAGCCGTGGTCTTGTACCAGTGGCTAGTCCATCTTCCCTTAGCCCCTAAAAATCTAAGGCACCACCACGAGCCTTCCCACGAGCCATGGTCATCACCACGAGTCGTGAAGTGGCTCGTGTGGAGGGGGCTGTTTTGGGCAGCTTTTACCTAGCCACTGCTTATCCCACCACGAGCCACACCACGAGCCGTGGTGGTGGTCGTGGAAGGTGGGGTAGTGTCAAAGAAAAGGCAGGCTTCCCTAGCCTTCTTCCTTGGCTCTTGCCCTCTTCCTTGACCCTAGTCCTCTCACTTAGACCTAGTTTAGTCTACTAGATTTCTGAGGTGTTACAGAGAATGTAGTGGTGAATGCTCTTAGTCGACTATCAATGGGAATTGTTGCTCATGTTGAGGATGATAAGAAGGAGTTAGTCTGGGATGTTCATGGGTTGACCTAATTGTGTATTCGATTGGTTGGTTCTAATGAGGGTGGCGTGAGTGTTCATAATGGTTCCAAATCATCTTTTGTATCAGATGTGAAAGCTAAGAAAGATCTTGATCTAGTATTAGTTGACTTGAAGAAGTCGATTTCCGAAAAAGTCATTGAGGCTTTCTCCTAAGGGGGAGATGGTGTCCTTTGATATCAAGGTAGGTTATGTGTTCTGAATATTGATGAGTTGAGGAATCAAATTCTGACGGAAGCCCATAGTTCCCAGTATTCTATTAACTGAGGAGCAACCAAGATGTACTATAATTTCTGGGAGGTCTATTGGTGGAATAGGATGAAGAAGGATACTGTAGAATTTGTGGCTAAATATCTTAATTGTCAACAAGTAAAGGTTGAGCATCAGAAACTAGGTGGTTTGGCTCAAGACATTAGCATTCCTACCTGGAAGTGAGATTATTTGAATATGGACTTCATTACGGGTTTACCTCGCACTCATCGATAGTTTGATTCGATTTGGGTCATTGTGGACTGAATGACGAAATCGTCTCACTTTTTTCCCGTTAAGACTTCATTCTTATCGGAGGACTATGCCAAGATTTATATAAAGGAAATGGTAAGGTTTCATGGAGTGCCTATGTCCATTAACTCAGATTGAGGTACTCAATTTAAATCCCAATTTTGGTAGTCGTTTCAGAAAGGTCTTGGTACTCAAGTAAAACTTAGTACGCCTTCCATCCTCAGACCGATGGAAAAGTCGAGCGTACCATTCAGACTTTGGTAGATATGTTGAGAGCTTGTGTAATCGACTTCAAGGCAAATTGGGATGATCATTTTCCTTTGATTGAGTTTTCTTATAATAGTTATCATTATAGCATTGGGATGGCACAATTTGAGGCTCTTTATGGTAGGAGGTGTAGGTCTCCTATTAGTTTGTTTGAAGTTGGTGAGGTTGCTTTGATAGGTCCAAGTTGTGCATGAGGCTATGGAAAATGTTCAACTTATTTGTGAGCGGTTGAAAATGGCTCAAAGTCGACAAAAGTCTTATTCTGATGTTAAAAGAAGAGAACTAGAATTTGATGTTAATGATTAGGTCTACTTGAAAATTTCACCCGTGAAGGGTGTAATGAGGTTTGGAAATAAAGGGAAGCTTAGTCCTCGGTATGTAGGCCCATATCAAATTTTGAGGTGTATTGGCAAAGTTATTTATGAACTTGACCTGCCTAATGACTTAGCATCGGTACATCCGGTACTCCATGTCTCTTTGTTGAAGAAGTATGTTGGAGATCCGACATCTATTGTTCCTTTAGAAGGTTTGGCAGTCAAAGAGAATCTTCCTATGAAGAGGTACTAGTTGAGATTCTAGACTGGCATGTCCGGAAGTTAAGAAACAAAGATGTTTCTTCCGTGAAGGTTCTATGGAGGAATCAAGTAGTTGGGAGTGCTACTTGGGAGACCAAAGCCGATATGATGTCCTGGTATCCTTATCTCTTTCCCTCCGCCCTAACTCTAGCTTGAGATATTAGCTCCTCATGGTTCATTCTTTCAGATTCATGTGTTTTAGTCATTCTCATGTCTCCATATGCATGTATGTTTATGAAAACTTGATTTTTGATGTTATGATTTAGCTTGGAGTGATTCTCCATGTTTTATGTGCATTTTGATGAAAATTGCATTCATGTTGAGTTGTTAGTTTCTCACCTACTCTATTCATGCTAGCTTGAGTCCCATTTGAGGATGAATGTTCCCAAGGGGAAGATATTGTAACACCTTAGAAGTTGGAAAGTCGAAAAGGAAAGAAAATGCAGAAAATTTGACTGAAGTAGTGAACTAAGAGTCTCACCTATAGACCGTAGGAAGTCCTACAGGTCGTAGAAAGGCAATCGTAGAAGTTGGGTTGAGTTTTTGGAAAATTAAGTTTCTAAAGATTGGATCTACGATTTGATTGGACGGTTCGTAGATGGTACTCACAGGATTGACTCAGAGATTTTACGAAGGACCTCAGTTCTACAGAAGGTTTCGATGGGTCGTTATTGGTTTACGAGTCATAGTATGGGTTCCGTAGAAAGGTTCCAAACTTAGTGAAATTTTGGAGTGAAAGTTGAGTTCTACGGATGAGGTCTACAGACTATAGAAAGTTCGATGGACTGTAGAATGGTCTCGTGGGAAATGATGGAATATTTGTATTTCTGAAGTTGGTTCTACGGTTGACCAGGACGGGCCGTAGAAATTTCTACGGACCGTAGGTCACAACCATAGGTCTGTTCGGCAGTTATTTTTAAATGGTATCTAGGTATTTTATTATGCACTTAATACCTATACTGCGACATTTTTGCCCTAATTCTAAGCCCTATAACTACCCTTCATCCTTAGAATATTCCCCAACTTCCTCATTCAATCAAATTCCTAAATTCTCTCCAAGTTTCCCTCCAAAATTCTCTGTCCAGATCAAGGAAGAATAAGCTAGGGTTTTTCAAGTTCAAGTCTCCTCTCTTCATCAATTTCTTCTGGGCTTTGATAAAGGGTATGCAGGGATTTAATCAATGGGTTCCATTCACCCATTGAGTCCCCAAAGATTCTTCAATTCTCCAATTCAATTGGTTAGATTTTCATTCAATTCTTCATGGTTCTATTTGTATGGATTTCAATTGTTTGATTTTGATCATATCATGATATTTAGATTCAATTACATGTTTTCCAATCAATTCCATGTGAACCCATGCATTGATCATGATTTTGACTATGAACCTTAAATTACATGAATTTGAATAAAAGCTATGAATCTATGAATATGTTTCAATTAATTTATGCATGATTTAGAAAAGGAATGTTTTATGATCTAGGTTGCTTTAAGATAAGCTCAATGAATTGTGAAATATTTTCTCACATATTAAGGGACCATGGTTTGGTGAAAGATTTTCTCACTTAGACTTGATTCAAGATTTAGTGAGCTACTCTATGATGTTTTAGCTTAGATTAGTAATTGAATGGGGGAACCCATCGACAGCCCCTTAAAGTTGGCACTAATTTTCACTTAGACACCTCAAGTAGGCTTTGTTCATTTTAAACACCTCAAGTAGGGCCCTGCTATGTCATTTTGACCTTTTTTTGACAATCAGCTATAATTATAAAATGTGTATAACACACTTGCGAATGACATGTCATGATGACTAACTAGAAGTTGACATGTGGCATTTTAGTGTAAAAATAATAATTTTAAAATAAATTATAAAAAAACAACTATTTTTCAATAAAATAAATAGTAAATAAAATTACCTAATTTGTACCACTCCCACCCCCACCCCATCAGCCTTACTTCCATCATTTTTGCCTCCCCAACCCTCCCACCATTTTTTGGTTATTCTTTCTTTTTTTTTAAAACAATCACTAGATTTCAATCTTTCTTTTTTCTTTTTTCGTTGTAAATTTGATTTTGAGAACCATTTATCGATAGTGAGGTGAGGTTATGACAAATATGACATTCTTATTATATTATTTTTTTTGAAAAAAATGTGTGTTTTGTTCGAATAAATGTTTTCAAAATTAGTGTGATGATTTTTTAAATTTTTGTTCTTGTAAATATTTTTAAAATTATTGTGATAATTTTTTTATTTTTTTCATATTTTGTAAGGTTTTTCATCATGATTTTCATGGTGGAAGGTGGAATAAGTGGTAGGGATAAAGAGTGAAGAAGAAGGAAAAAAAACATTTAAAAATTCAAAAAAAAACACTCCTCACGCGCTCAAAATGGGTGCAGCACACCCAATGTGTCAAATCAGTAGAAAGTGTCAAAATGACATAGCGGGACTCAACATGAGGTGTCTAAAATGAACAAAGCTTAGTTAAGGTGTCTAAGTGAAAATTGGTGCCAACTTTAGGGGGCCACCTATGGGTTCAACCTAATTGAATTATACTTTCCCATGGATGATGATAACTTTATGAAAATGACTATTCAGTTGGGTTTTAACTTAGCACCGAGAGAACTTTGAGGTGGAAGCTCAAATAGGGTAGTCTTTAGTAGCAACCTCTAGTTCCAAATTACGTGTCCATGTAGGTTTGCTTTAAATGGCCCAGCTAGTGGATCCACATATAGCACATGTTATGATACAGAGTTCTACCTTGGCAAGTAGACTCTCCCTTATCGATGTGGGAGTTACATTGGATTTCATGTTATAGCTCGCGTGGTCTATTGTCAGTTACAACTACTATCCCACAAAATGAACTAAGCTACTTACAAATATTTTATGAAGCTTTTCTTATGATTTTAAGATGAATTAACTATGTTCATGATTTACGATCCTTCTTAAATGATTTTACTATGTTTAGCCTTGTCATGCATATCATGTTTTTGATTATGTAATCTTATGATAATGACTCGTGTTTTATTCCATTCCCCTCATACTTAGTACATTTCATGTACTAATGCATATTGTTCCTACATTGTTTCATTAATGTAGGGTGTGACAATTCCTCTCCTGTCGTTCTTGGCTAGTTGATCACCTGAGAGATTGACTACTTGGTGAGTCCTCATACTTCGAGGACAGTGTTACTTTTATTGATTTCCTTATGTTTTCCTCTTCAAACTTTGTATGTGGTTTACGGGTTACGTCCCGACCACTCTTTTGATGTAATAGATGTCTTATCTAGACTTTGATGTACTTCTACTTATGTCAAACTCTTTACTTCTTATGATATTTCTTTCTTTTCTCTAATATGTTGTTATATATATGTCAATAAGCTTGTGTAGGGTCTTTCGGGGTCTTATACGCCAGGTCACGCCTAGGGTGTACTTTGGATCGTGACACCAAAACTCAAACCAAGTCCTACGACCTCCTTCCTACGGCCCATAGAACTTCCTATGGTCTGTAGGTAGGACTTGTAGACCACTGTATTAGTGCCAAAAAGCGGACTTTTCCTGTCCAATTCAACTTTCCAATTTCTGAGGTGTTACACTCTTCTAAAATAATGCATTTGAAATCTATATCTATATAATAGGAGAGGTGATAGCTCTTACGTGTCAACACCACAAAAAAACAGTATTTTTAAAGGGAAAAGGTAGAAGTACCCCCTAGACTATGACCGAAATCCCAGAGACACACCTAAACTTTACTAGAGTCCTATTACCCCCCTAAACTAATTTAAAATGAAATAAATACACCACAAATGCTGACATGACATAGAGAGTGTGCACACTCTCTTGAAGGCAAGTGATGAGTGCACAAATTGGACACATGTCATTTTTTTATTGGTAACTTTATAATTAGTTAGTACACATTTTTATTGATATTAAAACTTATATATATTTAATTATTTTTATTTCTTACTTTGTAAAATATTTATTTTAATTTCTTTTCACTTTAAACTTTTTTTTTATTAATTTTTTATCTTTTCACTTTCAAATATTTTTAAAAATATGTGTATTAAATTTGAAATCAAATCAAAACGAAAGACAAAGAAAATAAAAATCAATAGAAAAATAAAAGAGAAAAAACAACGAATGTAGGTAACAAAAAGTTTTGTTACAAGGTAAAAAAAATGTGTATTAACTTAATTTAAATACAAGATAAAGAAAATAAGAATATTTTTTTAAAAAAATTATAAATTTAATTTTTGTAAAAAAAGTTAAGGTAAAATTTATTTTTTTTAAATATATTTAATACTTTTTAAAAAATATTTTTTTTTCTTAATTAAAAAAAACAAAAAAATATTTACACACGTGGCGGGCGAGTGTGCACAAACACAACCAACTTGGGTGGTTGAAGGTGCCATGTCAGCACAAAAGGTGCACAAAAATACGAAAAAAATGAGTTCAGGGGTAATAGGACCTTAGTTAAGTTTAGGTATGTCTCTGAGATTTCGGTCATAGTCTAGGGGTACTTATGTCTTATCCCATTTTAAAAAAATAAAAATTACAAAATATAGATTTGCAAAAAAAAAAAGAAAGACACGTTAATGGTAGTTACACATTTTAAAATTAGTGGGATGAATTTAATATTTATGTAAATGTTTTTTAATTTTTAAATTTTGATTTACGGAAATAGTAATAGTGATGCCTAAAATATAGGTAACAAATTAAAATAGGATAAAAAAAATTTATAAAAAAATTGACTATTTAAAACATGTAAAAAAAACAATGACAATTGACCAAAAATAATAATAATAGTAATAAATCATAAAACGTAAACAATTCATTTTTTTCATTGGAGCACACACTAAAGCTTTTCTAATAAATTATAAAAATTCATTCTGAAATTAAAATTAAAATTCATTTTCTGAAAGTAAAACATAAATTTCAAAAAAAAAAAAAACTAAACTAAAAATAATAATTGCAAAAAAAAAATAGGAAAACCAATTTTAAAAAAAAACTAACTAAAAGCACATAGTTTTGATCAAGTAAAAATTGGCCTTTTCATACGCACATTTTGTAAAATTAAATTTGAAAAACAAATAAGAATTTCCAAGTGGTGGTAGTGTAAAAAAAATTGAAATTTGAATTTAAAATTAAAATAAAAAATGTAATTGAAAAAATCCCAAAATTCATAATTTGCCTAAATTAACCCACTTAAAAATAAATAAAAAAATGACAAAGTTTTTATTTTCAGATTTGAACTTAAAAGTGATTACCTAAATCTGCTCAACTGATCACATACACTTTATCTTTTATATTAATAAATAAAAAAATCCAATTAGAATAATTACGGATCTCTTTTTTTTCAAAAATAGGCATCTATATAAACCGTAACCAAACGTACAATGTGTTGTATTTCCAATGGTAAAACTGAAGGAAGAAGTCATCAACATTCTTGCACAGAGTAGGCAGATTTGATGTTCACTTGATATTACTTTCAAATTTACATTTCAAGAGATTGTGTTATCGTATTTTTCATGTAGGAAACTTATTTTGCTTTCCTAATTTTCTATCAATTTCTATTAGTTTTTGCCTTATCTTTTACATGAGAGAATGATGTTTTATGCTATTATTTGGAAAAATATATCTTGGATACAAAAATAAATTGACGAACTATTAAAAACTATTGCAATGAAGACATAGTATGTACTAACATATCTGCAATCATCTGGGACTTGATAACTGAAAAAGATGATTCACATAATTTTACCGAAAATGTTTAGTAAGTTCTATTTCTTAATTTATTTCATATTTATTAATGATTATCTTTATTGTGCACGATGACAAAATGACTGAAAATAGTGTGATTTTTTTTTACAGATTGAAGGATTGCATAGCCTGTTGAGGATTGAAGGGTTGCATAGCCTGTGATAAGAAATTTCTTCTTCTTTTTTTAAAATTTAATAACTCAAATTTATTATAATAATAAATTGAATTTAAAAAATAATAATTCCTCTTTAGCCAAAATAATAAATTAAATGATTTTAAAATAATAATTTATTTTAATAATAATTCCTCTTTAAAAACTAATAAATTATCTTTTATTTTTTAAAATGATTTTAAAGCAGTTTTCACAATTAAACGATAAAATTAATAATAATAATAATTAGTTTTCACAATTAAATGATGAAATTAATAATAATGATAATTATTATCATATTTATAATTATATAAATAAATAAATATCCTTAATTAAAAAAGAAAAAAAAACACATGCCACTACATAATAAAAAATGATTTTAAAAATATCCCGGATAAACAAACTGCTAAACTGTTATCTAAACCATAAAATCACCCATTTCATAATTCATTTTACACTTATGTGAAGTTTCTGCATAGTTGAAAAAAATATGTTTTTACTTTGTTTTATAGTGTATAATTTATATATCTATCAAACAACATAATTAGATGTCTTTGTTCGAATTAAGTTGAAGAATTAAATTTTTCAAGTTGAATTGAAAAAAAGTTCAACTTCAATCTTATGGGAGTGACAATAAGGTTTAAATAGAGATATAAATTGTGTTGATATAATATCTTTATGAAAAATATTATGTTAAAATAAAAATTAATTAAATAACCATATCAATTTTTATGATAATATAGTACTAAAAAAAGTTATTATGTCTTATATAGATTGCCATGTTTTGCAGGGTATTTCTCCAAGGTGTTTGAGAAAATGCGTGTACTTATAATTAGGGATAAGGAGATAATAGACAAAATAGCTACAATGACTGTCTTTTTTTAAAAGAGCAGTTTTATAGTTTTTTTTAACTATTTTTTAAAAACTAAATTTCAGATTGTTTAGAAACACGTTTTTATATATCTCTTTTGTTGAGACAATTATGGCAAAATGGTAGTTTTTTTTTCTTTTTTGATATATTTTTATGACAGTCTATTTTAAAATTTTAAAAATCTAATATATTTTTTTGATTCAATGAAATAATTAAAGCAAAAAAGATGATATCTTTTATTATTTTTAAATGTCACATTTTTTTTAGTTATATTAGATTTTAAAAATTATTTTAGACTTAATGGTGGGTTTTTCAAGTTAGTAATAATTTTAAATTTTTAATGCCTATTTTGAATAAAATAATAATAGTATAAATTCAATTATGTTATTAAAGAAAGACACATGTAATCGACTAATCAACAAAGTTAACTAATAACAAATGTCAACATACAAAAAAAGGTAAGTTTTACCCCAAAAAAACATATTTAATATTTTAAAATTGAATTACATGTCAAAATTATATTTTCAAACATCAGATATTTTTAAAAAAAGAACTTATTAAATATTAAAAATCTAATTTTAAAAAATTATGGGTAAAACAAAATCAGTTTAGATAGATTTGTTTATGCATAATTATAAATTTTAGTCTAATTTTAATTATTATTAGTTTTAAAAGTCCTTTATATAATTATATAAATGATACGTAAATTAAAAAAATAATTTTAGATAAAACAGTTCCATAACTCCCCATTATCCATCCACTACTACATAGTCCTATAATCAATGAAAAACTATGTTGAAAACCTTTTATTTTATCAGTAATTATCTTCTTTTTTTAAATCTCAAGATAAATAATTACGATTATATAACAGATTTACTTCTTATCATTTTAAAAAAAATAAAGATAAAAATCAGTTTAAATTAATACTTATAGTTTTGGAGATAGTTACAACTTCTTCACTTTATCAAACTGTCATAATTGTAGGAGTTTTCAAAGTTTTAGTTGTTGAGAAATATATATTTCATCTATTGCTCTTACAAATCAAGAAGAAGCAGAATGATAAAAAGAAGAACACATAAATTGAAGTTTCAAAAAAGATGGCACAAAAACTTTCGTGAGAGTGAACGTATTTTACTGGCTCTTTAAGAAATAAAATCTAAATTATTGGCGAATTGATGAGAGATAAAATTAAATTAATATTTCATAAATTTATGATGGTGATTCGCAACTTAATTTTTTAGTTTCTTTATATATACATATATATATAGAGAGAGAGAGACACACTTATTTCTTCCATTATTTATATAGTTTTAGTTGCATATCGTATAAATTAAAAATTAACAAATCAAATATAGTATTGGGCACATTACTATTTTTTAAGTCTGATATTATTAGAATAATATTATTTTAATATTATAACAAATAAAATTATGTATTATTAAGTTAATATGATTATATAAATTGTAATATTTAATTATTATAACTATTAAAAAGAAATTAACAAGTGAATAACAAATTTTATAAATTATATTTATTTTAAAAAAAATTATGACATTTAAAAATATCCGCGCAACGCGCGGGTACGAATACTAGTTAAAGATAACAATACTTTCTTGAAATACTTCTTGAAAATAAAGCACTTAAAACTAAATATAGTTTCTTGAAAGACTTCTTTAAAATTTTGAACATACTTTATTTGTGAAATTAATGCATATGAAATACTATGACAAAGTTTTTAAATAACTTTGATTCGAAAAGGGTCCATATGGTATAATAAGCATGGACCAAAAACAAAAGATCATTAATGATGTTAAGTACCATAATTTTGATAATGAAGTCTAGAATCAATAATTGGAAATAGAGAGAATTCAAAAATCATGAGTTATGGAATAAAAACCTAGCTTTGATCTTACTAAGTAAAATTATAGATGTAGGCATGAGAAAGAACAAAGTTCCTTACTTTAATAATCTTACATAACTTAAACGCTCCATGAATCTTGAATAAGAATCTTAACTTGAAGAAGAACGATCAAGAAATTCTTTCTTGAGATTTTTGGCCAAGAGTTAAGATTTCTATTAATGATTCATGATTATGAAAAGGAATTTGAATTAAAAATATTGAAATCTTTGGAGAATAACTTACATTGAAGAAGAATTCTGGAATAGATTTGGAAGAACATTGCTTGAAATAGAATCTTGAAAAAAATTTGAAAGAACCTTGCTTGGTAATCTTATGCTTTGATTTTTCTTAGAATTTTGTCTTGGGATTTGAGAGAGGAGAAGAAGGAATTAAAAGATGAAAATCTGATTGTTTAGGGTTTCATAGGATGTAAAAAATTGGTTTTAGGGGTTTCCTATGGGTATAAGGACAAGAAAATTACCTTTTTTAGAATTTTCTCATCGGCCAAAATAGAACTGCACTGCATCATCTTGTAAAATGGTCATAACTCTCTACTTCAAACTCGTAATGACGCTAACTTGGTGGCGTTGGAAAGAAGACTCATAGAAATTTAATTTTATAGGTTATGGGCCACCTAAATCTTCATATTCTAAGAGATATAGTCGTTTTAAGTTGATCCAGTCGTTTTAAGTTGATCCAAGTAAAATCATTTATGGAAACTCTATCGGTAAGTAAACTTTCAACTCAACTTTGTGTTATAGATTCTTATGACCTTAATTCATCTCCAAATATCTTCTCACAATAAAGAATTGACTTTAACACCTATGCACAATTAAGAATCATCCCGTAAAATCCTATACACTTATGAGGAATAGTTTGAGTCTTAGTTTATAAATTTTTTGGGGTGTTTTAATTAATCAAAGAAAAATCAAGATATTTCCCAAAACAACTACTTCTAAAAGAATTTTCCAAATCGTTCTCCCAGAGTATTTTCTTGAACGAGTCCAAAGATTTTTTCAAGGCTGATCTTATGATACAATCACCAGTAGCATTAGCCTAGAGATGAAGTGGAAAATTGTCTATATTGACAATCTCTTGGGATGAAGAGCTGTTTGGATCAACAATGATATTATGTTTCCTTTTTGTTCTAAGTTCATCAATAATGATATCAAATTCTTCTTCCTCTTCATTTTCATCCTTTTTATCAAATTTTTCTTCTTTTTATACACCATCTTCTTTATCATTTTCTTCTTCTTCTTCTTCTTCTTCCTCAACATCATTTTTCTCGTCTGCTTCTTCCTCTCCTTATCTTCACATTTTTCCTCTCATTTAACTTTTTCCTCTCCTCCATCTTCAACTTCTATCTTTTCATCATCTCCTCTTTCCTTTTTTTCAACTTTAGCTTTATCATCTCCTCCATCTTCAACTTCATCTTTTACTACTTTCTCACTCTCTTTTTTCCTTCTCTTTTTGTGTATCTAGAGAAGATTGAGAAGGAATTTCTTATTCTCCTTGAAAAGAAACATCTGCATGTACTTAAGGAGAAACTTCTACTTCTACTTGAGACTCTGTTTGGGATGCAAGCTCTTCTAAAGGAGATATGAAATGTAGCTTCCTAGCTATTTTAGTCCTTGGTTTCCTCAGAGTTGTTTATCTAGTTTCTCTCATTTTTCTTTTGATTGAAGGCATTCTATATGCAGAAAAGAGGTAAATAAAAAGGTTATCACTGATTTAAAAGATGGAAAAAAGTGACAGTTATTTTTCAATAGATGGGTCATATGTTGCAATAAGTGTATCACGCCCGAAAGTACCCCCTAACGACATGATAAATAGGACTCAAGAGGCTCTAAACAAGACACTTGACATAATCAAGAAAAAAAAAAAAGTACAATATGAAATCAATCATAAAGCTAAAAAGTCTATATCATAATATCTCAACATAAAAAAAATCCGTAATACAAAACTTAAAATGTGGAAGCTATTCAAAGTTTGACATAATCCTTACTACATAGATGTAGTTAGGAAAACACCCCTACACCACGAACAAGTGTGAAACTCAAATGATATGAAAGTGAACGACTAATAAAGTGTGATCCAACTCTAGAACCAGGAGGAATCATCACTAGCAAGCACCACTGATAGATATAGTATAGCTACGACCGGATGGAGGAGCATTAAACCCTATATTTTAATAATAATATAGGCACAAATGTGCAACAATACTTTGAATGTATTAAATATGGGGAACATGCATAAAAACGTTAGTGTCAGAAATCATGAGAAGAAGGTCAATTCAAAACTATAAAGATCATGTCGTAAGTTTAAACCATTTCTTTTAATGTGTGGGAGAGACTACTAACCGACATATAACCATGTAAGCTAACCATGGAGTTCAATGTATTACCCCATTGAAGAGGGACCTAAATATCATGACATTAAGATTCATTACTTCGAGACTTGGGTACTCACCACTAGTCCCTATCAAGATCCTAAGCATTTGGAGACTTGGGTACTCTCCTTTATTCTCCCTTGATCATGAACATTCGGTCTATACAAATGGTGGCACGTAGTTTATGGAACATGGGTAATCTCCACTAGTCCGCTCGGTGCTAAGTACAACTCCCCACAGAATTAATGCAATTTACTTTAGAGTAGCTCTTTAACATAATATGACTTCATAAAATTATTCATCAAGACACTAATCTAAGCATCTCAATCAAAATCATATTTCATATTAAGAATACTTCATTTGGAAGCAATCTAGTTCATCCAAAGACCATTGACACTTTATTCTAAAGTATCCTTTAGTCTTAATTTTTCAAATTCACTAAGCATTCGTGCCATCAAGGCTTGAGTTCATAATTAATCGTACATACAAAGCATGAGTTCATGAAAACATCCTTAAGAGCATATTATATTCACAAAATGCGCAATTCATTGTTACATGCAAAATCTCAAAGCATAATTCATAATCTCAATTCAACCATACATAGTGGGTTCATATAGAAATGGAAAACTTATAATACAACTCAATTCATGCATAATAAGATCAATCATATTGATTTTAGTCATAAACAATAGAACCTATTAAGAACATGCAAAATCTTAGAATTTAGATTAAAATCATAAAAGAGTCTTGGAGAAGTCTTTGTGACTCAATGGATGAAAGGGACCCATTGATGAACTTCTCACATACCTTAGCAAGCAAATCACTAAAATATATCAAAAGAATGGGACCTTCAAGCTTGAAACCCTAGCTTTTACTCGGAGTTCTCGATAGAAATGGGGAAAAAGACCTTGAGAGTTGCTATACGTATAATTGTGTTTTTAGGTTATAAGATGGACTTAGAGAAGTTAATTGATGGTAAGAGTTTATGCATGTTGCTTGCAAAGATTCTCATATATCCATTTAGAGAACGATGCCATTAGTTGAGTTGGACACTTGCCGAAACTATTATAACCTTCAAATGAATATTTTTCCCGCACATCAGAAGTGACTTTCTCCTCGACTTTTGAGATTGAGTAACATTATGTCAAAGTTAGAACAGATAGTGGAACAACAAGACTTAATATTTGTCTTTTTTTTTTTTTTTAAATTTTAGATAGTGATCTGGAAATTGATTTTTTTTAATTCCTAAACTTTAATGACTTTGCAATCTTCTTTGATGGAACGACACCCTTATTAGATGTCAATTCCTTAATAATATCTGTCAATGCATTGACACGCATAACAAAATCATCATGTTTATGTTGTCATTCTTTGCATCGACATGAACAACATTTGTTAGAAGATGCAACAACAAAAGATTGAGCATATGTTGCTTCTCTTATTTTTTAGACATTTTATCTACCAGATAAACACAAAGGGTTACAATTGATTCAAAAAATTGCAAATGTTGCCATAAAGTTTTTTTTGCAAATGTTAACAAATGCAAAAAATATTAATTTTTTTCCAGAAGATGGGCCATATGTTGCTATATATGAACCTTTTGTTGCAATAGATGACCCTTCTATTGCAACACATGAATGACTTATTGCAATGGATGACCCTACTGTTGCTATACCACATGAGTGCCATGTTGCAACAGATGACCCATATGTTGGAATTTCTACCAACATATGAGTCATTTGTACCCTTCTTTCAACAAGTGAGTTATATGTTTGAAATAAATTAATACAACTGAACTGACTATATTTCTACCAACATATGAGTCATCTGTTGCAATAGATGGCCCTACTATTTTCCAACAAATATGTCTATTGTGAATTTTCAGAATGTCCAACAAAAAAATATTTTTCACACTAATTAAACCAACAATGCTCACAAAAAGAAGAACAAAAAAAAAAAAATGAGTTTTCAGTGAACAACAACACATATTACATATGCTTAAGATTTCTCAAAAATTAGGGTATTTTGGATTTCTCGATTCTCTTTCATAAACAAGAAACAAGAAACCCATTAACCCACTATTCAATTTTGTCAACCGTAGAACAAGTTTTTGTCCATTAACCCAAAAAAAATTCAAAACCCGATTTTCGATAGTCTTGTATTCACAAATCCTAAAATTTTCCAAAAAAAAAAACGACCTACCTAATTTAAGAAGAGTGATGGCCGGCCGGCGACGACATTGAGTTTTAATACAAAGTGACGATCGACGACGATGAGGCGACGAATCTGTTGGTTATAAGGAGCAAATGTTCGTCGATTTTTTTAAAAGAAGTTTTGAATGATTTTTTTTAAATGTTTATTTCTTAATCAAATGGGTGTTGAAGAATGGGGTGTCTTTGTATTTTTAAAAAGATTAAGAAATTTTGGTAATACTTTGGTCTCAAATTACCTTAAATAAGTTTTTAAGTGAGTTGAGCTTTTCTTGGTCAAAGAATAGGCAAAAACAAAAATAACACTTATTTGAGAGCCCTTTTGTTTAATTTTCTCGGGTTTCTTTCTTTTTCCTTTTGTCTTTTGAGAGTTGAGAGGTTTTAACTCGGCTACCATTTTTTTTGGGGTGAGGGTTTATCCTCTAAAATATAGAGCTCTGAAATGGCGATGGGTTTCCTTCAGTCCGGCTGCTCAGTTACCTTCGCACGGGCTTTACGGTCTCGCACTTTTACAACCATCTCCAGCACGGTCACAGCACCCTCACTCAAGAAGGCTTCTCAAATGGAGACGCGCCTCCTCCTTGGCTTGTCTGAGGAACAACTTCAGCAACTTGCCCTCGACTTTGGTCAGGTTTGTTTAGCCCAGCAATTTATTACCATATATTAACAACTAGTAATTAATTACTTTGTTTAATGTGCATAGAAAAGTTTTAGAGGTAAACAACTGTATCATCTCCTCTACAAGAGAAAGGTCAAGGAAATTCAGGAATTTAGCCAGCGTGAGTTTTTCTTTCTGTTGGAAATCTATCTATAGTTTTGTTTATTTTTATACCATAGTCTTTTTAATTTTTATGCTTGCTCTTTCATTTTGTAATTACTATTTTTTGGATAGTGCCATTGGAATTTAGGAACGATTTACAGGAAGCAGGATGGAGGGTTGGGAGGTCCCCAATTCATAAAGCAGTCACTGCAGCTGATGGGACCACCAAGGTGAACACTGTTAAATGCTTATATTTTGGTTATGCTTTGTGCTAGTGTGGTAGTTTTGTCATCGTTTTCATTTAGAATTATGATGCTATGAATATTTTTGGGTAATAAACTTTCTTGCGTGCTAACTTTGGTTGACTGATCACAATGCATTTTGGCACACGGTGTCTCCATTTTGTATATGTCGGGTTCCTCCGTAATACCATGGAATACTGGCCTTTCACAGTTTGAAAAGCCAAAAGCACAAATAAGATAGAGCTCAGGGGACTTCAAGTGAAAAGCATGAATAAAAGTGCACTCGTCTTCGAAGTAAGGTGCACATTTTCCAAAAACACAAGAAGTTCCAAATATATGTAATAACATCGAGTTGCTACAAAGCTGCTAATTTCAGCATCCAATATACAATAATGACAATATTAATTCTAATGAAACAATTCTAATTTAGAATATAAATTCACTAAGACCAAAGAAAGATAACTTCAATCACAAAATTAATTCTTATATTTGGCTAGTCAACTATTAGAAAATCAAGTTGCAGTATTTGACCTATATTCAATCACTTTAGTTATTGAATGAAAGAGAGTAGAAGAAATAAGCAATAGAGAACTCTCCAAAGAGAAGTAGCAATAGTTTTGGTGTATGAAAAATTACAAGAAACAAAAGTTGGGAAGTTGTCAGAGAAACAGTAGTAGAAGAAGAGGGGTTACAAAGAAGAAAAAGACGAGGGCAATGAAACATTGATGCGTATGTGAGGAGGAGAACTAGTATCTATATGCCAAAGGGTCATATTTTTCCCCGCGTTTAGTTTTTCCATTTTTAAAATTCAAATTCTAAGAACTTATTATTTTTTGCTGAAGCAGTCTAAGCCTCATTTTTTGAAGTATGCTGTTCTCATAAGGACATAGTTTCACCTATGAGAGCTCCTGCTTTGCGTTGCTGTGTCCCTTCAAGTGATGGAGTGATGATTTCTATACACTTCCTTTTCAACCCCATAGGGCATTCTTATTTTTGAATGACCGATAATTCTTATTAGCACAATGGTTGCCTTCTGGGAGAGACATCGTGAATTTTTGTTCTGGTGCTAAGGAGCTATTAGAACTAGAGTTTACCCCTCATGCTAAGGGCCTGTTTTGGACATGCGATATGAAATCATGATTTCATATCAGATTGATTTGAAGTTCAAGTTTTGTTTGGACATACAATTTGGATTTCTTAAGTCGTATTTTTTCTCGTAAATATGAAACCCTATAAGTTGTGAAAACTATCAATTTTTTTTCAATTCTTATACAATCTTATGAAATGAGCAAACCATAATTCATAAACAAGATATCGGTATATCCTAAGGCGCCGCATTGATAAATCACATATCCTCATGTTCCTTTTATAAATAAATGTTTGTGATTACAATGGATCAACTAAAGCAATGCTCCCAGGCAGGGTTTCCAAACAAAATTTTTGAAGTCCCCTCAGGGCTTTTGAATTCCTCTCCAGTGGTCTTTCACCATTAGTGTTTGCGACTTTTCATATTCTCTCTTTTCTCCATCTTTTTCTTTCTCCGAGATGGAAAACATGATTTTCTTTTGAATGGGAGGGAAATGTTATGACCTCACGAGGTCCTATTCTGCTTCAGGAGAATGATTCGACTGGGTGGAGAGTACTAGATTCTCAATGAGAGGGATGATTTTGAGCAAGAATGCACTTATATGGCTAAGCAAGAGATTTGGTGAAGCTTTTGTCAACACAGGGAAGAGCTTTAAATCGTGGAGATGTAGAGATATTTTTACCTACATTTATTGCACACAAAAGTTCAATATATATGGTAGATTTATTTCACTCATTGCAGTCAAAGGCCATAGCAAGTCAATTATTATTATTCCATAAAACAAATTTAATGAAGAGTGGGGGAGACTTGCTAACAAATTAGAGTTGTTTATTAATGAAAAATCAAGTACAATAGGTGTAACTATCACACCAAGAGCCCAACTAAATAAACCCTTAACTGGAAACGGAAATAACAAAAGGGCGATTACAAAAAGTACATGGATTCAGAGGATTGAAGTAAAGGAAAGCACACAGGAGGAAAATGCTCTGTTACACAGATGGTTGGTGGAAAGATTCACTGGTGGTGAAGAGGCCCCTACCGAAATGATGTGAGGAGATGGGCAGGCCAAACGTGGAAAGGAACCCCCAATTTACAAGTTGTAGGATATGAACGATTTTCTTTTCCTGTTCAAATTCCAATCAAGAAGAGACGCAGAGCTTATCGTCAAGGGTGATTGGAGAGACAAGGCCAAACCCTGAATCTTGAATGGTGGTCGCTGATGCATATCAACTGATATTTGGCAAGTCCAAATTTCCGACCGGTTGTTCTGAATTCATTCGGAACCCCGTGCACGCAAACGAGATATGCAATACTACCAAATTTGATATTCCGGACTCAACGGAGCAGTCAAAATTCCCATATGAGGTCATCTCAGCAAAAAGTGGGTCCCACCCCCAAACTTCGTTTTAAGTCAACATACACTGCTTATGTCCTGGAGGTCATTACAGCATACACAGAAGTGACCTGGAGGTCATTACAACATACACAGAAATGACCTGGAGGTCATTACAACATACACTGCTTATGTGCTATATATTGCTTTCTCACCTCACTATAATTACCCAAAGCAAAATTAATCCCGATAAAGCAAAACTTAAGTCTTATCCTATGGAGAGAACTAAGCATGTGGGAACAGTACCACTAAGGGAACCTGAGGATGCCTGGTTTGACAGTTTGTTGCACAACAGAGGTGTCTTTGTGTGAGCCTTCTTTCAAACAATACCGTGAACCTCCTTTGATTGATGCACGTCACTTTGGCCTTCTAACTTGTGGGCTTCTGACCAAGATCTGGTCCCTTGGTTCGGGTTACCCATTTTGGTCAAGGTGAGTCCAGCCAATTATATGACCAACACTGTTGAGTTGGTTTGA
Source organism: Solanum etuberosum (assembly GCA_029582245.1). NCBI lineage: Eukaryota > Viridiplantae > Streptophyta > Magnoliopsida > Solanales > Solanaceae > Solanum > Solanum etuberosum. The sequence continues at coordinate 135,551 of JAJONR010000322.1, forward strand.
ATCTACCTCGGAAATGGAGATATTAATGCATATGAAATCTGATAACCAAAGTATATATGTAATTTATGTTGGTGTTCTGAATATTCAAAAGCTTCTTTCCCTTCCTTCATTTGAAGGAATGAAGATGTTAAAAATTACCAGCTAAAGTTGTTATGGACATTACTGGCAGACCCTGTTTCTGTCTTTTGGGTGACATAACTCTGTTAACATGGATGGATGTTGTGTTCACACTAGCTACTGAAAGAGAGCAACTTGTACGAGTCAGAAAATGGACTTACATCACATGCTATATACAAGTTGTGGTTGTGCACTAAGACTGTTTCTATTTTATTTGTCTTGATATTCTTAGGCAAGTCTATCCTAAGATTTTTTTATTTTAGTTATAGTTATGTTTTAGAAGGTTAAATTCTTTTGTGCAGTACACTTCTCTTTCTTGCCCATCTTTCCCCTCTTTCACTATCTTAGGATTCCTGCAAATAAACTTCAGTTGCTAATAAAACTCGAAGACAACCGACTGGTCGAGACTGTTGGAATTCCCGTTAAAGACAATGATGGTTCATTTCGCTTGACAGCATGTGTTTCATCTCAGGTAATTCATTGTGGTCATGGATTAAACATATGCTCTCAGCACTAACTATTAAAAACCTATGTGGTTTTAATCATTATTTTGCCACCATGGTCATTCATTTTTGTGCTAATCAGGTGGGCTGCCCGTTGCGCTGTTCGTTCTGTGCGACTGGCAAGGGAGGATTCTCAAGGAACCTTAAGAGCCATGAAATCGTTGAGCAGGTTCTCTTTGCATCTCTATTATGCTAATATTTTTGTCCCTAATATAGCGACGTCCTCATACTTTCTTCTCTGTAGCTATAAACGTTACATTGTGGGATTTTCAATAGATTTTCTGTCCATCATGTTTGCTTTATCATTCAAAATAGAGATGTAGATGACCTATTTGCAGACCATAGTTGCTAAAATGTAAAGCGTCATAGTTAACTCTTTAGCTTAATCAGTCATGGTTCTGATCTGTACACTTGATCACCCTCGAGAGGATTGTGTGGTTGGGCTTGTGTTGTTTTTTGTTTTGTGGTGGATGCCAAATTCAAGAACATGGTATGTCTTTGTGGCACAAACTTGTGGGGACCATTTTTATTTGTAATTACCTGGTGCAGGTCTTGGCAATAGAAGAGCTATTCAAGCAGAGAGTGACAAACGTTGTGTTTATGGGTATGGGTGAGCCAATGTTGAACATGAAAGAAGTCCTTGAAGCACACCGTTGCCTGAATAAGGTCTGGTAGCATCCGTAATATGACTTTCTTTGTTCATGTCAGTTCCTCCCTCAAGTCTGACATGTTGAACTATTAGTATTTTCAATCCTTTTTCTGTAAGTATTTATTTTATATGTTTTTCTTTGGATAAAAGGCTCCATAAGTTCTGTTTCCTTCATGAATATTGATAGATTCTGAAATTATATGCTGTGTCAATTGCTTAAACATGCATGTCATTGCATTGCAAGCTGCTTCTTGAGTAGCTTTTGATCAATATTCACCTTTGAAATATTAGGGGACTTGGTACTTACACCCTTTCACAGAGTAAAAGTATCTTGTTAAAAAATGAAAAAGTCCAAGGCTTGGGCAATCCTCCTCCCTTCGAGCTATTTTTTGAGGTGTGTGTTAGGCCCAAGGCCAATTTCAACATGTTATCAGAGCAGGACCCATCTCACTTGATGTTGGGCCCCCTAATTAAACTTTTCCATGCACCAGATGTCCAACCCTGGGTGTGAGACTGTGAGTTGGGTGTTAAAGAATGAAAAAGTCCACTCAGTGGTTAATGAGATGTGTGGTCTCCTTATAATGCTTGGGGAATCCTCCTCCCTTCAAGCTAGCTTATGAGGTGTGAGTTAGGCCCAATTTTAACCTATCTCAAATATGCAAGTCATTTGAGAGATCTATTGTTTGTGCTAGAGAAATGTTTCCCTTTAAATGTAAATTGAACTTGATGAAATAATATAAGGCATTGGACAGTCTGCCAGGAGTTGATGCAAAAATGCTGGGATTGGAAATTACTAAAATTAATAATTTCCATATAATTGGCCTTTAAGTTCTGTATGAAAGCAGCATATCGCTACATGTTATTTCATAGCTAGAATTCTTAAAAGCTGTGTAGTATGAAATTTGAATTATTTGTTTTCTTATAAGGATATTCTGATTGGGCAAAGGATGATTACAATTTCAACCGTTGGAGTTCCAAACACCATAAAGAAGCTTGCATCTTACAAACTTCAGTCTACGCTGGCTCTCAGGTAGTAGTTTCTCTGTCTACTTCCTCAAACCCTCCTCCCAACAACACAAACAAAACACAATAGAAGGAAAGAAATGTATCAATAAAAAAAGGATAAATACAAAAAGGTACATAAACATATCAACTTTTGAATTTGGTTTGGCCACACTTATCTTGCATATGATAGCTGAACAATACATGTTTGGTGGCAGATAATTCTGGCTTGTTCAATATTAACTTCTAGCTGTCCACGAGATTCAGAACATTTTTGCACTGCTATAATAGTGGTGTGGGTGCTTATTTCCTTCATGAAATATTTATGTTGTATGGAATACTCTGAGCCCTCTCTATATATGCATATAAAAAGATTATTGTGGGCCCTTATTTTACAGCATAGAGATTTTCTTGTGCCCCTTCTCATAATGTCCTTTTTTAACCCCTCCCAGGAGCTCCCACCTTTTTGCTCGCTTGGTGGCTCGAACTCACAACCTTACGATTGTGAGTGAGGGGTGCTTACCATCCCAGCAACTCCCTCTTGTCCATAATGTCCTCCTATCCTCCTGATGTGTGCCTCTTTATTTTCTTTTGGGAATTGTTCTACTCCACATGTGGACTAAATTTGAACCTACATTTGGAACACACGAATATGGTGTGCCATTGAATCTCTAGTGACGACTTTAGCTTAAGAACCATGACGCAAACACATTTTAGTAGCAAGACAGTTGATAACCCACTTAATTGCAGAGAAGTGTGGCCAATAGAACTTGAAAAAATGTAACAAAGCAAGGTGTACTGAGATTGTGTCCTGCATCTTGTTTTCTTACAACTGATTACTAACACCAGATTTGGTAAATTTAGAGAGTGATTATGTCCTAATTCAAAAGGCAAGGAATTTAAATGGGACATTTCAAATATTGGTGGAACTTCATATTTTTTTTTTCTTTCTTGAATCTGGTAACAATTTGTATTAATTTCAGTACTTAGGCAGTACTTGAAAACCATATTTACAAGAGGAAGGTTATAAAATATACAAGACTGATACTACAAACCTTTACTGACACCAAAACATCTAGAATTGTTGCAGTATCATCAGCAAAAGCCTTTGTACACCAGAAACAGAATAACAATCTACAATGGAGCTTAACATTCTGTATTTTCTACTCCTATTCCCAAAACATCTAGCATTCCTTTCCTTCCAAATCTTCCACCAAATACATGGTGGACTAATCCTCCATATATCTGTTATGGTCCCCTGATATGGATCTGGTTATGGGGCGCTGCAATATGAAATCTGAAGTTTTCTTCTAACGACCTATGGTGCTGGTTCGTTAAGAGAGAACCTGCAATCTCTTGAGTTAAAGTACTCAAAAACTGAAATTACTTTTCTGCTTACATTTCCTGAGACAAACAAATAATTTAAATACAACACTTAAAAGATAACTACCCCTAGAAACTAGGACATGACTTCCTAACATTACTGGAATGAAAAACTGCACTATTACAGGAAAATAACTACTACTAAAAGGAAATAACTACTGCTAAAAAGAAATAACTAATGCTGTAACTATTGGATGACTTAGGAGTGATAACAATATCTCTATCTCTTGCCCCAACTCTAGCTTTCTCCTAGCTGAAAAGAGTATCAACAATCTTTCTAGGCATTGTCCATGAAATGCCTTTGAGATTGATAAAAATAGTCTTCAACAACTGATTAGTGATAAGACAGTGTAGAAACAGTGGTTGACTGTCTCAGCATCCCTTCCACACAAAAAGTATCTTGAGCAGAGAGATATCCCTCTCTTGGCCACATTATCAAGTGTAAGAACAACCTCATAGGTTAAAAGCTAAGTGAAACATGCTACTCGATGAGGCACTTTGAGCTTCCAAATGTGCTTCCTTGGTCAGTTGGTAATTTGTGGCTCAATCTGGTTTAGAATCTGTTATGAATCTTTAGGGAAGGATCGATTCACAGGTAATATATAAATTCAGCTCGTTAAAGGGAAGCTGAAACCTTAGAATTCATTAAAAGAGAGAACTCATATCTCTTCAGCTCTTCAAAGGGAGACTGAAACCTTAGGGGCTGTTTGGTTACGGTATAAGAGGCATGTTATTCATTTATAAAAAGTTGTATTAGTTTTACTATGTTTGATAAAAGTTTTTTATTAGGTTGAAAAGTCAACATGACTTATACTATGTTTGGTTGATAAGTTTCTAAATATTGTATAAAAGTTATTCATGTATTAATTTTATACGGTGTTTGGTTGCGTTTTTTGTAATCATACATAATTAATACCTATATAACTTATGAGAGAAGTTATGCAGGATAGAAGGTGGAATAAGTTATGTGGGTATTAGTTATACATGTATTCAAATGATAAATTGCACATTTATTCCTATTAATTTATTTTTAAATCTTTTTTTATTGATAACTTTACATAACTATTCTATTTTCCCAACTATTTTTGTTTCTTATTTCTTTTTGTATACAAACGACTTTTTATTTGTTTTCATTTAAAATCAAAATATAAATATTTTGTTAATATTATGAATTGGAATGTATAATTTTGATAGCGCATATGTTGATTATATATTCGCATTATATATTACAAAATATACCACACATTTAATTATCATGTATTAATTTTTTATTTAGAATATGAATTTATATATAATTTATATATTTGGTATACTAAAAATGTACAAACAACACATGCAACATATTGATAGAAATTTACATTATATAAAATAGTATATTATAATGTACTTGAAATATATTAATAATATTTTATTTTTATAAGCTTTAAACATTTAAAAAACAAAGAGAAAAAAAAACAGAATTCCTAGTTAAGTATAGAGAAAATTCCTTTCTTTATTTTATTTAAGGGAGAATTTATACTATTTGCTTGCTTATTTATTTGTAAATAATATATATTAATTTATATTAAATTCCATATTCAATAGTTAATAATTCATGTAATGTAATCTCTACATAACTAAATAATACCTACATAACTAATACTTGCATGACTAAACCCTGCATAGCTAAACCCTGCATAAGTAATACCTACATAACTAAACCCTGCATAACTAATGCCTACATAAACTAAACCCTGCATAACTAATACTTACATAACTAAACCCTGCATAACTAGTACCTGCATAACTTTAACCAGTAACCAAACAGCCCCTTAGAGTTAAATGGAAGGAGAGAACTCTAATCTCTTGCTTTTTGATGAAATATGACTTACTGATTATTCATCAAAAGCCTTTTTAAATAGGAGTCATATTACATCAATAGGAAGTCTAATTCTTATGAAAGTAGGAGACCTAAATCCTATCCCTAACTAATAACTATAGCTTAACCTAATCCTTATGAAACTATAAAACATAAATCCTATTCTAGGATAATAGATAAAGCTACTAAAATATAATTAAATACTGAATTTAATGGCTTTCAACGCATCCATAACATTACTCCCTTCACGTTGAAAGAGCTTGTCGTCAAGCTCAAGTTTCGGGGCAATCATCCATAAAATCTGAATTTGTATCAACTTATCCAATTCCAGCCCTAGCTTGAAGTTGACATTGATAAATTTCGACTCTATGAGTTTGCTGAAGCATGACTAATTCACCCATCAGGTTGCTACTTTCATGAGTTCCAAATCGCTGAAATTCTTCCCAACTCATTGAGCCTTTCGCTCGTTTAAGTTGATAATACCATAATGGTGCTAGTTCGAACATGTGAAATCCAGCCACACCAATCTTTTTTGCTTTTGTTGTATGTTGATTTTTTTCAAAAAATTGTTCACAATGATGTCCCCGAATTAATGGGTTATTGGTGCCGTTATAAGTAGGTGGTGTATTGCCTTTTGTAGCAGGAATTGTTGATCTGCTAGTTGTCTGGGCACTATTTGACTCAGGTTTGTGGGTTGCTGGTTTTGTGGAGTCAATTCCCAATCTAGACAATTGTTCTTGGATGACTTGGACAATTCTTTCTCTGAGGCGTTGTTCCATTGCTGCAATTTTGGAGTCCATTAGGGTTTCCGTAATGGTACATTCTTCTTGAAATTGAGAACTGATCTCATCGCCCATTGTATTAGGCTCTGATACCAAATTGTTATGAATCATTAGGGAAGGATGGATTCACAGGGCGATATATAAATTCTGCTTGTTAAAGGGAGGCTGAAACCTTAGAATTCATTAAAAGAGAGAGCTCCCATCTCTTCAGCTCTTCAAAGGGAGACTGAAACCTTAGAGTTCAATAGAAGAGAGAACTCTGATCTCTTGCTTTTTGCCGAAATATGACTTACCGACTTATTTATCAAAAGCCCCTTTAAGTAGGAGTCATATTACATCAATAGGAAGTCTAATTCTTCTGAAAGTAGGAGACCCAAATCCTATTCCAAACTAATAACTATAGCTTAACCTAATCCTTATGAAACTATAAAACATAAATCCTATTCTAGAATAATAAATAAAGCTACTAAAATATAATTAAATACTTAATTTAATGGCTTCCAACTCATCTATAATAGAATCCTCTACCCATTCCTCACCTTGTACACATCTTTGCTATGTTCCTTCCACCATAAGTAGTCCCCTCCATTTCTTAATCCTTGAAATGCCTCCAAAAATTTATGAAATTCAATCAATCTTGGAACCTCCCAATCATTCAAAGGTCTCCAGACTCTTAAATCCCAACACTGATACATCCACATCTCAGCCACTTATATGTTCTGTTGTTGGGCCAGGTTAAAAATACCTGGGAACAAAACCTCTAGGCTAGTAGAACTCATCCACCCGTCTGTCCAGAAAGAGATTTGTTACCATTGAATGCCTTTATATCAGTCTAATTATCCAGAAAATGCCAGTAGGATCTAATGGTTCTCTAGAGACTAACTCTGTAAGGGTGGTAACTTCTTGAGGGTCCCACTACCCATATTTAGTCTTAATAACACTACTCCAAAGATTTTCAGAATCCTAGGCATACCTCAATAACCACTTCACCTTGAGAGCTTTACTCCGATGCTTGAGGTGTTTGATACCTATTCCCCCTTGATTTTTCCTACTGATAATATTCGTTTATTAACTAAAAGTAAACCTTTCCCTTTCCTTATTGCCTTGCCAAAGAAAACATCTTCTTATTACATCCATCCTCTATGTAACTGCCCGAGGTATATGAAATAGGGACATCATATATGTTGGAAGTACATCTAACACAAAATTTATTAGGGTAAGTTTGCCTCCTATCCAAGGATAGGTATTGTGATTTCCATCATGACAACTTCTTCTCACACTTCTCCAGAACTAGATTCTAGATTTCTATGGACCTCAGATTTTCTCCCAAAGGCATGCTAAGGCATATTGAAAGCAAGTTACCCACTATAACCAGAATTTGTGTCAGCTGCTCCATAGTTGGTACCAAATTAATTGGATAAAGATGACTTATTCCAATTAATGTGGATCCCTGAGATGCCTTCATACAATACCAAAATTAATCTCAGAATCAATAATTGTTCTTTTTTTGCATCACAGAAAATTAGAGTGTCATCAGCATATTGTATGTAGTGATCTCTAAACTTATTTCATTGTCTTTGGCCACTTCAAAGCCCTGAATCCTTCCATTTGCCTTAGCTATCTTAAGCATGTTGTTAAGACCCTCCATTGCTATAATAAAAAGAAAAAAGGGACATGAGATCCCCTTGTCTTAACCCTCTATGTGTACTAAAAAAACCTTTTGGTGCCCCATTAATGAGGATTGAAAATTTCATGCTAAGGTACACAATTTTACCCACTTGATTCATTTTCCCCCAAATCCCATCTGTCTTAGCATACTGAGGATGAAATCTTAGTTGACATGGTTATATGCTTTCCCAATATCAAGTTTGCAGTGCATACCAGGCTTGTTTTGTGAGATTCTGGAGTCAACTGCTTCATTAGTTATCAAAACTGCATCCATTATCTGTCTAGCTTTGATGAAAGCCATCTGTTGAGAATTCACCAATTTATCCACCACTCTTTTTCAGTCTCTCTGCCAGAACCTTCGAAATCTGTTTATAAAAGCTTCTTATCAAGCTGATAGGTTTGAAATCTTTAAGTTCCTTTGCCTTGTCTTCTTGGAAATCAAGGCAATATATGTTGCATTGAGGTTTTATCCAAACATTTCCTAAGGGTGAAAGTTATGAAACGCCTCCATAATGTCTTGTATCAGCACATCCCAACATTTTAAATAGAATCCCATTGTGTACCCACTAGGACCAGGTGCTTAGGTGCTTTATCTGTTGCACACTTCTTTAGACCTTCAAACTATAAGGTTTGAGATATAGAAGTGAAAGATGATTTTATTCAAGTACAACCTTCTCTTTAAATAGAGTACAATACCAACTGAAACCTAGAGTCCAGGAAACTATTGAAGTCCTAAATAGTAAAGATGACTAACTACGTATATTATCATATGGCAGAAATATAGGAAACTAATAACAAACTCCTAAACAAAAGGGTAACATCTATTATCTGTTAATACGCCCCTGGAAGTTGGGGGTGACTGGAACAAGACCCAACTTGTGAAAATGGCGCTGAAAAGCTGTATGGGAAAGAGGCTTGATAAGGACATCAACGACTTGATTAGCAGAGTGAAGGTGGCGAACCTCAAGTGCCTTCTGCTGAACTTGCTCACTAACAAAATGAAAGTCAATGGCTATATGCTTCATCCTACTGTGAAAAACAGGATTAGCGCAAATGTAGGTGGTGCTAATGTTGTCACACAAAATAGTTGGTGAAGCAGACAACAGTAGGTGAAGCTCCCGAAGCAAATTCGTTAGCCAATTGACTTCTGAAACAACAACAACAACAACTTGGTACTCAGCTTTCGTAGATGAGCGGGAGACAAACTTTTGCTTGTTTGGAAGACCAAGAGACTGGTGAGTTCCCAAGGTAGACAACATAACTTGTTGTTGATGTTCTATCTTGTGGATTTCCAGCCCAATCAGAGTCAGAATAAGCAAGTAAATGGTTTGTTGGTTCGTGACTAAGCTAAACTCCCAATGTGCTTGTGTGTTTCAAGTAGCGCAGCAAACATGTGATAGCTTTCCAATGAGACACTTCGGGATTATGTATAAACTGAGACAACTTGCTCACAGCAAACCCGATGTCAGGCCTAATGAAGGATAGGTAGTGAAGCTTACCAATGACTCTTCTGTAAAGGGAAATGTCAACTACAGAATCAACTTCTGAATCAGCGAAGGTGCAGGTTGACGTCATTGGTGTCGGAACACCCTTGCAATCAGTCATATGCAATTCATCCAGAAGATCCATCACATATTTTTGTTGAGACAAAAAGATGGCAGTTGGCGTGGATATCACCTTTACACCCAAAAAATAATGCAAGAGGCCAAGATCTTTGAGAGAGAATCATAGGGAAAGTGATGTAAATACAGACCTGACACTCCCTTGAATACTGCCCGTAATAATTGTGTCTTCAACACATATGAGAATGTATACAATAACACCAAAATTATGAAAGATAAACAAAGATGAGTCAGATTTTGATTAAACAAACCCAATACTTGTCTAGTAGGTGGTGAGCTTAGTGTACCAGGCCCTAGGAGCCTGTTTAAGATCATATATGGCCTTTTTGAGCTTGCAAATGTATGTTGAATGTTGAGAGGACTCAAAACCAGGAGGTTGTCGCATGTATACGTCTTCTTCAAGACTGCCTTGCAAAAAGGCATTATTGACATCTAACTGATGAATAGGCCAGGAGCGTTGAGCAGCAATTACAAGGACTAAGCGAATTATTGCAGGCTTGGCAACAAAACTGAATGTGGAATGATAATCTAACCTAGGTCTTTGTGTGAAGCCTTTGGCTACTAGGCGAGCTTTATACCTATCAATGCTTCCATCAGGTTTATGCTTAATTCTAAACAACCACTTGCAATCCACAACATTCCGAGAGGGATCACTAGGGACCACATCCTGTGTCTGGCTTCTGATTAGAGCATCATATTCTGCTTTCATTGCTTCTTGCCTTTGGGACAAAGTTGTGCTTGACGGAAGGAGCGTGGAATTGGTGGAGAGGGATTGATTTTGACAAGAAAGATCTTGGGTTTGAGGCTATTTGTTTTTGAGCGGGTAACCATTGGGTGAGAAAGGGTGCCTGGTTGCGATAGTGGTGGGAGGTGAGGGGCTTGGACAGATGTGGTAACTGTAGAGGTCCGACGTCTATAGGTTTAGGTGATGGGTGGCTTATTGGTTGTTACCGGAGAAAGAGGAATAGGAGTGGATTGAGTGGGGCAGGGAGAAGCAGAGGTGCTTGCTGGATTGGTGAGAGAAGGTGGAGATGTACCTTTGAGCACCCGTAGACAATGGCTGAGGTAGTTCAAAACAATGTGGTGCTGCTTGGATATCATAGTGCATCTCTGTTGAAGGAGATAAGTCATCCCAAGAAATTTTCAAATGCTGATTTACAATTAGAAAAAAGATTTGTAAAAGGGTTACTAGTTTCCAAAAATACCACATCTCTAGAAAGATAAACTTTAGAGGTGGTCGGGTCAGAGCATTGATGACAATAATATTTATTTGAAAATCCCAAATAGACATAGGACTTTGATTTTGAATCAAGCTTATTTTGTGCATATGGTTTTAACCACAGATTGTTATGACCCAAAGTATATCCTAGGCGTAACATGGCGTATAGAACCCCGAGAGGTCCTACACTAGCCACTTAGCATACATCATACAAGATAATAGAATTAAAGACTTTAAAAGATAACATTTTATACATCAAAAGAGTTTGACAAAGCGGAAGTCTAACTCGTCTCAAAGCCATCTAATACATTGTAAGGAAAGTGATTGGGACGTAACTCATGCATCACATACAAAGTTGCAAACGAAAATGACATAAAGCAATAAAAGGGGTGTCTCGGTCCTCGGAACATGAGGATTCACCAATCTTCAGAGTCTATGAAACCAACTAGCCACGAGGGTGCAGAGTAGGAACGTCAGACCCTACATACATTAGATAATGTAGGCAAAGTATGCGTTAGTACATGGAATGTACTAAGTATGGGCAATATGCATAAACATGAACATGGGAGTATGAATGGATTTGAAGCATGTAGACATGATCAATAATTAGACATTTAGACATAAGGAAATAAAACATGGAAATCATAGGATATAGTTAATGCATTTGAAATAAAGGACATAAGAAAACTTTGAAGAAAACATAGTCGTTTTGTGGGATCTTAGCTTTAACCGACAATAAGACCATGAGAACTATATCATGGAATCCGGTATATCCCTCATACCGAAAGAAGGGGAAACTACTTGTCAAGGTAGAATCCATACAAATCATCAGTTGCTAAAGTGGATCCACTAGCTAGGTCATGTAAGACAATCCTAGGGGGGCACGTAGTTCGGGACTAAAGATTGCTACTAGAGTCTACCCTATTTGAGCCTCCACCTCAAAGCCCTCTCGGTGCTGAGTCTAAATCCCAACGGAATAGATAAAAGTCAAATATCATTTAACATAGGGGAAAGGCAATGATCAATACCAATCCACATATTTCAAGATGAAAACATGGAATAGCTCCTTAAACATAATTCAACATAGGTGAGAAAATCTTTCACCAATGTGAATTCATTTGTGAGAAATACCTTTCAAAATCATGATCATCATAGTAAGTGAGAAATCCTTTCACAATAGCATTGATACTTTCTTTTCAAGCATCCATAAATCATTTATAATAACTTCATAAAAACATGCATATCTTCATAAGTTCATAATTCATAAATTCATGAGTTCATCATAGGTTCATGGTTGAAAAACATGATTTAGGATGGGTCAATGCAATTTCAATTAAATATCATGGATTAACATCAATTCATGCATTAGAAAACTTAATCAAGCATAATTGGAAGAAACCCACATTCATTGGATTGAAACCTTAATTTGATCAATTAGAAATTGAGTTGGGATATTGAAATCTTTGGGGACCCCATAGAGGAAAGGACTTCATGGGTGAATACACACATACCTTGTCCCTTTAAGCCCAAGAAAATGGAGCATTTGGAGACTTGAATGAAACCCTAGCTCTTCTTCTTCTTCCTTAGCCTTGAGAGAATTTGAGAGGACGACTTTGGTGAGTTTTAGGGAGTTTAGGAGAATGAATTGAAAGTTGGTAATTTGGGGCTTAAAACCTTTATATAGGGTTAGGGTAGAAGGAAAAACGACGCAATATAAGATTAGAATAATTAGGAAAAGACCCAAAAGCCCCTTAAAATAACTGCTGGATCTCGACCTACAGTTTGGACCTACAGTCTGTAGGTCCTTCTACGGATCGTACTGGTCGACCGTAGAAAGATTTAGAAACCTCTTTATTTGGCCAACTTTTGACGGACACTATCTACGGTTTGTAGGCCCTTTTACGGACTGACCCAAAACCCCTTAAAATAACTGCTGGACCTCAACCTATGGTTTGGACCCACGATCTGTAGGTCCTTCTACCGACCGTACTGGTCGATCGTAGAAAGATTCAGAAACCTCTTTATTTGGACAACTTTTGACGGACACCATCTACGGTTCGTAGGCCCTTTTACGGACCGTAGATACCAACCGTATAACCCAACCTTAGGCTTTAAAATTTCACTAAGTCTGGGAGTGACCTACGAGACCTACCTACCACTCGTTCATGGAATGATAGACCGTCCTGGTGAGCCGTACAAAGGGTACTGGGACTTGATTTTAGAAAAAATATTTTCCCCCTTCCTACGGTTGCCATCTACACCCCGTAGAAGCTTCTACGGTCCGTAGATGGGGACCGTAGACACAACCTGCAACCCAATTTTTTTTATTTTCCTCCTTTTCCAAGTCCGAGGTGTTACACGGATAACATAAACAACCAAAAATTTTGATGTCATAATTTGATGATTCTTGAAATAAAAGCTCGTATGGACACTTGTCTTTTAAATTTGAGGTTGTCATTCTGTTTATGAGAAAACCAGCTTGATGACATGCAAAACTTCAAAAGGTGGCTCGTAAAGAGGCTTGATGCATTAGAGTTTTTGCAGTCTCGACAACATGGCGATATCGTCTTTCAACTACAACAACTCTTTGTGGTGTATAATGTGGGGAAATTAAGTGTCCAATGTCCTGATATTTTAAATAAGAAGTTAAACCTTGAAATTCACCTCCACCATCGGTATAAAAAGATAATATTTTTGTTCGAAAACGACGTTCAAGCAAGAGATGTAGTGTTTTGGAAACATCTAAAACCTCGTGTTTGGACTAAATCCTGTGGAGCCACATGTATTTTGAAAACTGATCCACAAACAAAATATAATATCTTTTCCTATCGACAGACAAAACTGGTGACGGGCCCCACAAATCACTGTAAATAATTTGGAGAGACATGTGACTCTGTAAAGAATTTGTAGAAAAAGATTGCCTGTGGCTTTTATTTGATTGGCATGAATTACAAATGGAAAGAGTCTTGCTTAACAGGAATTGAAAATTTATTTAAAAACAAATCTAAAGTATGGTGTGTTGGGTTCCCCAAACGCTGATGCCACAAATCTAAAGACACAACCACATTGCATTGAGGTTGAGAAGAAGAAGAAGAAGAAGGATTGTCTAGCGGCCACTCATAAAGGCGTCCTCTACTCCGGCCTTGAACTAACAGCGCCCCCGTACTCCGATCCTTCACAAGATAAGAGAATGGAAAGAATTCAATAGATGTTTTACTGTCACGACAAAATTGAGAAACTGAAATCAAGTTACTGGAAATGGAAGAGGAGCAAAGTATATTGGATAATTGAAAGCTAGAATCAGATGCAGATAAATCAGTGTTACCAGTGTGAGAAATCGGTATGGTGTTACTACCATTTCCCATAGGTTTTTTTTCCCGACCATTATAGTCAGAAACGTTGTTGAGACTGTGAGCATCTGATGCGACATGATGTGTAGCCCCTGAATCGACTATCCTTGGGGCAGATTGCTACATGCGTTGTCCAGCAAAGTTCCCGTGCCTGAAAATGATTATGAGACTGAGAGCGACAAACACAAGTAGAGTGTCCTTGTCGGTCACATAACTGACCACTAAGTTGACTTCTTGCGAATTGGTGCGACGATTGCGCCCTGACTGAACGTTGCTGGTAGTTGTTTGAACGCCTATTAGTGTTGGTGGCGCTGGTCCGCGTTTGAGAGCTAGACTTTTGGGCAACAGCAACAGTAATTATAGTGGATTGAGGCAGAGCATTGTGTTTGAGGAAAAGCTCGTGATCGCTAAGCTTTTCAAACAGTTCAGCATATGAAATTGGGGTGTCACGTGCTCGAATTGCTGCAGAGATTTCGCGATATTCTGGTCAAGACCAGTGAGAATCTTGACAATGAGTTCGGCATTGGTGACAGGAGTTCCTGCAGTCGCAAGCTCATCATAGAGAGATCGAACTTTGTTGAGATAGTCTGTTACAGGGAGACTCTCTTTCGTGAGACGAGCGAGGCGATCTTGCAAGCTGAATATGCGAGTTTGTGACTTATTTGCATAAGCCGTATGGAGGGAATCCTAGGCTGCTTTGGCTGTGGTTGCAGCGGCTACAATGACAGCAAGAGTGGGATCTACTGATGCTAAAATTGCGTTTTGGATTAACTGGTCCTGACGAAACCAATTCACATATTCGGGGTTGACAATTGTCAGGTTGTTGTTGGTGGTGGTCTCAGCAGGAGCAGGGATAGTCCCATCTAGATGGCCATAAAGATTGTGTCCTCTCATGAGCATGGACACTTGGGCCTTCCACAGTGAGAAGTTATGGCTGCCAGCAAGTCTAATCGGAAGCTGGGTAACCGAGTTGAATTGAACAATGGTGGTAGTATTAGTTGCATCAGAATTGGTAACTGAGGGTGCCGTTGGTGGTGGGTAATAAGAAACTTAGAACTCTGTGAGGAGAAGAAAAGCTCTTCATACCATATAAAGATTTGAGATATAGAAGTGAAAGATGATTTTATTCACGTACAACATTCTCTTTAAATAGAGTACATTACCAACTGAAACCTAGAGTCCAGGAAACTATTGAAGTCCTAAATAGTAAAGATGACTAACTACGTATATCACAATATGGCAGAAATATAGGAAACTAATAACAGACTCCTAAACAAAAGGGTAACATCTATTATCTGTTAATACAGACACTTCCTGTTCTTCAAATTCAGCTTGCAAGGCCTCATTATCACTCTGAGATTACAGGACGATTGCTAATATATCCACTGGGTCTCTATTCTTCAGTTTGTGTATATAATTTTTTGTTGAAAGAAATGATCTCCCCCTTTATTTTGTCCAGTTCAACTATGCTCTCCTCATGTACCATTGTATGATCAATACGGTTGTATCTCTTATATGCATTGGCAGTTTGTTCAAAAACTTGGTGTTCCTATCCCTTTTTTGAGCCATAAGATCCTAGATCTCTGTCTCAGGCCACCTCTTCATTCTTGAGGCATTCTTCGTATTACATGAAGATAGTAACTTTCCTTATCATTTCCTCCTCTGTCAAAGCTCTGCATTCTAGTATGGCATCTAAAACAGCCAATTGACTTAGCAGTTTAAAATTTTGGAGCCTCAAGCTCTCCTGCTCATTCCCGCTCCAATCTTTAAGTTTACCCTTGAGAGCTTTAAGTTTGCAAGCCAGAATGTAATCTGGTTTCCATGAAAAGTAAAAGAAGACCACCAAATTCTAATTCTATAAATAAAACCTTCAGAGTTCAACAACCAATTCTCGAATTTGAAATAAGATTTAGTATGTTTCCATAGGCCACAAATGAGAGTTCCTGAAACATGATCTGAGGTCGTCTTTGGAGAGTAGAATGCTTCAAGTTGTTAAAAAAGATCATTTCATGCTGTAGATATCAAGATTCTATCTATTCTGGAAGCTACAACATAATTATCACCTTTAAACATGTATAAGAGCCACCTTCCAGATGGAGATCAATTAGTTCCATGTCCTCTACAAAATCTGAGAATTCCACCATAGCTGATGGTCTCCTGGTAGTTCCCTTTTTCCAGAAGGGTGTCTGTATACATTGAATTCACCATAATCAGCCCAAGAGCCCTCCATAGTCTTCTAACTTCTCCTAATTCCTTCCAAACCATTCTACTGTTTGGAGCATATACTCCTCTAATGTGGCAGTCAAAACTTTGTAGTTGAGCCTCCATCTTACAGGAGAAGGTGTATGCTCCAATTGGGACATCCCCCCCCTTCCATACTTCCCATAGCATTAGGATTCCACCTCTAGTCCTACTTGCTTCCCCAGTTTGTACTTCTAATCCATCTTTTACCCCAGATTTGTTTGACTAGCTCCTGCACATTCCCTTCTAACTTTGTTTCTTGAAGGCAAATAATCTCTGCCTTCTATTCTTGAATCAAATTCTTCACAATTCTTCTTTTCCCCAAATGACACTATTTTGTGCTCATGCATCATGCTGACTTTTCCCTTTCCCTTTGTTCTGGTGCCACTACTTTTGAATTTGACATCAAAAGTTACTAAGCTTCAATTCCTGTTCCACTTGTGATTCCATTCTTCTCACTTGCCTACATCCATCAATTTGCATGAGAAGTTCAAGTGCTTCCTCTTCATGGCCATGAAAATCAACTCCAAACATCTTGCTATGTTTTAAAAGATTTTAGTGGACCCATACTGTTGCGTCTATCTCTCTCCAGTAAAGCGTATTGTTGTTGAATTAGAACAGGTTCAATATCCTGCACTTTAAATCATCCCCATGAAAAACTGATTCCAATTGTAGTTGTTGACACCCAAATATTTCCATCACTGTTTCCTCTGTTTCTCAAGATTGAGCTCATCCGTGTTTGTCAAGCATAGATGATTTGTGTCCTTTCTCTCCGGTGGATCTTCTCTGCTTGCTTCTTGGCTCTGAACTGATCAAATTTCCCCTGTTTCTTGAAGTTTCCTGTTGCATGCATAAACTTTCATTGATCGATGAATTTGCTCTAATAAAATCATCTAACAGAATCTCATAAGAGGTGTCTTCTGTGGGCTAAGAGTAAGAAGTTATTAAGAATAACATGAGCTGGGTCAGGCCCACTAGAGGTTTGAATCAAAACCTTTGTTAAAACAGCATGCTCACTTGAAAGTTTCTCACATGCTCCCCCATCCCTTTTATAATTTCCATCATTAGCACCCATGTGGATCACCTGTCGCCCCAGTCAACAGCTGTCAATAGAGCAGTTGCATTTATTATATTTTAGAGTTGTATTACCCACTGGTCTCTCGCATACACTAAGACCTCGCTGGAGCCCTTATCTTCTCCTGAATTCTTGCCCCTTGCCGCTGCCGCTTTTCCAAAGCTTGTTTCTCTTTCAGCCCATATCAGGATGAATAGTTGAATCCGTCTCTAGAAATCGTTACTTACTTTGGGATATTACTACCATCACCTTCTACTGCAATTCTGACCCTTTTAGGGTGTAGCCTTCCAGCCACCACATAAATTCCCTATTTGATGAAAAACCTCAATGGACCACATATGGAAAGGCAAACACATAGCCCTAATCCAAGTTGTTTTTGCTTTCTTTGATACCGGTACACAACCTGCGAATGGACTCCAGTCTAGATTCACCTTGCTTCTTCCAAGTCCACACACCTTGAAGGGTCTGTTCTACCCTGTATCTGTTTGGAAACTAAAAAAGAAAGGTTTCCTAGCATCTCATATATATTTACCCCAATGACTTTCTTCCAAACTGTGGAGGACCATCTTCTTATGTCTGATAGGTCAGGTTTTTCAGCCATTGGCTTTCCAAAGGAACCTATAATACACCTCCCCAATAAGCCTTGTCCTGGTTTTCTGATGAGTCAACTGATGGTTTTCCTACTGTTTCACTGCCAATAAGTAGCTCACTACATATACTTGGACTTGGCTGCCATTAACTTCTCTCAACTACTTTTGTAAAAGGGACATTAATGTATACAGTTCTGTGCGAAGCTTTGATGGCCAGCTGAAGGGACCATTTAATAGAACTTTCTATCTTAAATGCTATGTCTCTCCACCCTGCATTAATGGACACCTCAGGAAGAATAATGATTGATCCTGCCCCTCTCTCTTCAATGATAAGATACTCATGTATCTTCCATGTTTATTATACTTCCTGGTACCAAAATATTCTGCAGCTCAGACCCTTGTTTCTCCATCTTCTCACCATAGTCTTTTGGTCAGTTGAGGCTTCCTTAAGGACAAAACATAATCACTCCATGATCTTCTTGCTGAGTGTTACTCTTCTCATCATGTTCCTGCTTCTTTCAACCCTATCAAACCAAATGGCATTGCCTGAAGTCCATCTGGTGATATCATAGGCGATAGGACTTAAAACCTGCATTAAAATAAGTTGGAATGACCTGAGAGACCGTTGTACTTGACTCCATTTGTAAGATGGACCCTTATACTCATGGCTTTGTCAAATGAACCCTTAAGCTCACTGAAACACAATATTTTAAACCCCTTTCTCATCCGATGTGTGCATGCAGTACACCTGTTTACACGTGGAATTTCACAAAAAATTAAATGTTAAAAAAATAAAATAAAAAGCTTCTTTTGCATTTTCTTGAAATTTTCAACATTATTTTCTCCTTATTTGCTCTTAAATTGAGCACCAAATTCATGTCAAATGGGAGGAATTCTTACCTAATGACTTGAACTTCACACTATAGGTTCACAAACACAATCCCGACAAATCTTCATCACAAATTTGAATTAATTTCATAAATTCACAAAACCCGTCTATTGTTCTTCAAGCTTCCTCAAGCTTATCAATGAAGTTTTCCAATGCCACTATTACCCTTCACATTAACTCATACAAGATTTGAAAAATACTAATATTGTAAAACGAAAAGGTCTAGGGGTGGTGTTGGTTTGCAGAAGGGAGTTTTGAGAAAGCATTTGGGGGTGGGGGAGTGATGCGGGGGCATTAAGTAGAAGAAGAAGAAGGGGGTGGGTATGATGGGGTGTATCCAAAGGAGTGGAATGGGAAGAAGAATTTTTTTGATGTTTTTAAACATAAAATATTATACTCACTCGCTTTTAAACTCGTAGAATCACAAAATATTTCAGCTCAACAATATTAATGCAACGCGTGGAATCACGAAATATTCCAGCTTAGCAATATTAATGCCACATGTGTTCAATCAATGGTCCGAGAGGTTTAAAATATTGAGTTTCAGTGAGTTTAAGGGTTCAGTTGACAAAATCGTAAGTATAAGGGTCCAACTTACAAACGAAACCAAGTACAAGGGCCTCTCATTCCGCCTTAAAGTAAACTCTGTTTTCCCCCATGATAATGCTATAACAAAATAAGGCTAAAGAAAATGACTAAAAGTAATAAAACAGTAACCACAGTGGATGAGAACTGAGTGTTTGAAGAAATGAGGGTCAAATTCTGTTAAGGGCACCGGAAAAGGGAAGTTTTGTTATCTTTCTAAAGGAGGAAAGAGAGTATCTTGGGATTCATGCCTGGGATCATTTCTTCTTTTACCATTAATGGGTCTTTTTCATCTGGCAAAATAGATTGATGGCGGAACTTGATGTCTCATGATGTGATTAGTTTTCATCTCTTTACTGGGACTTTATACCAAGTTATCTCTCTCTATTTTATTTTCGGGAAAACCAAGTTATCTCAAGGACTCTAAAATTGACCTACATAGAGCTGCGAAGATACTGCATGTTATAACACATACATTCTTTTGTTCCCTGGTAATTTATTCTTAGCTATCTAGAGTTCCTGATTTCTACTTTGTTTTACTGTTGTACATCAGCTTACATGCTCCAAATCAGAGTCTTCGGGAAAAGATTGTACCAAGTGCAAAGTCCTACCCTTTGAATGCAATAATGAAGGATTGCAGGGACTACTTCCTGGAAACTAGAAGAAGGGTTTCCTTTGAATATACGCTTCTAGGTGTTCAGTGAATTTTTTCTCTTTTCCTTTGTTATAGACTCTCCCAGTTCCCTTACTCCGGAAATCATGTGCCAAGGATGTGACTTTTCAATTTTTACTTTTCTGCAGCCGGAGTGAATGATTCCGTCAAGCATGCAATTGAACTGGCAGAATTGCTTCATGAATGGGGTCGTGGCCATCATGTTAACTTGATACCATTCAATCCAATAGATGGCTCGGAGTATAAGCGTCCATCCAAAAAATCTGTACGCTTCATCTAATCTCTTCAATGTCCAATCCTTTGCTGATGGGTTCCTCATTTGTCTTTCTAAACACTCCATCTGAGTTTATCTTTCATTGATGCATTCACTTTTTATTTTTTGGCGCAGGTTCGTGCATTTGTCTCTGCTCTTGAATCTCGTAAAGTAACTGCTAGTATACGTCAAACAAGGGGACTTGATGCAAGTGCTGCTTGTGGACAGTTGAGAAATGAGTTTCAGAAGAGTCCTTTGCTTAGTGGAAGTATAAATCAGGAATCTCATTCTGAAGTTGCACTTGCATCTTGATATCATAAAATTTCTGCTAGCCTTGCTGAAATTACTTAGAGTTGTGTGTTTAACCGGGTAAGCAGTAATTGAGAGCTTCATAAAGAACAGGTCTTGTTTGGGTAAAAGTAGCTTTAAAGTGGAGCGTAAAGAGTGGTTACATGAAGGTGGTCTCATGTTTGCATGCCTTGTGATCTTGGTGAAATTTGTTTTTCTAGGAGCATGATTGATCAATTTGTTGAGCTTGTTCTTATGGACTTTTTACCGTCTCAAAGTGCTCCTCTGTGCTTCAGCAATGTAAATACTCAGTACTTAACGAGATGAGAAAGGTAATTTTGGATACGGTACTAAAATTATCCCATTAGTAGTGGAGGAAATCTTTTGTTTCTTATAGTAAAATTATAATGCAGTCAGGTATCGGATATTGTGTTGTTAATCTTTAAGGCGTGTATTTTCTTTTTAAATTTCGATTTTTTTCCGGTATTCACATTGATTCATTCACTTTTTAAATCAGAAAATCAAGCAAGTGTTGACCACCTACTTGTGAAGCTTCTACCACAATCCTAGTCAAAACTGAAAATACATACGAAAATCATAGAGTGGACTTGGGGTAAATGATCAAGTTTCTTTCGTGGCTCCTTCCACTTTTGTAGGTCCCTTCCTCTAACAGGAATGAATAGGCTAATCTCCTTGTCACATTGATAGGATATAGACTGAAATTTGGTAGTATTTCTTTCTCTTCATAAAAAATATAGACCACCATTACAAAGACAATTGATTATTGCTTCAGTATCATTACTCTTACTTGCCCATTTATTACCCCATGCTAATTCATTCAATATGCTTCTGTATGCCAAACTTTAGTAGCCTTTTTGCTGTAGCTAGTCTCCACCAAGCTGATAATCACAGGATAAATTGTTATGCATTATTAATACTGATAAATTTTAAGTGGTATTGATTAAATAATTTTAAATTTTTGCTCTCATTCGTAGTTTCAAGTATATACAATAAAGCAATTAGTTTACAATAAATATAACCATAATTTATTTACATAAAAAATAGTCAAAAGCCAGTGACTATATAAAAGAAAAAGTATACACGGAATATACAATATAGCTTACCTATACATGAACTATACATTGATTATAAATTATGATACAAAAGTTGAATATAACTTAACTATACATGACGTATACATTGAATATTTAATCTCGGTCAACTTAAAATCACCTCTAAATAGTCACAGATTTTTGGATATGAAATCCTTTCGATGATTCAAGTCTTTTGATATATAATTCACTCAAAACGATTCACATTTGCGGTACGTCGATTTTTATTTATTTATTTTGTTTTTTTTTAAAAAAAGAGAGAAGAAGAAGGATCAACATCAGCAAAGAAGACGAAGAAGAAAAAGCAGCAAACAGAAGCAAGAAGAAGAAGCAGAGGCAAGAAGCAGTGAGGAAGAAGCAGTAGCAGTGAAGAACACGAGTCAAATTTTGTAATGAAAAAGTATCGAATGAAATTTATGGTAATAAACGGTTTAATTTTGTAAGTATGCTATTTTTTTGTGTAAGAAATATAACCTAATGAATATTTTGTTTAATTTGTCCTTCTCTCACAAGTCTAACGTGAAGAGCCCCATTAAGATGTTCATGATTAAAGTATTTTTTTCATCAACCGTTGATTTTTTTTCTCAAAGTAATTAAAAAATAGACAAAAAACTTAAGTATACAAATTAAGTACCTTAATTACTACTATTTAGCAATAGTTTTTTTCGTCTATATGGCAATAGTTTTTCTTAAAAAATAGGATTTAATATATAAAAAAAAAAGTAGAAAAAGTCGGCCACAATTTAGTAAGATTCCCCGATTTCCTCCAATTCTTTTACCTTTCACGATTTACTCAAATTGGTTATATATTCTCTCCCATCAAAAAAAGGTTTTTAACAAAAATAAAAGTCTCTTTCTACACGTTCGGATCAACTGTTTACTCATGGATACCAACAATTTTTCAATACTAATTCAACACAACGGACAATGGGACGCATCAGGTATTTAAGATAAATCACAATTGATCTGATGTTTTTTAAGTGATTATTTTAGTGATTACATGTTTTTTGTGTTACAATCTAAATTAAGAGCGTTTAAAAATCTCTTTTGTAAATTGAATTTGACTATATTGAGTGGTGTAATTGATCGTGTAATTTGCACTATTTGTATTCACCAATTCTATGATTATTTTTTGGTAATTATTGTTTGATTTAATTTGTAGGGTTTTGTGGTTTATTATAGGATTCATATTTCGTGAATTTATTGTAGTAAATTAATTGGTGAAAATAATGATGTTTTTTAGTTGGTGTATAAACAATACAGTTTATACATAAATTTTGGTAGATTAATAGGTGTAATTGATAGTGTGAATGGTGAAGATAATATGGTGTAATTGGTATTGCTTATTATGTTTGCATAAAGAACATAATTCATAAAAACATCATATTCAGTGAATAAATTTTGATATATTATCACAAGAAATTAATATTTTATTTGACATAATATGGTATATTATGTTTTAAAGGGACGTCGACATTCTTTTATATTTTTTGGTTTATATTTAGTTGGTGTAAATTTTCTGGTATCTATATTGAAGTATTTGGTATATCAACTTGTTATTAATGTGGGAGTTTGGTGTAATATCAACTTGTAAAATTTATGGTATCTATATTGAAGTATATGGTATATCAAATTTGTATATTAGGTTTTTAATTAACACCAACATTCTTTTAGTTTTTTGGTATATTATGGTAGTGTAGTTGATGTATTTTTTGGTATATATATTGAAGTAATTGTTAATTTTTAAGTTATTCGTAAACAACATATTTGCGATAACATTTTCATGTAAGCAAAAACAATCTGAATACAAAAAGTTTAGATACATTGAAATCACCATTCTGTTTGTAATACAAGTAGGTACGTTGATTATGATATTGAAGGAGTGATATATGATGCAAATACCAAATACGAGGGCTTAATTACTACTATTGCTTCCCAATTGGGTGTGTACACAAACTTTTTTCATTTAGAACTCAAATATGTCGTTAGTGGTCCATCTCCACCAATGAAGATACATAACAATATGGGTGTCCAAGTTTATTTAGATAAAAATAAATGCAATTCTGATTTCTTTTCAAAGTATCCATTATGTGTAACATGTGTGGATAGAGCTATGAAAGCCATTCATTATCAAACTGGTGTCCAAACAACAAGGAAAGAAATAATCAGATCAAATACACTATGTTTGACTGGGATAGATCCAATTTTGGAAGAATCTATTGAAGGAAATGAATGAACCGAAATAATCTCAAATCCTCAACACGAGTTGGTGGCAGAAGATCAAGTTTATCTTGACAAGCAATGTACATCAGAAGTGATGAAAATATGCATTTTTAAGGGAGTTTTGTTTCATTGTTATAAGGTCGAGTACTAATTGGTAATAATTTTTTTTTGTTCATTCATTAATCAATGTTATATTTCAACATCTTACCATTCCTATTATGATTGTATTTTGACAGTTATAATCTGAAATGTTCTACCGCTAATTGTTCTTGGATATTTAAATCATCGTGTTTGAATAAGCCCAATTTGTTCAAAGTGAGGAAATTCTGCGATACGCATACGTGTCCATTGAAGGACATGATTCATACAAAGCGTCAGTCTACTAGTGGTGTGCTTGGTTCAATGTTAATTGAAAAGTTGGTTAATGCAAAAACAGTTTACACACCAACTGACATACGGGCATACATGCTAAGAATACATGGAATTTAATTAACATACATGCAAGCAAGGAGAGGAAAGGAAAGGAAAGGAAAAAGCTTTCAGGACAGTGAGAGGTGACCCTGCGGAATCATATGGAAAATACCAATGTATTTATATATATTGGAAACAACATATCCAGGGACAATTGTGAATTATAAGAAAAATGATGAAAATCCTTTTTTACATTCATTTACAACACTTCGTGCCAGTATTAGAGGATGAGAGTGTAACACCCCGTATCCGAAAAGAGGCAAATTGCAGCTTTCCAGGTGCTGCAACAGCCAAACCACGACCGACCACCCACAGCCCGTGGAGTGGACCACGGACCGTAGGTGTGGTCCGTGGTTGGCCTACCAAGCACTGTTCTAAGAGCCAAGAACCACAGCCTGACCAATGGACCGTTGGTCACACCACAGTCCGTGGAAGGGGCCCGTGGTTCGAAGCCCCAAAATCATAGTCCCAGACCACCATCCATGAGTGTGCAGGACGGACCATAGGTCCATCAACGGTCCGTCGGTGGGGGTCTCGTGGTTCACTGCTGGTAGTTATTTTCCAGGGTTAGTTGGGTCTTTTCCTAATTAACTAATTCCTATACTATGTCGTTTTGCCTATATTTAAGACCCCTATATAAACCTTTTAGCCCCAAATTGACACCATTTACTTTATTCTTCTAAATTCACAAAAGAATCCCAAATCCTCTTAAATATTCTCTCTCTAGAAACTTGAAAAAGAAGAAGAAGGAATCACCTAGGGTTTTCAAGCTAAGGTTTCAATTCCTCCATTGAAGGCTAGTAATTGGAGACAAGGTATGCTGGTTTTCATCCATGGATTCCTTTCATCCATGGAGTTCGTAAATCTCTCTATTTCAAAAAGTAGAATTCCCCAAATTGGTTAGGGTTTTCTTCAAATAGCACGGGTTCTTATCATTATTGATTTAAATGCTTTAATTATGATCTTCTATGCATGAATTGATGAATGAAAATGCTTTTATGATGAATTCCCCTATGAACCCATGTGATCCCTATGTTTTCAAGTTATGAACTATATGTTGAGGGATTATGATCTTCAAGGAAGAGTTTTATGAAATTGAGCATGTATTGCTAGTTTTATATGTATTTATGATGAAATCCATATCTAATCCATGTTTCCTAAGAGTTTATGATTGAAAGTGGGTTTTGACCTAAAGAGGTAAAGTATGGACTTATGCATTGATTGTAGAATTATGCTAATGGTTTAAGGGTGCTTTGAGAGTAAAGTACCAATGATGACGTTGTTGTTGAAAGGACATTCTCATATACACATAACTAACATGATGTGAAAGGTTTTTTCACATAGAAAGGATTCTTAGGTTGAAAGGTTTTCTCACCTAAATGAATCAAGAGTAAGAGCTATCCTAATGAACAAGCTTGAATTGGTTGTCCAAGGTCACTTTTTCATGAGTAATGAAGTCAAGTAAGAAATGACTATTCCGTGAGAATTTATGCTTAGCACTGAGTGGATATTGACAATGAGATGGAGGCTCTCCCGTAGTAGAGGCTGGGTTTCCAAAGTAATCTCATGAGATAGAAGCTCCCCCGTTAGTAGAGGCAGGGTTTCTAGTAGCAATCTCCTTATCCCATAAACTATGTGTCCCCATAGGTTGATTAGCTAGTAGATCTACTTAAGCTAGAAGTTCAAGGTTCTACCTTAGGCAAGTAGAACACCTTTTTTCGATGTGGAGTAGACACCAGATTCCATGTTATAGCTCACATGTTCTCATGTCGGTTAAGGCTATTTCCCACAATAAGATTAATAATGAACTAAGGCTTACTTAAAGAAGTATGCCGTAGTGTTCAAAGGTCTGAAAGATGAAGTTAGCTTGCATTGACCTTGATTTTATGACTTATGTTTTATAAGCTTTTATATCATGTTTAGCTTGGTCAATTGCATATTATGAAATGAAATGTCCCTTTTAGCATGTTTTTAAATATTTTTATGCATGAATATCATACTTGGTATATTTTTTTGTACTAACGCATACTCTTGCCTATATTTTTTCCAAATGTAGGGTCCGACAGAGGGTCGACAGTTTTGTGGCTAGAGCTTGGATTTGATTGTTTCCCGAGCTTGGTGAGTCCTCATGGTTTGATGATGGATTTCCAATGTTTAGTTTCTTTCTTGTATTTCACTTTTGAACATGATGTATGGGTTAGGCCCAATTTCATTCTATTGTATTAGATGGCTATGATGAGACATGAGTTTAGACTTCCGCTTTTCTTTTATAAAAAGGTTTTAGACTTGAAATGTTGTTTTACTCTTATTGTTATATTTCTTATGTTATGAGGACTAAGTCACTTGTATGGAGTCCTTCGGGGTTCTATATGCCATGTTACATCTAGGGGGTACCCCTGGGTCGTGACAAACTTGGTAATCAGAGCACAAGGTTTAGAATGGTCCTAGGATGTCTCATAAGCCACATCTAGTAGAGTCTTGTTCATGAGTGTGAAGAGCGCCACATTTATGAATGAGAGGCTACAAGATGAGTAGGAAACTTCACTTATTTCATTCCTCTTAAGTCGTGCGATAGAGTTTAACTCTATAAAGTCTCTCCCCTAATCCTTATCCTATGTTCTTTAGAATATGGCTACCCGAAGAGCTTATGCTAGAAGGAATGTGAGGGAGAATGAGGAACAAGAAGCTCCTCAAGTTCCGGTCGATCCTTTGGCCGAACAAGTGTCCAATGCGGAGTTTAGGGCTGCTTTCCAAGTGTTGGATCAAGCGGTGATGGCCCAAGCAAATAGGGAGGTTGCGGTTCCCGTGAACCCAAATATGGGTACGGCGGCTTCAAGGGTGAGGGACTTCACAAGGATGAACCCTTTGGAGTTTCATGGTTCCAAAGTTGAGGAAGATCCTCAAGAGTTTATCGATGAGGTCTATAAGGTTTTTATGATCATGGGAGTTACGCTGGTGGAAAAAGTAGAGTTTTCCGCTTATCAACTAAAGGGAGTGGTTCAAATATGGTATAATCAATAGAAAGAAGGGAGACCGGAAGATGCGGGTCCTCTTGATTGGGAGAAGTTCAAATCTGCTTTTCTTGATAGATTCTTTCCCCTAGAGATGAGGGAAGCCAAGGTGTTCGAATTCATTAACCTCCGGCAAGGGAGTATGAGTGTGAGGGAGTATGCTCTAAAGTTCACCCAATTGTCGAAATATGCTCCAACAATGGTTGCAGATTCAAGGGCTAGAATGAGTAAGTTCATTTCGGGGGTGTTCGAAATAGTGGTTAAAGAGTGCCAAACCGCCATGCTCATTCATGACATGGATATATCTCGTCTCATGGTACATGCACAATAAATTGAGGAGGAAAACCTCAGGGAAAAGTCTAGAGAGGTAAAAAGAGCTAAGACCGGTGATGGTAACTTTTCTCATGCAGGGTCCGATGGACAAGGTCGTCCTAGATTTTGAAAAAAGTTTTCCGACCGAGATTCCTCTAATGCTCCACCAAAGTTCAACCAAGATAGAATGTCTACCCTATGCCTCAAGCAGGTATGGTAGTTGATCTTCAATGCCTAG
Organism: Solanum etuberosum; assembly: GCA_029582245.1. Classification (NCBI taxonomy): domain Eukaryota; kingdom Viridiplantae; phylum Streptophyta; class Magnoliopsida; order Solanales; family Solanaceae; genus Solanum; species Solanum etuberosum. Next base: position 163,665 of record JAJONR010000322.1, read on the forward strand.
GCCAAATTGCACTAAGTGTGGAAGGAAGCACAATGGTAAGTGCCTAAACGGCACAAATGGTTGTGGAAAAAGTGGTCACTAAATGAGGGATTACCCTATGCTTGCGGCTAAAGGGAGAGAGGGCAAGCAAGCTACTACTAGTGGTGCGGGTTCCAATGCTCCTAAGCAAAACCGCTTTTATGATCTTCAGACTAGAGGTGACCAAGAGAGTTCTCCAGCTATGGTTACCGGTACATTGACAGTTTTTCAACTAGATGTGTATGCTTTACTTGATCCCGGTGCTACTTTGTCTTTTGTGATGCCTTGTGTGGCTATGAGGTTTGATGTGCTCCCCAATGTGTTGTTAGAACCTTTTTCTGTCTCTACTCCTGTGGGTGATTCTATTGTGGCTAAGAGGGTCTATAGAAAATGTCCCATTTCCTTGTCCCATAGAGTTACTCTTGTTGACTTGGTAGAGCTTGATATGTTAGACTTTGATGTTATCTTGGGTATAGATTGGCTGCACTCATGTTATGCTTTTATTGATTGTAGAACTCGTGTAGTCAAATTTAAGTTTCCAAATGAGCCTGTCCTAGAGTGGAAGGGGGGAAATTCTATGCCTAAGGGTCAATCTGTCTCTTGTCTTAAAGCTAGAAAGATGATAGCTAAGGGTTACATTTACCATCTAGTAAGGGTGAGGGATATAGATTCTGAAACCCCTTCTCTTGAGTCGGTCCCCGTTGTAAATGAGTTTCTGGAAGTGTTTTCAGGTGACTTACCCGGTATTCCTCCCGAGCGGGAAATAGACTTCGGTATCGACCTTCTCCCAGATACATAACCTATCTCTATTCCTCCTTACCGTATGGCTCCGGCAAAACTTAAGGAGTTGAAAGAACAATTGAAGGATCTATTAGACAAGGGTTTCATCCGACCGAGTATCTCTCCATGGAGTGATCCGGTATTGTTCATTAGAAAGAAGGACGGTTCTCTTCGTATGTGTATAGACTATCATTAGTTGAACAAAGTGACTATTAAGAATAAGTATCCTCTTCCAAGGATAGATGATTTGTTTGACCAACTTCAACGGGAAAGTTATTTCTCTAAGATTGATCTTCGATTGGGTTATCACCAATTGAGGGTGAGAGAAAATGACATTCCGAAGATGGCTTTTCGAACTCGGTATGGTCATTATGAATTCCTAGTGATGTCGTTTGGTTTGACTAATGCTCCGGCGACATTTATGGACTTGATGAATAGAGTGTTTAGGCAATACCTAGACATGTTTGTGATTGTCTTTATCGATGATATTTTGATCTACTCAAGAAGTGAGAATGAGCATATGGATCATTTGAGAATCGTGTTGCAAGTTCTTAAGGACCAACAACTTTTTGCAAAGTTTAGCAAGTGTAAATTTTGGTTGAGGTCCATAGCTTTCCTTGGTCATATTGTTTCAAGCAAGGGTATTGAGTTAGATCCTAAGAAGACGGATGCGGTCAAGAGTTGGCCTAGACCTCTAACTCCTTCGGATATTAGAAGTTTATTGGATTTAGCCGGTTACTATAGAAGATTTGTTGAGGGGTTTTCTTCCACTGCCTCTCCTTTGACGGCCTTGACTCAAAAGAAGGATAAGGTCATATGGACCGAGATGTGTGAGAAGCGTTTCAAGAGTTAAAAGATAGACTTAATTCTGCTACGGTGTTGTTCTTACCGAAAGGGACGGATGGTTTTGTGGTTTATTGTGATGCTTCACGAGTTGGGTTAGGTTGTGTGCTTATGCAAAATGGGAAAGTGATTGCCTATGCCTCAAGGCATCTAAAAGTTCATGAAAAGAATTATCCTATCCATGACCTTGAATTAGTGGTGGTTGTTTTTGCCTTATATATAAGGATGCATTATTTGTATGGTGTGCATGTAGATGTGTTTACCGACCACAAGAGTTTGCTATATGTGTTTAATCAAAAGGATTTGAATCTTCGCCAAAGAAGGTGGCTTGAGCTATTGAAAGATTATGACATGAGTGTTCTTTATCACCCCGGTAAAGCTAATGTGGTAGCGGATTGTCTTAGTCGGTTATCTATGGGTAGTGTTGCTCATATTGAAGAGGAAAAGAAAGAGTTGGTTCGAGATGTTCATAGATTGGCTCGATTAGGTGTTCAATTAGTGGACTCCACCAAGGGTGGTGTTATGGTTCACAATGGTTTCGAATCATCTTTTGCAGCCGATGTGAAAGCTAAACAAGGTCTTGATCCAATTTTGGTGGAATTGAAAGAGGCGGTACTTAAGAAATTTGTAGAGGTTTTCTCCCAAGGGGGAGATGGGGTACTTAGATACCAATGTCGTTTGTGTGTTCCAAATATAGATGATTTGAGGGAACAAATCTTGGCTGAAGCCCATAGTTCGCGGTATTCCATTCACCCGGGAGCCACCAAGATGTACTGTGATTTACGGGAAGTCTATTGGTGGAATATGATGAAGAAAGATATTGCGGAATTTGTGGCTAAATGTCCAAATTGCCAACAAGTTAAGGTTGAGCACCAGAAACCGGGAGGTTTGTCCCAAGATATTAGCATTCCTACTTGGAAGTGGGAAGACTTGAATATGGATTTTATTGTCGGTTTGCCTTGCACCCGGCGACAACATGACTCTATTTGGGTGATAGTAGATCGGATGAAAAAATCGGCTCATTTCCTTACCTTCAAGGTTGCCTATTCGGCGGAGGACTATGCCAAGTTATACTTGAGGGAAATGGTGAGGTTGCATGGAGTGCCCTTATCCATTATTTCCGATCGTGGTACCCAATTCACTTCTCAGTTTTGGAAGTCTTTCCAAAAAGGGCTTGGCACTAAGGTTAAGCTTAGCACGACTTTTTATCCCCAAACCGATGGGCAAGCGGAACGTACCATTCAGACTTTGGAGGATATGTTGAGAGCTTGTGTGATTTATTTTAAGGGTAATTGGGATGACCATTTGCCATTGATTGAGTTTGCCTATAATAATAGCTATCACTCGAGTATTGATATGGCTCCATTTGAGGCTCTTTATTGTAGGAGGTGTAGATCTCCCATAGGTTGGTTTGAGGTGGTTGAAGTTTCCCTAATAGGTCCCTAATCGGTACATGAGGCCATAGAAAAAGTTTGACTTATTCGAGAGAGGTTGAAAATGGCTCAAAGTCGGCAAAAGTCATATGCCGATGTGAGAAGAAGGGATATTGAGTTTGACCTTCATGATTTGGTTTACTTGAAAATCTCACCTATGAAGGGTGTAATGAGGTTTGGTAAGAAAGGGAAGCTTATTCCCCGATATGTAGGCCCATATCAGATTTTGAGGCGTGTTGGTAAGGTTGCTTATCAGTTAGATTTGCCAAATGAGTTGGCATCGTTGCATCCGGTTTTCCATGTCTCTATGTTGAAGAAATGTGTTGGTGATCCGACATCCATAGTTTCCTTAGAAGGGTTGGGAGTTGATGAGAGTCTTTTTTATGAGGAAGTTCCGGTTGAGATTTTAGACCGGCAAGTCAAGAAGTTGAGAAATGAAGAGGTAGCTTCCATGAAAGTCTTGTGGAGGAATCAATTAGTTGAGGGTGCTACTTGGGAGGCTGAGGCTGATATGATGTCCCGATATCCTCATCTTTTTCCTTCTACTCCCATTCTAGCTTGAGGTAATGAGTCTCCTTTTGAGTTGCCCTTGTTTTAGGAGTCATGTGTTTTTATGAGTTTCCATGATTTCCTTATATTATGCATGTTCATGAAAAAGTGTGTTTTGAAAGAATATGAGTTTACATGCTTTAGCTATGCTTTTTGAGAGTAAATTGCATATGAGCTCCATGAGATTGTGTTGAGCATGCTTTTAACTTGGATAAGGCAATTCCTCCTCAAACATGAGAAATTTTGAAAATTCATGCATTTTTGGTTGTTAGATGTAGTTCCTACTTCCATATGATGCATTTGAGTTTGTTGAGCTTGGAGTTGATGTTTCCTCCTTATTTATATGCATTGCATCCATAATGGGTTGATAGAGTTAGTTTCACGCTTTTTGACGTTTTGAGAACGTCCTAACTTGGAGTCGATATCTCCTCCTTGGTTTCATGCATTACATTGTTAGGTTGGGTTGTTAGTTTCACTCCTAAGCTTTTAGAACCAGTTTGAATCTCATTCGAGGACGAATGGTCCCAAGGGGGAGATATTGTAACACCCCGTATCCGAAAAGAGGCAAATTATAGCTTTCCAGGTACTGCGGCAGCCAAACCAGGACCGGCCACCCACGGCCCGTGGAGTGGACCACGGACCGTAGGTGTGGTCTGTGGTTGGACGGCCAAACACTGTTCTAGGAGCCAAGAACCACGGCCTGACCAACGTACCGTTGGTCAGACACGGTCTGTGGAAGGGGCCCGTGGTTCGAAGCCCCAAAATCATAGTCCCACACCACCATCCATGAGTGTGCAGGACGGACCGTAGGTCCATCCACAGTCCGTTCGTGAAGGTCTCGTGGTTCACTACTGGTAGTTATTTTTCAGGGTTAGTTGGGTCTTTTCCTAATTAACTAATTCCTATACTATGTTGTTTTGCCTATATTTAGGATCCCTATATAAACCATTTTAACCACAAAGTCACCCCATTTACTTCATTCTTCTAAATTCACAAAAGAATCCCAAATCCTCTCAAATATTCTCTCTCTAGAAACTTGAAGAAGAAGAAGAAGGAATCACATAGGGTTTTCAAGCTAAGGGTTCAATTACTCCATTGAAGGCTAGTAATTGGAGACAAGGTATGATGGTTTTCATCCATGGATTCCTTTCATCCATGGAGTTCCTAAATCTCTCTATTTCAAACAGTAGAATTCCCCAAATTGGTTAGAGTTTTCTTCAAATAGCATGAGTTCTTATCATTATTTATTTAAATGCTTTAATTATGATCTTCTATGCATGAATTGATAAATTGAAATGCTTTTATGATGAATTCCCCTATGAACCCATGTGATCCCTATGTTTTCAAGTTATGAACTATATTTTGAGGGATTATTATCTTCAAGGAAGAGTTTTATGAAATTGAGCATGTATTGCTAGTTTTACATGTATTTATGATGAAATCCATATCTAATCCATGTTTCCTAAGAGTTTATGATTGAAAGTGGGTTTTGACCTCAAGAGGTAAAGTATGGACTTATGCATTGATTATGAGAATTATGCTAATGGTTTAAGGGTGCTTTGAGAGTAAAGTACCAATGATGATGTTGTTGTTGTGTTGTTGAAAGGACATTCTCATATACACATAACTAGCATGATGTGAAAGGTTTTCTCACATAGAAAGGATTCTTAGGTTGAAAGGCTTTCTCACCTAAATGAATCAAGAGTAAGAGCTATCCTAATGAACTAGCTTGAATTGGTTATCCAAGGTCACCTTTTCATGAGTAATGAAGTCAAGTAAGAAATGACTATTCCGTGGGAATTTATGCTTAGCACCGAGTAGATATTGACAATGAGATGGAGGCTCTCCCGTAGTAGAGGCCGGGTTTCCAAAGTAATCTCATGAGATGGAAGCTCCCCCGTTTGTAGAGGCCAGGTTTCTAGTAGCAATCTCCTTATCCCATAAACTATGTCCCCCCATAGGTTTATTAGCTAGTGGATCCACTTAAGCTAGAAGTTCAAGGTTCTACCTTAGGCAAGTAGAACACCTCTTTTTGGTGTGGGGGAGACACCGGATTCCATGTTATAACTCACATGGTCTCATGTCGGTTAAGGCTATTTCCCACAATAAGATTAATAATGAACTAAGGCTTACTTAAAGAAGTATCCCGTAGTTTTCAAAGGTCTCAAAGATGGAGTTAGCTTGAATTGACCTTGATTTTACGACTTATGTTTTATAAAGCTTTTATATCATGTTTAGCTTGGTCAATTGCATATTATGAAATGAAATGTCCTTTTTAGCATGTTTTTATGCATGACTATCATACTTGGTATATTGTTTTGTACTAACACATACTCTTGCCTACATTTTCTCCAAATGTAGGGTCCGACAGTCAGGGTCAACAATTTTATGGCTAGAGCTTGGATTTAATTGTGTCCCGAGCTTGGTGAGTCCTCATGGTTCGAGGACGGATTTCATGTGTTTAGTTTCTTTCTTGTATTTCACTTTTGAACATGATGATGGGCTAGACCCAATTTCATTCTATTGTATTAGATGGCTATGATGAGACATGAGTTTAGACTTTCGCTTTTCTTTTATAAAAAGGTTTTAGACTTGAAATGTTGTTTTACTCTTATTGTTCTATTTCTTATGTTATGAGGACTAAGTGGCTTGTATGGAGTCCTTCGGGGTTCTATACGCCATGTTACATCTAGGGGGTACCCCCGGGTCGTGATAGGGAGTATTGTCGACCAATAGTGGTAGTTGACGGTACACATTTGAAATCAACTTATAAAGGAACAATGTTGATAGCCAACACATTGGATCTAAGAGGTATGACATTTTATTTGGTAAAATACACAATGACAAAATATATATATATATATATATATATATATATATATATTTGTATACTGTCCATTTATCAATATCAATTTATGTTGTAGCTAATGGTGAATAATCTGGTTTGTTTATAGGCCACATTTTGCCACTTGCATACGTCATTGTTGATTCAGAAAATGACAATTCATGGTTGTGGTTCTTTGAGAATTTCAAAAATTTATTTGGTGATAGAGATGAGATGTGTATTATTTCTGATAGAAATAAGAGTCTATGGAATACTACCGCCGCAGTTTATCCCGGATTTTGACATTATACGTGTATATATCATATGTGGACAAATTTACTAAAGAAAAAACACCGAGATACTGAAGAGGTGAGACCATTATTCTTCAGTTTAGCAAAAGCATACATTGTGTAAGAGTTTGATGAACTGATGGAAAAAATGGATCAAATTAATTTAAAATACCGTGCATATTTAGAGAAAACAAATTATGAAAAATGGTCTCGTTCGCATTCAACGGTAAAGAGGACTTGGCCTTTAACAAGTAACATTGCAGAGTCAATAAATAATGCTATTCTAGTTGGAAGACGGTTGCCAGTGGTGCCTTTGTTGGAATTTGTGCAGAAAATATTGAAGCTTGGAACGAGAAACACAACGAAGAAGGTAGAAAAACTATAACAACCTTAACCAATAAGTACAATGAAATGTTGGAGGACAATAAAAATATGTCACATCGTATGATTGTAAGTATTAACAATTTATTTATTTATTTTATACTATGTTGGTTTTTTTATTGTTAATTGGGTTTGTTTCCAAACGAAGGTACACGCATCAACAAAATATCTACATACAGTTATAGATGGTGCAAAAAGGTTTACGATATGTCTAAATACTAGAATGTGTAGTTGTTGAAAATTTCAACATGATGAGATTCGTTGTAGTCATGCAGTTGCAAATATCAGATACAGAAACAAACATCACGAAGATTATTGTTCAGCCTATTATAGTAATAAGAATTTTCAAGATACTTATGCAATTCAAATAGAACCATTGCCTTGCGAAAACACTTGGGATATTACAACACATATTTTGGAAGTGATAATGATACCACCAATTGTAAAAAAATAACCAGGCAGACCACCAAGTAACGATCGTAAGAAGGGATTCAACGAAGGGATATTCAAGAGGAGTAAAGTCACTTGTAGTAAATATGGTACATCAGGGCATAACAAAAAGACTTTTCCCAATATTGCTTGTCATAATTAATATTGATGTATTATTTTCAATTATTTTTTTGTTCTTTTCTGGCAAGAATTCTGAAATTTTTTAAGAATGTTAATTGCACTTTTTCCAACTTTGATTACTATTGATTGGTTTATTGGTATTATTGATCAATTAATTGTCATATCATTGGTATTGGTAAGAAATAAAATGTGTGATTTTAAACCATTGAACTATGATAAAAATTGATTGGGTAGTTAAAGATATTGGTGTAATTATTGTTAAAACGTTGGAAATTGATTGTTAGTTAAATGGAGTACTGCATTCTTGGTGAAAAATGCAATACAAAATGTTCAAAATAATTGGTGCTATATATTATGACTGAATGTTGGTGTTATGTATAAACCTACCACAATGAATTCATACCATGACCAAAATATAAAGGGGCCTTTTGACAATCACTGAAACACAACATTGTGATGTATTCTTTATTCATTTGAAAACAAAAAACATAATTACTTAATATTGATCTAATAAGCACATATACACAATTAGTGTAATAGTAGTATAATTAGTTCACACGTTCATAATAGTAGACATATGAATTAGAAATTTTTTTGGTATTATATACCAACTTAAAATGAAAGAATAATGGTCTCTCCTCTTCAGTATCTCTGTATGTTTTATTTAGTAAATGGGAATTTAAACCTTTTAAAAATGGAAATTTCATCCTCAAAATCACTATTGTGAGGATAGTTTTTCTCAAAAGAGGCTTCAATCACTTTCTCTTTACCCTTCCTACTTGTATTAACAGTAGAATCCGACTTTTGTTGAACATTGTTGGCTGAGGAAGAACTAATGACAACACACTCATTGATTCCTTTAGAAATTTTGTTGTCATCTCTTATACCTTTTTTGACAGGCGGTTGAGTGAACACATTCAACTAAAAAGAAGGTCTGAAATATATACTCGATGGGCTATCAACCACTATAACTGGTTTATTAAGCCTAGGGCTTTTACGAGGAGTCTTATCCAACAAACTCAATAAATTGGTTAACAATGGTGAAAATATGGTGATATGATGGTTAACAGATGAACTAAATTAATGGTTCAAGAAAAGATTAAACGGAAGAAGATGGAAGGGTTTAGAATTTTGACAGATGAAGAAGAAGGTTTGAATTTACCTAGGGAGTAACTACAAACTTTATTGGTAACATAAAAGGCTGCATTAAAAAAGAAAGAAAATAAATATGATCTGTAAGACCATTAAACGTAAAATGAGGAGAGAATAAAATCAATGAAACTTGTATAGATGAATATGTAATTGGAAAGATAAAATTGATAAAATTTAATAACCTAATTATACTCCACACAAAAAGTCACGTAATACAAAAAGCATGAGAGAGAAAATTGAAAAAATTAAGGGTTAAACTTGATAAAATTTAATAGCCTAATTATACTCCACAGAAAAAGGCACGTAATACAAAAAACAGGAGAGAGGAAAATCGAAAAAAATTAATTCACTTAAATACGAAAATTAATTATTTTGTTATGTTTGTAAATTAAAAACTATGTTTGTAATTAAATAGAAGTATGTTGATATTTTGTTAATTAAAGTCTTAAATAGTATATTATTGTAATTTTCACTTAAAGAATGTATACAAATACTAGCGACGTTTAAAATAATAAAGCTACAACTAAAAGATATGAATTTAGAACTAAAGCCCAAAGCTAAAGTAAAAAATAGTACACTATTTAAATTAAAATAAAATCAAAAAAATTAATATTTTTTAAACTTTTTCTGAAAATACCCCAACTGAAACTCCCTCTTATATAATAAGAGAATGTACGTACCCAATTGATTCAAAGACAATCCTCCTTCTCATGTATTGCCAAAGGCGAATCAAAGATTTTTAGAACATGGGTGCACCACTTAAAAAAATAAAAAAATATGTATTAAGGAGGAATTAATCCCTAGTCCTCAACTCTTTAAGGTCAAAAGCTCAATATTCAATCATGTGGGCTATTTAGACTTCTTGTAGTATGGGTGCCATAATATAATATTATACAAAATTTAGAAAATATATACATAAAATATCTAATTTTACGGAGAGACTATGAGTTCCCTTGCCTTATATTTGCCTCTAATTTCGCCGCTGGTATTGCCCATAACAGTTTCAAAATGGCTGCATTGTTCCATACTTTAAGATAGATTATATTCTTCCCTCTTGCTGCCTTTGGAAGACAAAAGTTTCTCCCAAGAAATCGATGCCTTTCTAGATTTAAGAGTTGAGCCAGTCCATAGATAAGTCTTGCAAATCTCCTCAATTAGTTTTAGTACTCTTTGATAGCACAAAGATTTTTGCCCAGTAAGTTTGCATTCCAAAAACTAGTGACTTTATCAATCAAAACTTTCCTACATAATAATGCAGTTTAGTTGTCCAACATGTTACTCTTTCAGTGATCTTTTCCACCAAAGACATGCATTGAGACACTGAGATCTTCTTAGAGGAAATACACAACCCTAAATATTTGTAATGGTATCTCAAATTCAACATAGGTCAATTTATTTAAGATTGTTTGCTTTATAGCAGGTTTCACTCCAGTAACAAAGATTAAACTTTTCTCGACATTTACCTACAGACAAGAAACCACAAAAACCTATGGAACACACCTTCCATCAGTTGTAAACAATCAAGATCAACTTTGTAGAACATTAATAAATCATCTGCAAAACATACATGCATTATATCAAACTGTTTACACCTAGGATGGAACTTAAATTGGGGCACATCTTTTAGGACATACAACTCTCTTTGAAAGTACTATGTTGCTTGGACAAACAGGCAGGGGGATATTGGATCCCCTTACATGATCCACCTTTTACCCTAAAATTGATGTGTTAAACCTCCATTGATTGTAAGAGAATATAATGGCATAGAGATGAATTGCATTATCCATTTCACAAACTTAAAAGGAAAGCCAGTCTTGCAAATAATTTTCTTAAAAACTCCCACTCAGTAAAATTTTATACCTTTCTTGGATCCACTTTCATAGTACACCTAGGTGGAAAACCTTTGCTAGAGAACCATTTCAATTACTCGTGACTGAATATGATATTATTTATAAAAAAACCTTTCTTTAATAAAAGTAGTCTGAGAAGAGCTTACTAGTTTACTAATCACAGGTTCAATCATGTGCTAATAAGCTGGTAAATGGTAGAACACTAAGCAATAGGTCTTTAATCCTTGACATGATTAGGTACTAAAGTAATAGTTGTACAACTAACTTCCTTAAATAGTTTTCCAGTGTCACAAAATTTCATCACTACACGCAACACATCCTCTTTGACTCTATCTCAATGCTTCAAAAAGAACCCCATAGAAAAATAATCTATTCTAGGTGTTTTATCCTTAGCAATTGATGAGTCTGAGTTTTGGACTCATTTAGAGCTTTGTTTATATTGATTTAGTATCCTCAAATGCTTATGTGCCAATAACTGATGTTAAATCCTTGACTTTCAGGAATATGGATTGAGGAACAAAGCAAGGACACTAATAGGCAAAAAAGAACAAAACAGGCTGAAGAAATGAAGATGGGCGAGCCTAAGGATCGCCAAAAGCATTCGGGGTGTCACCGAGTGGCTCCTCAGACCGCCTAAAGTTCCAGTGTGCCAAGCTATAAAGGAAAGAACCAAGTCGGTGATGAAAATGAGCAGTCGGCAAATCGCCGAGTCATTCCGTGAAGCAAAGATAGATCGCCCAAAGTTACAGACCTCGAGGATGTTGAATGCTAAGGCGAAAAGGCGATGGAAGAGGTCAAAGAGCAGCTCGCCGAGTGGTTCGGCGAGCCCGACTTACTTCACTGAGTGGCCCTTCGTGGCTTATTTTTGGCGACTATAAATTACATGTTTAACATTAATTTAGTATCGAATTTTATAGACTTAGATTATTACACTTAGTCTAGGATAGTTTTCTCTAGAGTTCTTCCTTAGTTTGGAAGGATTGAAGAAATTTACTTTTGAGAAATTGGAAGTGGATCTTTGATATTCATCAAATTGAAGCATTGTAAAGACAAAATCACTCTTACCCAGTTGATGGATAATCAATTTGGTAACTGTTTTTACCTTTTTATAATGTCTAGCTAAAATCCCAAATTCTTGGGGTGTGATTATGGGTTGATTTGACTTATGGGTATTGCTAATTGTTAGTTTAAATGCTATTTAAAAGTGAGTTTAATCATTAACTGTGGGTTAATTTAAGAATTGTAGTTGTAAATACAGTTCTATGTTTGTGTTCTTGGCTTGCTCGAGAGAGAGGTTTTAGAACTATGGTTTTTGATTAATGGTTTGTGGGTATTGGGTTGATTTGGGCTCAGCTTGAGAGAGTGAATCCTAAACCAAATTCCACACATTTAGCTCGAGAGAGTGAATGGATTAAGGTGTGGGCTGCTCTTATTTTGCATGCTTATTGATGTTCGAGAGAAATCACTTAATTCAGGGTAAATTGTTCGAGAGAAAATTTACCTCCCCTATAGCCTAGCCTACTCACTAATATCTAGCTATTTACTAATAGTTGCAATTACCCAGATGTCTATATTGCCTATAATCGATCACATCCCAAGAATCCGTCTCATTATTGTTAATTCTTATTGTTTGTGACTGCTATTTGTAGTTGATAATTAAAACCCAAACCTCCATTTGACATTCGTGTCACCCTTTAATTTTAATGATGTCCTTATTCGATAATTTTTATTCCTATGACTGATTTGATCACGTTTATACTTCCCAATTGAATTTGAAACACGTACCGCTCCCTGTGGGATTCGAACCCAACTCATTTAGTTGGGTTTTATACTAATTTACTATTGTTGACACTTAGAATTGGATGAAGTGTCTTTGAAACGTTATTAATCAAAATGGCACCGCTGCCGGGGAGTGGTGTTGTTTGAAATTCTTTCGATGAAGTTGAATTGTGTTCTTGTTAGTCATAGTTGAATCTACTTACTTTTAGTTTTGGTTTTTGTTTTTTTTATTAAAACAGAGAAAATGAGTGTTAACGGTAGCAATGGTAGCCAAGTGGGCCACCAAGATGACATCGGGAATCTCAATGATGTCAACGACCCGAATGTCAATGACCCAAATCTAGTGGGTGGAGTTGGTGCCATTCGCTTGCCTCCAGCTGAAGAAAACACTGTTTTCCACATTACAAGCACCATGTTGCAGCTCTTGCAATTGAAAGGTTTGTTTAGTGGGTTGGCTCATGAGGATCCCCATGAGAATATATGGAATTTTGTTGATTTATGCGGACCGTTCTCCTTTAAGAACATATGTCAAGAATCGGTCCGGCTGAGGTTTTTCCCATTTTCTCTAATGGGAGAAGCATGCAAGTGGTTGGCTGAGTTGCCAAGAGATTCTATCACTTCGTGGGAAGAGCTTATTACCGCATTCCAAGTTTGATTTTTCCCTCCTTCGAAGATGATGACTCTTCGGGACAGTATTCAAAGCTTCAAGCGTTTGAAGGGTGAGCCAATCCATGAGAGTTGGCTAAGGTTCAAGAAGATGGTGCTGCAATGCCCAACTCATGGATTGCCCGATAATGTACTGCTACAATACTTCTACAGAAGCCTCGATTCAGTGAACAAGGGGGTGGCTGACCAACTTTTTTTGGGAGGTTTAATGCAGCAGCCTTATGTGATTTCAGCCCAACTTCTTGATGGTATGACCAAAATTAACCGGGCATGGTACACCTGCGAAGATCAAGTCTCTCCTCTTACTTACAAATTGATAAAGGAATAGATGGAAAAAGATCAAGAGAGAGACCAAAAAATGGCAAAGATAATGACCCAGCTGGACATCTTGGCCAAAAACATCATGGGTGCTGGTACAAGGAGTGTTAATGCTGTCGGTGTTGGTGGTGTAGACCTCGAAGAGGCCAAATTTGAAGCGTTGTACAATGAGGAAGTGAACTTCCTCGCCAACCAAGGAGAATGTTATCGTGCTAACTACCCAAGGCCGGGTAGTAACCAAGGTTGGAATAGAGATGAGGGCTGGAGAGACCGTGATAGGGAGTGGAGTGATCGTAATGCCACCTGGAAGGAATGAGAAGAGGAAAAGGATAGGTACGTTCCTCCCCACGAGCGTCAAAATCCCAAAGATTCTGAGGGTGGCCGGAATGAGGATATACTCTCACGTATTCTCAACAAGGTTGAAGGGTCTGATAAAGTGTTGAAAGAAATGAAGGAAGATGTATCGACTCTTAACCAGACGGTGACCTCTCATTTCATCTCTATCAAGCAGTTGGAGACCCAAATGGGTCAAATTTCTTCGCATCTAAACCCGAGACAACAAGGGGGGTTGCCTAGTGATACTATGGCAAACCCCAAGAATGAAGTTTGAATGGGTACTTGCGTCGTGCCACGACGTTAACTAAGGCGCTTCTCTGGAGGAAACTCAAGTTTTTAATTCTTTTTGTTTTGCTTTGGAATAACGGGTGTTGATTGTGCAGGTCGAAGTGTGGAATGTGTTTGAAAAATGCAGGTTGGCAAGCCAAAAGTCCAGTCGGCGACTTGCCGAAAAAGTCGGCGAGCCCGACTTGGACCGCTGTTGGACTCAAGAAAATATCAAGTTGGAGTCTGTAAAACTCGGTGGGCCCATGGATAAGTCGGTGACTCACCGAACAGGTCAGCGGGCCCGATTTTTTCTGCCGTTTGGACCCCCTAATTAACTGGAGGTCCTGTAAAACTCGGCGAGCTAAGTCACCCCTCGGCATGTCGCCAAGTGGTTCGGCGAGGAAGACCAATATCGCTGATGGGCCGCGAACTGAAAGGTTTTAAAAGGCCAAAGGTTTAAAATTTCAAACTCTTTCACATTCCCTCACTTTTGGCCTCGTATAATCACTCCGCACTCTAGATTTTCAATATTTTTACTAGTTTTACCACTTTTTCTCATTGATCTCGTGCTCGAAGTTAGAATACATTGCCGCCTAGCTTTACAAATTCATATTTCGTCTTAAAGGTTGGTTTTTCGAACCCCAACTCTTAAATTGCGGTTGAACTCAAATGCATTTGTTGAAATCTTGATTGATGTGTGCTGGGCCTGTTCTGAAATCGTATTTGTGTGCTAGTTGCCTGTTTTAATTTCAAAATGTGCTTAAAATGCTTATAATGATGATTTCCCAAGTTTTGTGCTTTGAAATTGATCATAAATTGTTGGGTTGTGGTATTTTGTTGTTGGGTCTAGTCGGGTGAAGTCTGAGTAACCCCAATTGTGCTAAATGACGTACTTTGCCCAATGATGAAGCGTTTGACGTCAATCTTAAGGGCAAAAGTCATCAAATGGCCAATTTTTTCCAAACCGGGGGAAGTCTGAGTACCCCGGTGGCATGAGTCTACCCTTAATTGCATGAGTGTGTTGTTTGATTTTGTTTTCGGGGGATGTGGGCTTGATTTTGGAAAACGGGGTTGAAATTTGGCACGTTGGGCAATTCGGCGAGCTTGGTCGAGCTCGCCGAACCACTCGGCGGTTCACCAACGTCCCCCTTGATCGCCTTTAATTTCATGATTTGTCTAGACTAGAGTCTGTAACTTTCAGCGGGAAGCCTGAGATCGCCGAGTGCACTCGGCGACTTGCCGAAAGTCTCCCTTGATTGGCTTTTCTGCGCCCCTAACCCTAAAACACACTGTAACTTTCGACGGGCTAGTCTGAGCTCACCGAATGATGTCGATGATTCACCGAAAGGCTCTGCATATCGCCGACCTGTCATTTTTCTGGAAAATTTTCAAGCCAGTCCTTTCGGCGAGCCCGATCTGGCTTGCTAAAGTGACTCGGCGACTTGCCGATCGGTTCGGTGAGTCTTTCTATAACCTGTTTTCTGCATTATTCTTGGATTGTTTCTAACTTTTCCTGATGCGTTTTGCAGATATGGCTAGACAAAAAGTAGCAGGACGATACATGCCACCCCGTCAGCGGGCAAAGGGAATCACTATCAATGAGGATGAAGTTGCATCCAAAGCAAAGACAACAAAACTTCCTACCACAGGTGGGAAGTGTAAAGGATAGGGAAAGGAGCCTGCTCATGAGTCACCGGAGGTCAGCTCCGACAGTGAGGGGGTGTATGCTACTCACCTCACCACCTCCGAGAGTGAGGGAGATCATCACGATCCTCAGGCTGACATCTTTGAGCTTGAGGATGAGTAGTTGCTATTGGCACAGAGTGCTGAGCTGCGCTCCAAGAGGATGCATGATCCGTCTAGGATCAGGATGCCTGAGACCCCTACTCCTCCTCCTGTCCCAGATCAGGCTGTGGTCCCAGCACCACCTGCACAGGGTCTTTCTCCCCGGTCTATGAACCGATCAAAGGATGAGGGACTGAGGATGAACATTGAGGAGAAGAGGTTGTCTACAGATGAAGTGATAGACCGGTATCCTGAGATATGGCGCACCTTACAGTCTCACAAGTTCCAGATCTTTACCAAACCTCGTGGCCCTTACATTCCTAATTGGGTCCGAGAGTTTTACACTGCCTACAGAGCTCTAGTGCCACAGGGGAAGAAAAAGACCACGGCATTCAAGCTGGTAGAATATGTGGTTGACAGGGGCAAGAAAGTGAAGTGTGATAGTGACGATATCAATGCAGTACTGGAGTGTACAGAGAATATTGAGGATGAATGTCAATACATGATCAGGACAAAATCTTTGGAGTTTATGAAAACGTGGTTGGCCCCTTTGTTATATGACGGTACTCCTAGGTTGATCGAGGCTGGAGCACCCATAGATAAGAAAGACCTCAACGTAGCAGTAAGGTACTAGTTTGGCTTCATCAACAGTTCTATCATGCCGTCCCAGAATGAGTCTATCCTCCGCCATGCGAAGGCAGCCTTTCTTGGTTGCATCATTGATGGGACAAGGCTAAACTTGGGTATGATCATTGGCCAAGAAATGGCCATGAGGGCCAAGCAGCGTTAAACTTCGCTTTCGTTCCCGGTGTTGATCACCAAATTTTGTAGACGAGCCCGAGTGCCCCGTGATGAGAAGAAGGATATGGAAGTGATTCCTACCTCATCTATCGATATTCGGCTCATTGAGGCTGAGTACTTGAAGGATGAGGTAGAGAGGAAGAAAGTAGCCCCAGTGGATCCTTCCCCGGCTGTGGACATTTAGACTTTACCTGCAGAGGCAGTATTGCCTACTCCGACCCCTGGGCCTTCAGGTATATCTAGTGTTGTTCCTTCCATGACTCAGAGTGTGTCTACTGCTCCCCTGCCTCCTAGGTCTGCTGCTAGTGCTACTGCCTCCCGACCTCCACTCACTCAGGCTGCGATACTACAGATGGGGCATCTATCCCATTCTGCTGATAGGCGTGCCTCCAGGCTAGAGGCTACAGTCCCTGGGATGATTGAGAAAGCCCTCACTGCTGCTGTGACACCTCTTAGTGTGTCTATTGATGCCCTCGTGGCACGGATAGAGGTGTGTGAGCGAGGCCAGGGAGCCACTGGTGAGGTGACGGCCTTAAAGGCCGCAATTGCTGAGTTGAGAAAGGACGTGGACCAGCAAAAGTCCATGGATATGTCGATGATTTTTGGGACAGTGGAGATCCCTGATGACATGGGCACAGATGTTCCGGTTTGTTCTGATATGCCTCCACCTACCACCAGAGATGTGATTAGATCCGATGATGTAGCTACCGATTCCGATGCTGAGACTGATGAGGAGCAGCTCAGTGTTCAGGAGGAGACCACTTACGAGGGCCTGACTGAGGTTGAGGAGGCTATGGTGGATTCAACTGTGCAGGCTTCTTTGAGGGACACGTCCATGGTAGGCCCTAGTGGAGCCAATGTTGATATTGCATCGAGCACTGATGCCTCGACAGATGGAGCGACAGTGTAGACATGATTCTTCTTTACCTCCCTCTCTATCGTTTTTATTGATTTGTGATTATTTTTGTTGCATTTGAGGACAACTACTTTTTATTTGTGGTGGGGTGAGGTATTTCTATACCTACCTCTTGTGTATATATTGGGTTTTGTGTTTTAAACTGTGTTTTGATCTTATCTTGTGGATGTTTGAGCTTATGGCTCCTTGTTATGAATGAAAATGGTTTTTTGACCCATCTGAAATTTTTTGCCACCTCTTGTTGTGTGTGAATGTGACTGTTCTTGTGCAAATTTGTGTATCAGTTATGATCAATACCGTTGACTTGAATAGTGCTCTTAATCGAACAAAAATGAATGCTTGGCTACGATGAGGCCAAATGAAGTTGCATAGACAATATGTGGACTTTTTGCATCTCGTTGTGACTATCCGGTTATTGAATGGAGTCTCTTGTGATGAACATTGCACACTAGCTCGAATGAGTCTTGTTTGATATTGGTGCCAATGCCTTGTGTGATGAGCTTACTTTGAACCTTTTGTGATGAAACCTAGATTTTACCCCGTTGGTTCGGTTGACTAAGTGATGTAAGCTCTTGAAATGATCTTAGGCAATAATTTTGAAGAGTGAAACAATTTGACAATATACCTCTTTTGTGGCCAACCTTGTGAGGTGTGTGAACATTGCTTGAACCCTCTTTGAGCCTTATCCTTTTCTTGGAAAAAACTTGATGCAATTATGACCTCTCTTTATCCATTCACCCATAATCCTGATGAAGTGTGGTTTGATTGAATAGACAACTTAGGCCAAAAGCCTAAGTTGGGGGTGTGGTGAAAAGAGAAGGTAAATAAAGAAGTGCAAGAAAATTCCCCTTCTAGCAATGGTCTTGAAAAAGATGAAACCCCTCTGTATAAAAAAAAAGAGAAAGAAAAGAAGAAAGCAAAAGACAAAGAATGAAAAAAGTTGTGAAAGTTGCAAAAGAAATGGGGTGTCCGGTATTCCATTGGAAGTTGAATAATGGGGTGAATTTTGAGCATGATTCAAATGTTGAAGAAAGGGAAGGAAGTGATGTTCAGACCACATTTCATGAGGGTAATAGCCACTGAGCCTAAATGACCATACCTTTACACTCAACCCCGTTACAAGCCTTGAAAAGACCTTTGAGATCTTGAGTGAGCTGAAACGAGTGTTGATTGGAAAATAAGGGTAAACCTATGGGTGAAGTTATGCATGTGTTCATCTTTGTGAGTGTGAGAGTTGTATGTGATTTCGGAGCTATAAATTGTTGAGAAATTGTGTTTGAATATGGAATCATCTTTGTTGTGAGGGCATTTGAGTACCTTTGTTGAGCTTGAACTTGCATTTGAAGCAATTATTATGAACTTGAGTATCTTTGATAATGGTGAGTCTCAACTTCAATCTTTGAGTGCACAATTGATCCTTGCATGAGTAAGTTGAGTATTGTTGTGTGCATTCATGATTGAGTCTTATGTAGCACTGTTTGAGACATCCTTTTTGAACTGCTGAACTTGAGTTTTACTTGAGGACAAACAAAAGTTAAAGTTGGGGGTGTTGATGAGTCCAAGTTTTGGACTCATTTAGAGCTTTGTTTATATTGTTTTAGTGTCCTCAAATGCTTATTTTGTGCCAATAACTGATGTTAAATCCTTGATTTTCAGGAATATGGATTGAGGAACAAAGCAAGGACACTAACAGGCAAAAAGGAATAAAACAGGCTGAAGAAATGAAGATGGACGATCCTGAGGATCGCAAAGAGCATTCGGCGTGTCACCGAGTGGCTCCTCAGACCGCCTAAAGTTCCAGTGTGCCAAGCTCTAAAGGATAGAACCCAGTTGGCGATGAAAAGGAGCAGTCGGCGAATCACCGAGTCGTTCCACGAAGCAAAGATAGATCGCCCAAAGTTACAGACCTCGAGGATGCTGAATGCTAAGGCGAAAAGGCGATGGAAGAGGTCAAAGGGCGGCTCGCCGAGTGGTTCGGCGAGCCCGACTTACTTCACCGAGTGGCCCTTCGTGACTTATTTTCAGCGATTATAAATTACATGTTGAACATTAATTTAGTATCGAATTTTATAGAATTAGATTATTACACTTAGTCTAGGACAATTTTCTCTACAGTTATTCCTTAGTTTTGAAGGATTGAGGAAATTCACTTTTGAGAAATTGGAAGTGGGTTTTTGATATTCATCAAATTGAAGCATTCTAAAGACAAAATCACTCTTACCAATTGATGGATAATCAATTTGGTAACTGTTTTTACCTTTTTATAATGTCTAGCTAAAATTCCAAATTCTTGGGGTGTGATTATGTGATTATGGGCTGATTTAGCTTATGGGTATTGCTAATTGTTAGTTTCAATGCTATTTAAAAGTGAGTTTAATCATTAACTGTGGGTTAATTTAAGAATTGTAGTTGCAAATGCAGTTCTATGTTTGTGTTCTTTGCTTGCTCGAGAGAGAGGTTTTAGAACTAAGGTTTTTGATTAATGGTTTGTGGGTATTGGGTTGATTTGGGTTTAGCTCGAGAGAGTGAATCCTAAACCAAATTCCACACATTTAGCTCGAGAGAGTGAATGGATTAAGGTGTGGGCTGCTCTTATTTTGCATGCTTGTTGATGTTCGAGAGAAATCACTTGATTGGAGGTAAATTGTTCGAGAGAAAATTTACCTCCCCTATAGCCTAGCCTACTCACTAATATCTAGCTATTTACTAATAGTTGCAATTACCCATATGTCTATATTGCCTATAATCGATCACATCCCAAGAATCCGTCTCATTAGTGTTAATTCTTATTGTTTGTGACTGCTATTTGTAGTTGATAATCTAAACCAAAATCCCCATTTGACATTCGTGTCACCCCTTAATTTGAATGATGTCCTTATTCGATAATTTTTATTCCTATGACTGATTTGACCGTGTTTATACTTTCCAATTGAATCTGAAACACGTACCGCTTCCTGTGGGATTAGACCCTAACTCATTTAGTTGAGTTTTATATTGATTTACGATCGTTGACACTTAAAATTGGATGAAGTGTCTTTGAAACGTTATTAATCAGCCATCCCCTTCCATGCATTAACTATTTCCTACTTAGTTATAGGGACAATTAGACTGCATTTCTATTGATAGGATAAACATGGTCTTGTCTTGATAGGTTCTAAATTTGAAAATGGTACTATTCTGCTGCTCTCCTACTACCTTGGTAAAAAATGAGACAAACTCCTTTTCCACCAAGTTATGGTCCTGTATTCTAGTGCCCTAGTATCATGAATTGATATAATGACATTCCTTCTACTTCTAAACTTCATATGAGCATGAAAGTACTTTATATTTGGATCTGCATTTGTTATGCAGTTTACTCTAGATTTTTCCTTCAATATTTTGATTAACGTTTCAAGCACACCTCATCCAATTCTAGGTGCAAACTATCGTTAAGCAGTATAAAACCTAACAAAGAGTTGGGGTTAAACCCACAGGGAGTGGTACGTGTTCAAATTCACTCAGAAAGTACAAACGTGGTCTAATCAGCTATAGGAATAGAAATTATCGAAAAAGCCATATAAACAAGTTGAAAGGGGGTGACAATAAATGTCAGATTGGGGGTTTTGGTTTGCAATTACCAACTACAACGCAAATACACAAAACTGATTTAACAATATAGAGAGGAATTCTCGGGATATGATTGATTATAGGCAAATTTTACTATATGGATAATTGTAACTACTAACGAATAGATAAATATCAGTGGGTAGACTGGACTATAAGTGAAATAGCTTTCTCTCGAACAACTACTTCGATTCAAGTGATTTCTCTCGAACATCAACAAGCTTAACAAATAAGAACAGCCCACTACCTTAATACATCTTTTCTCTCGAGTAAGATGGATGGGGTTGGGGTTAGGATTCACTTTCTCTAGCTGAACCCAAATCAACCTAATACCCACAAACTATTAATCAAAACCTTTGGTTCTAAAACCTCTCTCTCGAGCAAGCTAAGAACTCGAAATTAGAACTGCATTTGCAACTACTATTCATAAATAAAAACACAGCTAATTATTAAACACACTTCACTTTAACATTTAAATTAGTAATAAACAATACCCATACGCTAATTTAACCCATAATCACATAATCACACCCCAAGAATTGGAGTTTTAGCCACACATCATAAAAACAGAAGAGTAATTACCAAATGCATTTGCCATGATCTGGGTAATAGTATTCAAGCTTTTACAATGGTCCAAATTGAAGAAAATCAATAACCCACTTGCAAAATCTCCGAATTGAGTCTCCAAAATCCTTCAAGTCTACTAGGAAACTCTCAAACTTTCAAAGAAAAAACTATTCTAAAAATTGGTTGCTCTTTAATTTATAGTTCAAAATCCTATTTATAGTCGCTAAAAATTAGCCACGAAGGGCCATTAGACAAGGTAAGTAGGGTTCGCCGAGTGGTTCAGTAAACCTTCCTTTGCTCTCTTCTATCGCTTTCATGCATTGACTCTCAGCATCCTCAAGTCCTGTAACTTTGGGTGATCAATCTTGTCATCGTGGAACTGATCGGCGATTCGCCGACTGCCCCCTTTCTGTCGCCGACTTGGTTTCTTCCCTCAGGGCTGTCACACTGGAACTTTAGGCGGACTGAAGAGCCACTAGGCGCGTCGCCGAGTTGTCTTGGCGATTACCAAGCTCGCCTTTTTCCACTTTTTCAGCTTGTTTTGTTCCTTTTTGCCTGTTAGTATCCTTGCTTTGCTCCTTAATAAACATGCCTAAAAATCAAGGCTTTAACATCAGTTTATTACACAAATTTAACATTTAAGGACACTAAAACTATCAAAACAAATCCCTAAATGAGTCCAAATCTAGGACTCATCATACTTGCTCATCAATTTCATTCAATTTCCTATTTTCTGCTAACTGATTTTGTTCATTTTATACTAGAGCCAAATTTAGGGGTTGGGAAACCAACTTTTGGTGGATAATTCCTAGATGTTCTCTAGCACTTTGTAGTTTCTGACTATATGAGGCCATATAAGCATCCATGTCTCTCAATCCACCTTTCAGAACCTTTAACTTAGCCCATAGTTGATGCATCTTTTTTCCTTAGAATCTTCTGCCCCACATTGTAGTCATAATTCCTTCAAACTTAGGGCGGTGCAAAATAGTATTAAAAAAATCTGAAGGGTCTTGGTCTAGCTGGTGGTCTTAAGCATACTTGAATAAGAATTGGGGAGTGATCAAACACCCCAGGATTTAGATATGCTGCTTCCATATGTCAATAGTCTTATAACCATTTGAGATTACCTAAAGCCTATTCATTTTCGGAACATACTCTGCTACCATCTTGATGTTTATTGCAAAAAGTATACTGCCATCATGTTTGTTTTAACACACTCAAATATAGTATATCTATACAATACCTGAATGGTTGAGTCTCATCTAACAACACATGCGATCCAATTATTTCCTCATGATTAAGTACATTATTGAAGCCTCCACATAAAAGCCAAGCAACTTGAACGCAATTACCCAGCTGCATGAACTTCTTCCATAATTACTCCCTTTATTGACTATTATTTCTAGCATTGACCACAATAAAATAAGTAGATAAATTAGTAGATACCTCTTTGATTTCACAATGGATGAATTGTTCATGAACAACCAACACCTATACCTTGATACGAGGTTGCCAAAATAACAACACATTGTTATTATAAGCCAAGGGATAGTTAATACAATTTTTCCACGTAGGAACTATTTTCTACACAATGTTAGCTGATTTATTTTTCTTGATTCTAGTTTCATGCACTCCCAATATATCTACCTTATGCTTCTGATGAAAGAGTCTCAACTTTTTCTGTTTTAGGGGTTGATTCAACCCCCTTATATTCAAGGTACATATGATCATAGAGGGTAGGGGATACCCTCACGGTCTCCAATTTAAGCATTAACATTATCCTGGTGGGAACTATTAACTTTTCTGTATCGTAACACACACCTCTATCGATTCAACTTTATTAGGAGTTGTAGTGGTCTGCAAATTCACCTGTAGCTTAGAGGATGGTTCTTCCTCCTGACCACCTTGATTTTTAACCACTTAAGTTGTTTAAGTACTCCAGTAGCCTTCCAATCCACCTTAGTTTTCCTGGGTTTCCTATTCCTCCTATGTCTCATTTTGACAACTTAAGACTTGGGGTTTACCTCTTTCATATCTACTGCTATATGGTGAATTAATCACTTATTTTTGTCTCTTTTCTGATGAACTTGTGGCTTTTAATTATTATATGAGACTACTAATATGGTGTTTTGTGAGTATTTCAAGTGAAGAGATCCAGAAGATGATTTGGAGAAGAAGAGAGTTAAAAGGAGAAATAATAGAAGTTGTTGTGCACCAAACACTACCAAGTCCCTCACGCATGTATATGCATAACTGCAAATGTGGATTAAGAGTCGATGTAGCGAAGGAGTACTGTTTCAAGGATGTCGCACCAACGGAAGAATGATCGCATCTACGACACCGCATTAACGGAAAAGCTGTCACCCCATCGAAGTGTCTAGAACAGTGACCAGGCTGCTCCTGTAAAGAAAATTCTGCCACAACAACATCACACCAGTGATGTAAGTCCAAAAGAGTTACTATTGGGTTCTAGTTCTGCCCAAAAGAGTCTTTTTACAATTTTGGAAACCCCAATCTGGATTAAAAAAAAACCTCTTGACCATCTTAGACTTATCCTAGACTGTTCTCTGATCTTAGAGATTGAAAATTGAGAGGAACTAAAGCCTTCACTCCCCAGGTGGAGTGATGTATTGGGGAGTGAAGATTGTGAGCTTAATGTATTTTCATCTTTAAATCATTCTTCAACTCTTTGTTTGGATTGAATATTCATAGTTTTACTGTCTATTTCAAATTTGGATATTCTATTAGAGATAAACAATATTTGAGTTTTATTTATGTCTTGTGATTTTGTATTTAATTGAATATTATCTTATTTATGATATGAGTCTTTGATTCTCTAGTTGATCGCTTGCTTTGATTAATTTCCAAAGGGAGAGATCAACCCTAGTACTTGCCCATTTGCCTTGATTTGTCTTGAGAAAGTTGATTGAAGTTGGTAAATATTGATTAACACGATTTGAGGATCTATTGATAGATTAGAGCTAGGGATAGTCTAATTTCGATCTAACCCTCATCTTATGAATTTGAGCTAGAGATAGGAGAATATTAGTGTTGTCCATTATTGCTTGTTTTTTTTTTTTTGTATATTTTCTAGGTTTAGAAGAACTATTTAAGAAATTCTTGCTTGTGATCGAGAGCTACAAGTGAGTACTTAAGAGCCCAAGGCAAAGTTGACTTACCCGTGATTATTTACATAGTACTTGATTAATTTTTGATAGATCATATGGATATGATTTGAATTCCCATTTTCAAATGTCCTTGTTATCTTCGATTGAGAAGGTCTTTGATAAACCTATTCCTTGTTTTGTTATTTTAGTTTTTGTATTTTTAAATATCAAAATTCCTCTAAAAAATAATTTATCAATTGTTCGGATTCAAATTAGTGGCTTGTCATTCCTTATTTCTTCAATCCCCCCTACATTTTTCTTTGTGGGATTCGACCCTGACCTCATACGTTGAGTATTGTTTTGTGTACAACCACCTATATCTCTTTAGTGATTTATAGTTGAGCGTTAAAAAAAATGACACCATTGTTAGGGAAAAATTTGGCGTGTTGAATTGATTTGGAATTTATAGTTCACGTGTTTCTATCCAAGTTTTGAATATCTGTTTGTGTTTTATTTGCCTTTTGTGTTATATATGTAGATTTTATTTTGTCCTATGACTTCTTGTGTGGAAAATAAGCTTGGTGGTTGGAATCCTTATGTTGATGACCCATGTCCTTATTATGGAGGATCTCAGTAGGGAAAAATTGTGTAAATGCCTCCCAAATTTAAGAAACTTTGGCACAATGGAAATTCTAAGTCAAAATTGACTGGTGAACTTAATCCAATGAGTTGAAATTTGTATGATACTAAAAGAAACAATGCTCCAAATGAGGGATGAATTCCTCAAGATGCATGTTGACCGGTTTCATGAAATGATTCAACTTGATCTTGTCATTGTTAATTTGAAGATCAATGTGGAAACAAAGTTAAGAACATGTCATATTCTCTTCAAGAGGTCAAGGATAGTGAACCGGAGTTGGAAATTCAATAAGAAGGGGTTACGATAAACATTCATAAATTCTTGTATATTTGCAAACTAATCAAGCCAAAAATATTTCAAAATGTTGAAATTGAAGAAATGATACTAGAGTTGCAAGAAAAGATCAAAATCATCATTTATGACAACTCTAGTTCATTTGGAAGTGAGAATGTAGAGAAAGAAGCAAATTTGACAATTTAGAGGCTTACACCTCATTCCAACCATTTTTCCAAATTGTGCTTGGTCAATGTGATGCAATTCAAATAATTCCAAATAAATATTTAAGTGTGAAGATGAGAGACAAGGTCCCTGGATTTTGAATTTCGTCACACCATAGAAGCAAGCTGAAGTTCCTCACTTAAAGACCAAAAAGTGTATGGTGAGATGTCCAAGAAGTGGCCTATTAATTTTCCCTCCCATGCCTAATGAACCTAAAAAAAAGTTGATGTGAATTTTGGCAAGCGATTCAAGTCATCAAAGTGGAGAGATAGAGTTGGGCACACTATTTTTGCCCCAGTACCTCATTAACCCCAACAAAGCCTTAATTAAAAGTTGGGGTAGAGATTCACATCCTCAAAATGGAGGCATAAGAGATGAGATAGCTTACGTCACGCCGTGATGTTAAATTATGTGCTTTATGAGAGACAATCTACTATTTTAAAATTTTTTGGTAGGTGATGAGTCTGGGATTTCGAATTATTTAGGGCTTAATATTAATAGTTTTAGTGTCCTCATTACTTATCTTATGCTCTAAAGTGATGTTTAAAGTGCTAATTTGCAGTTATGAAGGCAAAAGAGTAAGGCAAGGACATTACTGGGCAAAAAGGAGCAGAAAAGCTGAAAAAGCTGAAGACAAGTAAAGCTGACGATCGCCAAGACAACTCAGTGACTCGCCGAGTGGTACTTCAGTTCGCCAAAAGTTACAATGTGCCAGCCTTGGGAAAAGCCAACTCGACGATGGAAATGGCATTTCGACGAACCACCGAATGGATAGGCGACAAGGATCCTGATCGCCTAAAGTTACAGAAGTTGAATGGTGAAGAGGCAAGTCAGGAAGGCGATGAAGAGAGACACTTGGCGCATCACCGACCTGGTCGGTGATGCTCGACTGATTCCGCTGATCGGTCTCAAAGCTGAAAATGTAGAAGATTATAAATGCAAATTTTTAAATGATGAAAAGGAGTTCCGAAATTTTGAGTGAATATTCTGAGTGTTGGAGAGTTATTACATGGAGTTTTCATCCTAAACACTATTTTTAGAGTTTTTGAGTAGAATTTTAAGTTGGATTTTGATTTTAAGTTAATTTCAAGCATTGTGAAGACTCAAATTTTGTTACCCAGCTGATGGAGAACATTGTTGGTAATATTTTCCTGCTTCTTATAATGTGTGGCTAAAACCCCCATTCTTGGGGGTGTGATTATGTGATTAATTGTTTCAATTAGCTTATGGGTGTTTGTAATTACTGATTTAATTATTGTTTTAAAGTGGGTTCGATTGATAACCGAGTTTTAATTCATGAATTGTAGTTGCAAATACAGTTCTAGCCTAGTATTCTATGCTTGCTTGAGAAAGAGGTTTTAGAATTAAAGTTCTCAATTGATGATTGTAGTGATTGGGTTGTTGTGGATTCATCTTGAAAAAGTGAGTCTTAATTCGATTCTACCAATCTAGCTCGAGAGAGTAGATTAATTGAGGTTTTGGGCTGTTCATAATTGTGATGCTTGTCGAGGTTCGAGAGAACTCGCTTGAGTCGTAGTAGTTGATCGAGAGATGGTTGTTACAGCTAAAGTCTAGCCTACCTCCCTGAAACTCAACGATTTCAGTAAATAGTAATCACCCGTATAGCGAAATTGGCAATTAATCAATCACATCCCGAAGGATCTCTCCCCTGTTTTTGTAGTTGTTAATTGACAAATCTAATCTCCCCATTTGACGCTACTTGTCAACCCCTGTAGCTTACTTTAATTGTTTTGATAAATTCTATTCCTACAACTAATTAGAACACGTCTTTCACTTCGTAATTGAATTCTCTACCGTATCACGCCCATGGGATCGACCCCTACTCTTGGTTGTGTTTATACTAGATTACGATCGCCTACACTTAGAATTGGATGAAGTGTAGTTGAGTGTTATAAAAAATGGCGCTGTTGCTGGGAAGTGGTGTTAAGAATTCTTTTAGTGAAGTTTAGCTATGATCTAATCTTGTTTGTAGTTGAGTCGACTTACTTTGTAGTGATGAGATTAGCGTGAACGGGAGCAACGCTAGACAACTTGGATATCATGATGACGCCGGTAACTTGAACGATGTCAATGAAGATCAATTGGGTGGCGTAGGTGCTATCCGTTTACCTCTGGTCATGGGAAATGCGGTATTCCGTGTGACTAGCACGATGTTGCAACTATTGCAAATGAAGGGTTTATTTAGAGGGCTGGCTCATGTGGATCCCCATGACCATATCCGGAATTTTGTGGACGTGTGTGGTCCATTTTCATTCAAGAACATCTCACAAGAGTCAGTCCGGCTTCGGTTGTTTCCTTTTTCTTTGATGGGGAAGCAACAAAGTGGTTAGATAACCTACCAATGGACTCGATAATGTCTTGGGAATAGCTTATTGAGGCGTTCTACATAAGATTTTTTCCTCCTTCGAATATGATGGCATTGAGAGATAATATTCAGGGCTTCAAACGTTTGGATGGTGAACCAATCCATGAGACATGGCTGAGGTTTCAGAGGCTGTTACTCCAATGTCCAACTCATGGACTCCTGAACAACGTGTTGTTACAAGATTTCTATCAGAGTCTAGATTCAGTCAACAAGGGTATGGCTGACCATATTATCCCAGGAGGAATTATGCAACAACCTTTAGAAATAGCATCGACTCTTCTTGATGGGATAACTAAGATAAACCGTGCTTGGTACACTAGGGAAGATCAAGTGTCTCCTTTGACCTTCAGGATGACAAAGGAACAAATAGGAAAGGACCAAGAGTAGGATGAAAACATGGCTAAAATGATGACCCAAATGGATCTTTTGTCAAACCATATCATGGGTAGTGGTTCTAAGGCTGTGAACGCAGTTGGAGTTAGCAGAGTAAATCCCGATGACACGCACTTTGAAGCTTTGTACAATGAAGAAGTATACTTTCAGCAAATCAGGGAGGAGGTTTCCGCCAAAATTATCTAAGGCTAGGTGGTAAACAAGGTCTAAATAGAGAGCATGATGAAGGTTGGAAGGACCGTGATAGGGAGTGGCATGACTGTGGTACAATCTGGAGGGAGTGAGATGGTGACAAAGAGAGATATGTACCTCCCCATGAACGTCAAAAGCCAAAAGAGTAAAGGGCTGACCCAGAAAATTTCCGCACTGAAGATATTCTTGCATGCATTCTCAATAAAGTGGAAGGGTCGAACAAAGTGCTCAAGTAAATGAAAGAGGACGTCTCAACTCTGAACCAGACAGTTACTTCTCACTCGGTGTCCATTAAACAACTGGAAACATAAATGGGTCAAATCTCGACTCATTTAAACCCAAGGCAAAAAAGAGGATTACCGAGTGATACCATGGCCAACCCAAAGAATGAATCGTGAAAGCGTATGATCGTCGTGCCACGACATTAAATAAGGCGCTTCTTGGGAGGTAACCAAAGTTTCTTAGCTTTTATTATTGTTGTTTGAATAACGGGTGTTAGATGTGTAGGTTGAAAATTCAAAGTTTTGGGAAGAAGAGAAATTAGGCGAGCCCAGGTACCAGTCGGGCGACTCACCGAACAGGTCGGTGAGCACGTTTGGATCAACTAATTAGCTGGAGGTTCTATAAAACTCGGCGAACAAAAGAGCCATTCGGCGCATCACTGAATGGTTGGCGACATAAGTAGATGTCGCCGACTAGCGCGCGAACTGAAGGGTCAAAAGGCCGTAACAATTTTTAAATGCAAAAACTCCCTTCATTTCTTATTTTCCGACTTTTGCATTTTCACAACCATAGTTTAGCTTTTTATTCTTGTTGTTGTGCATGGGATCAATTGCTCGGGGGGAAATTTGGTGCATTTTGCTTTGATTCGCTAGCCTAGCATTCATTTATTCGATTTTGAGGTTGGTTATTCGAACCCCGTCTTTAAATTTTTAGTAGTTTCCAAATGCATGATCATTTACCTGTTGATTTATGTGCATAATAATGATTGTTTGTCATTAGTGTGGGCCCTTGTCGTACTTTGTTTATGAGAATTTTGGCCTATAACTGTCGTATCCCCCCTGTGTGAATGATAAATTGTGGGTTTGTGTTAATTAAATGTTAGGTCTGGTATGGGTGAAGTCTGAGTAACCCCAACTGCTTTGATTGACTGGTTTTGCCCAATGATAGAGCGGGTGACGTCATTCTTAAGGGAAAAAGACGTCGATTGGGCAATTTTGGGCAAATCGGGGGAAGTCTGAGTACCCTGAAGTCATGATTACTATGGGTCTGGGTTTAATTGCATAGAATAGGTGTTTAATTTTAGTATCGTGGGCTGCGGGTTAGAAATTGAAGGTCGGGGTAAAAATCTGGCACGAAGGACCTTTCGGCGAGCTTAGTCGAGCTCGCCGAATGGTTTGGCGGTTCACCCAACGACCCCTGGATCGCCTTTTTATCCTTCAAAATTGTTGAAAATATTCTTTAACATTCGGCGATATGCCTGAGCTTGCCGAATGTCTGTTAGATCGCCCTTCTGCACTCCAAATTTTAGAAATTCTTCTGTAACTTTCGGTGAGCTACTTCTAGTTCACCGTAAGGCCCTTGACATCGCCGACCTGTGTTGAATTCTTAGAATTTTTGTTCTGGAACATTCGGCGAGCCCGATCTGGTTCGCTGAATGGGTTCGGCAAGCTTTCCTGCATATTTTTCTAAGTTGATAATTTTTCGAATTGTTTCTAACGTATTGATCTATTTGATGTTGTTTTGCAGATATGACTAGACCTAAAGTTGCAGGTAGAAATCGACCACCCCGAAAGCGTGCACGGGGCATAGTGATCAACGAGGGTTCTGCAGCCTCCTGAACCACACAGCCTAAACCCCCTCCACCAGGGGGGAAAGGCAAGGGTAAGAGGCCCGTACAGCCAAGTCCGATTGAGGAGAGCTCCGACAGCATGGGTATCTATGCCACCCACCTCACCACATCAGAGTCTGATGGTGAGGGGAATTTGGGGGATAGATCACCGACCTCCGTGTCTTAGCCGGAGGATGATCAGACCCCCAAGACTAGGAGAGGGGAGCTACGCTCCAAATCATTGCATGGTCCATCCAGGACCCCAGTGCCTCATACGCCTCCTGCACCTCTAGCTCAGATTGTCGAGCAGGTACCTCCAGTGCCAACAGTTTTGGCACCCCCACCCCGGTCGTTGAATAGACTGAAGACCAAGGGTTTGAGGACCATTCTCGAGGAGAAAATATTGTCTATAGATGGAGTAGTAGACAGATATACGAAGGTGTGGAATACTATCTAATTCCATAAATTTGAGATCTTCACCAAGCCCCGAGACTCCTACATTCTTTCCTGGGTCTAGGAATTCTATGCGGAGTATGGCAAGCTAGTGCTTAAAGGGAAGAAGAAAGCCAGATCATTCAAGCTGGTAGATCATGTGGTGGAGCGAGGAAGGAAGGTTAAATACAGCAGCACAAACATCAATGAGGTGCTAGGGCGAACAATGAATGTAATCCACTTTTTGGTGGATCAGATACAGAAGAAGACCCTAGATGACTTGAAGGGTTGGTTAGCACCATTGATTTCCGAAATCACACCGTTGTGGATTGAGGCAGGTTTCCCTATAGAGAAGAAGGATCTAAACGTGGCTCCAAGATATTGGTTCAAGTTTATCAGCAGCACCTTGATGCCATCACATAATGAGTCTATTCTAAGGCATCCGAAGGCTGCATTGTTGGGCTGTATCATGGACCGGGAGAGACTTAATCTCGGTCTGATTATTGAGCAGGAGATGGCCATGTGGGCCAAGCAGAGTCAGACTTCTCTCTCATTTCTGGTGTTGATCACAGAGTTGTGCAGATGTGCTCGGGTCCCTATGATTGCGAAGACGGATGTGGAAGTGACTCCCACTTGCTCTACTGATATCCGGAGGATAGAGACCGAGTAAACGAGAGATGAGGCTGAACTGCATAGACTAAGTCGATCTATTTGCTTCTGTCTAAATATATCTACATATTTAATAGTAATTCCACATACATACGTAGAGCAACTATACATAGATAACATCGACTTACAAACTTAAACTTTGCAAAGGTGCGAAATATTTCATGAATTTCTATTAACTTTTCCCATCAGTGTGAAAATTGAAATAAACTAAAAAATGAAAGCACAGATGAAAGAAATGAACCAACTAGGATTTTAAATATATTATGATGAAGTAGTATAGTTATGGATATCGATGTTTTTTTCAAAACAATTGATTTACTGATCGAATTGAACCGATTATTTAATTTTTTTAATAAAATCAAAAGTTTAATTTTATATAAATTTATAATTATACTGAATAATTTTTAAAATTTATAAAAAAAAATAAAAAAATGACAGAAACTTATTGAATATATTTAAAGATATTTTAAGAAATATATAATTTAATTAAAATATAATCTACATTTGAATGAATTGTGGGTGGTAATTTTCCTGAATTTGTGTATGTGTATAAATAATCATATAATATATTATTTCTACAGAAGTTAAATTTGAAAGAAGTGAATGACGATAAAAATAAAATGAAAATGAGAGACAAGAGAGAGTTGAACGGATGGTCAGCCTCCTCACTTCCAACCTTAAGGTTGTGAGTTCAAGTCCCTAAGAAAGCATAATGTGGGAGCTCCTAAGGAGGGATTAAAAATAATTGAAATGGGGGGAGATGATAGGAAAATATTAACCTTTTTTATAATAATAAATTTATCCAAATTAATACATTTAAGAACAAAATAATATTTTGTATGTAAAATATAGTCATTAGAGACGGAATTAGATTTTGTTCGACTACAAAATACTCAAATACGAAATACTCAAATGCATATAACTTTAGAGACAACTGATGTCGTCATTGATTGAAGTAAAATAATTAGCAACGATATAATTTTATCGGTAGTAATAACCTTTTTAGTGACAAAGCATACTATCAACTACAAAAAAAATACTTTTCATGACGAATAAATTTTTCACAAATGTTTAAGCATTTGGGACGATTTTTATTTTTGTAGTTAATATAATACTTTTAGCGACGAAACACTAAATCGTTTTTGTATACTTTTAGCGACACACATTTAGTGATGACTGATTGACGAATTATTTTTCGTCTCACAAAATTTTTAGTGACGAAATTATTTATCCCTGATAATCGAATTTGTTGTAGTGATTACAGTTGCCAGATCCAAAGGCAAGGGTAGGCACATGACGTTCTGAAATTTACTTGTGTCCATTTGTATTTTGTTTGCTAGTCTTTTGATTTTGGGACAAGTCTTTTTATTTTAGGTCCTTTTTGGGACTTCTACTCTTTTGTTTAGCATTTCTATACTTTTGACTTCTAGGTTCTGGGAGGGATCCTTTTAATACACCTTAACAAGTATGGCATCACCTGGTTCAAGCTCATATACTTCATTTGAATGATTTAGATTTTATGAGTAGACGTACGAGGTGATACAGAATAATGTTGGTCTTAGCTTAGAAATTTTTGAGGTGTTTCAACAACTTAGTTCCTTGGAGACTTATATAGCAGATTGGGGTATGATAGTTATGAGACTACTTAGCTCAGCTTGCTCTTTTGTATTTTTGTTTTATCCTCTAGATAGACACGGCGTGTACAAGAGTTATTGTGGGCGTACTGGTGATTTAGCATCTACTTGTGGAGTATGAGTAGGAGTTGGTCCCTAACGATTCTAAGGCGGTCTTGTGCCTTTCCATTAGCCGGAGTGATAATGGAAAAGGGATATTGGAGTCATTGGATTATGTTTTCTATTGTTAGAGCATGTTTAGCTTATTATTGCTCCTGTTTGAGGCTCCCGGTGCATCTCTTTAAGCCAGGTTCAGTCCCCACTTGTACCATCCCTTTGGTCAGTTTAAGTCTTGACTATGTGATTAATGTCTCGTTGATCTTATGCAAGTAATTACAAAGTGGTCCTATCTTATATTTCCCTTTGACCCGATTCATGTTTTGAGATGGTGAGTCTATTGTAAAACCCTTATATCAAATTAGAGTTATGACGAAGAGGTCCTATCTTATATTTTCCTTGGATCCGATTCAAGTTCTAACTGGGAGATTTAATTTAGATGTACCTTTTGATCTGATTCAAGTTCTAACTGGGTGATCTTGTTTTATTATTTGATTCCTTTTCCAAAATTCTTTTCTGGGAGAGATTGTGGAAGTTCTTGTAATATCCTCAAGTTCTCTTATTAGTTTCTAGCTATTATGTGTACCTTACGGGTTATGGGCTCTGTTCAGGTTTTACTTAAACTTGCTCACTAGTGTACCTTATGGGCTTATTGGCATCTAGTTAAGTTTAACTAGGTGTACTTAATTCTTATGTATTCTTAGTATACTCTTATGCATTCCTTTTTGTTTCCCATTGTTTGACCTCTTCATGTTTAATTTTTGCATTTTGTATTACCTTTACTTCTATTACTCAGTCGGCCTATGATGCCTACTGTCACGACCCGATTCCCCGAGCCATGATGGCACCTACTATATCCCACCGTGAACAGCTAGTAGTGGGTAAAAGGGCATAAACCAAGTGGCAGAAACAATAACAACAAAAAGGAATAAAGCAAGCCAAAAGAATACATACATAAGAACTGAATCCCTCCCAGAACCTGGAAGTCACAAGTACAGAGCCATACTAAGAGTACAAGTCCCAAAAGTGGACCAACATACAAAAATATACGCAACTTAAAAGGACCTGTCTCAAGTACAAAAGACGAGCCACTAAATATATGTATAGAAGGAGACGACACTGATCAGGATGTTGTGCTCACCCTCGC
This sequence comes from Solanum etuberosum, assembly GCA_029582245.1. Lineage (NCBI taxonomy): Eukaryota > Viridiplantae > Streptophyta > Magnoliopsida > Solanales > Solanaceae > Solanum > Solanum etuberosum. Next base: position 198,418 of record JAJONR010000322.1, read on the forward strand.
CTCCAAATGCTGGTTGCTACTGGATCGAATGGCGGCGCTGATGACTGGTACTCGGTCCTGCATCACGAAAATAGATGCAGAGTGTAGCATGAGTACCAGTGAAAAGGTACCCAGTAGGCATCATAGGCCGACTGAGTAAGAAAGGTAAAAGCAATAGGAAATGGTAGAATAAAACACAGATAGAGGTCACGAACAAGAAAAGTAAAGGTATGAACACGAGTGTAAGGCAAACAAATCTAAGGTGACTACTCCAACTGGGCCTCCATAAACCCAGGAGGTACAATCGTGTGCAAATTGAAGTAAAACCCGAACGGATCCCCATAAGCCTGACAGGTACAAAAAAAAGCTAAACTAAGACTAAAGGAGATTTGTAAACCCGAAGCATTACAGAAATGTCAGTATTCCCGAGCTATGAAAGAAAGGAAACACAGAGCCTGGACCTCAAACCGGTGGTGAGTCTGCCTATAGTAGATACGCCGATAGATCCAAACTCTGCAAGGGATAGCACAGAGCCCGTACCTCAAACCGTGGATGGAGACAACCCATAGATAAAGTGATATAACCCAAGGGGGGGGGGACTCTGTATGTCGACTCCATTATAAGAGGGTAAATAAGAAGCAGCAGGAAGAACAGAGCCCGAACCTCGAACCGCAGGTGAGTCTGCCTATAGTAGGTACGCCGATAGAGTCGAACTCTGCAAGGGATAGCACAGAGCCCGGACCTCGAACAACGGATGTCGACTCCATTATAGGAGAGTAAATAAGCAGCAGAAGGAAGAACAGAGCCCAAACCTCGAACCACGGGTAAAACGTCCTGTTAAGTTACCACGACAGCGTAAAGCTTCCAAATAAGCCATCCAGGGATTCCCACATCTAAAAGTCATGGGAAACTCTTCGTAACCATCTTCTATATCCTCTAACCATCTAACGGTGACAAGAGAAACGAACTGAAGCCGTAAGTATCACCGAAATGTCACGGAGGGCGGCCGAAAATGAAAAAAGTTAGGATCATACGGGAATTATGGATGTTAAGGCCCCACAGCTGAGTCACCGCCTAGCAAAGGCTCATCTCTATCAGACCCAAGTCTGCTATATCAGTCTACTAGGACCTACGCCGCTCAAAGTCACACCGGGGAGGAAATAATATAATCTATCGGCTCTAAACAATCGTGAGTCTATGGCATCACTAGTCTAAGTCTAGACTAAGGCCAGACATGCTCCAATATAACTCATAAGTCAAAACCAGGTCAAACAAGGAAGCAAGGATGATCAAATATAACAATTCAACTACCCACTGAACTCAGAGACAACCTAAATATGAATTTTATCGAACATAGCATGCTAATCTAGTTCCCCGCCCCAATATTCATGCAAATCCACATATGCTCACACATTCAGACTCCATCTAAAAGAAAAGGGAAGTTGTAGCCTACTTGTAGGCCGAACACGCGCACTCCAAACTACTCCACCAGAGCTTTTCCCTTCGGAATGTCCTCAAATCACTGCCACGCTGTCAAAAATAGAATCACAATGTTGTTACAGTCGTTTAGACACTAAATTCGCAAGAAACGGAGGTGGACCAATTTCGAGGTAAAAAATTGGGAAGGTGGGACCCACACTGGAAATTTCGGAATTAACCCCAAAAATAGGTTCTAAACGGATCCCCAAACTTGTATTCCAAATTGGAACACAATTCGGGGCTCGGAATAGTCCAAACACGAACATGCAACGAAAAATCCAAAATTATGCTAAAAATGAACAACATTGGCAGCTGCTATTTACAAGAAATTACCAAAAACGAGGGCCCAACTGCTGAAACCAACCACACCAAGACGAACCTCACGAAAAACCCCATAATCTAGGCTCTTGAATCACAAAATTCAGACCTAAAATGGCAAAGAAATCATCTTCCAAAATTTCTCAAAAATTGAGCTCGAAAATGAGCTATGGCAGCAGCTAAAACATAATTCTTACCAACAAAGAAGCTTCAAATACGAATTCCAACCACGCCAACGCGTTTTCCTCGATAAACCACTCAAGATAGCACCAAGAATCACCGAAATCAGACCTAAAATGGCTGAGATATCAAGTCTCAAAAATTCCCAAAATCAAGCTCACGAAAAGGGTCGTGGCAGCAGGTATATCACGAAATTGACCTCAAACGGAGACCCCAAATCAGTTTCCGAGCTCTCTAACGCGTTCCTTGTGAAAAACCCCATAAGATGGAACTTCGAATCACTAAAATTGAACTTGAAATGAGAGAGTTATGAAGGTTTGAAGTTGAGAAATGAGGTTGAAATGGCCTGCACCAACTATATATATCAGCTGAAAAGCTGATTTTTTATGCCAACTTTAAAATCTCCGACAGGGTGCTCGGGATTCGTTCGGAACCCGATAAAAATAAAATATATATGCTACCCTACTAAATTCGACATTCCAGACTCAACGGCGCAGTCAAAATTTCCATCAGAGGTCATATCAATAAAAGGTGGCTCCCACTCCCAAAGGACATTTTTAACCAAAATCCACCGAGGGGCTCGTAATGAGTCCGGAGGCCTCAGGAGTCGAACGAAAGGTCGTTCTAGACCAAACTCGACATTCCGTGGCTAACCGCACTGTCAGAATTTTCATTCGGATACGTTTTCCAAGAATGTTGACCAAAGTCAACCACTGGCCAGTTTTCAAGGCTAAAATGCTAAAAATGGTTCAAACTCACACCGAAAGCCTCAGGATTCGAGTCAACCACACTTCTAGGCTAATTTGGCCATTTCGGAGCTGATGGAACTGTCAGAATTCCGTTCTTAGGCTGTTTTCCTGATGAACTGATTAAAAGTCACTTTTCAAGCTTCAAGGCCCCTAAAACACGGAAAGCTGCACAAAATCTAAACGAACGACCAGGCGACCGAACTGTCAGTGCCAGCAAGTCATTTGGGTCGCTGTAGGAAAGCTCTAACCGAAGAAAATAAGGCAGGTACACAGAAATGACCTGGAGGGTCATTACAACATCCACTACTAAAAGAACTTTCATCCGTGAAAGTAAAGATAAGGATATACCTGAGGGCTTAAATAAGCTGGGGAACTGCTCCCGCATCTCCTACTCGGTCTCCCAAGTAGCTTCCTCGACTGTACGGTGTCGCCACTAGACCTTAACTACAGGAATGGATCAGGAACGGAGCTCACAAACATCTCTGGCTAATATGGCTACCGACTCCTCAACAAAGGTCAAGCTGTCATCCAACTCAACTGAATCGTACTGTAGCACATGAGACTCATCTGGAATATACCGGTGTAGCATCGATACATGAAAAACCAGGTGTATAGCTGAAAATGCAGGAGGTAGGGCTAACTCATAGGCAACATCACCAACCCTCCTCAGGATCTCAAAAGGCCTAATATATCTGGATCTAAGCTTGCCCCGCCTGCCAAACCTCATCACGCCCTTCAAGGGCGACACTCGCAAGAACACCCGATCACCAACACCAAAACAGAAAGGACGACGCCTGCGGTTAGCATAACTCTAGGGTCTACTCTGAGTTGTCCTCAGCCTATCCTGGATCACCCGAAATCTCGCCAAGGCCTCTTGGAGCAAATCTGTACTGTACGGCCTAGGCTCCGAGGACTCAAACCAACCAATTGGAGTGCGGCAACGCCTAACATATAGGGCCTCAAATGGGGCCATCTGAATGCTCGAGTGGTAGATGTTGTTGTACGCAAACTCCGCCAAGGGAAAAAACTGATCCCACTGACCCCCAAACTCCAACACACAGGCCTGCAACATGTCCTCCAGGACCTGAATAGTGCGCTCTGACTGGCCATCGTTCTGTGGGTGGAAAGCAGTGCTGAGATCAACCCTGGTGCCCAACTCTCTTTGAAATGCTCTCCAGAAACTGGATGTAAACTAAGACCCTTGATCTGATATGATGGACACCGGCACACCATGAAGACGGACTATCTCCTGAATATAATCACAGGCCAACCGCTCTGCACTTAATGTAGATGGAACTAGGAGGAAGTGATCGAACTTGGTCAATCGATCAACGATGACCCAAATATTATCAATGCCCCTGGGAGTCCGAGGCAATCCCATCACGAAGTCCATGGTGATATGCTCCCATTTCCACTCAGGAATGGGTAATCTCTGAAACTCCCAACCAGGCCTCTGATGCTCGGCCTTCACTAGCTGGCAAATAAGGCAACGGGACACATACTCAGAAATATCTCTCCTCATGCCATCCCACCAGTAATGATGCCTCAAGTCTCGATACATCTTTGCTGTGCCCGAATGAATAGAGTATCTGGAATCATGGACCTCGTGAAGAATCAACTGAATCAAGCCCCCAACTCTAGGAATACACAAACGGCCGTCAAACCGGAGAACCCCATCTGAGTCTATAGTAGCCTGGCCACCATCACCCTGTAACACCCGGTCTCTGAGGGTTGCCAATGACTCATCCTCGTACTGTCTGGCACAGATCTGATCAACTAGTGAAGACTGAGCCCCAATAAAGGCCAATACTCGCCTGGAGTCTGAAATATCTAATCTGATCATCCTGTTAGCTAGAGACTGAATTTCAAAAGCCAGGGGCCGCTCCACGGTAGGCAAGTAAGCCGCTACTACATTCTCCTTGGCCAGATGGTAGAGAATAAAGAGGTCATAGTCTGCCAGAAGCTCAATCCAGCATCGCTGCCTAGAATTAAGATCCCTCTGACTCATAATGTATTGTAGGTTGCAGTGGTCGGTGTAAATCTCACAGTGAACCCCACATAGGTAGTGCCTCCAAATCTTGAGCGCGAATAATACCTTTGCCAACTCTAGATCATGAGTGGGGTAGCTGCGCTTGTATACTCTCAACTGTCGGGAGGCATAAGCAATAACCTGGCCCTGCTGTATCATAACACACCCTAGACCAACACTGGAATCATTACAATATACGGTAAAGCCCTCGCCCTCAACTGGAAGAGTCAGGATAGGAGCGGTAGTAAACAACTCCTTGAGCCTCTGAAAGCTCAACTCACACTTCTCAGACCACACAAAAGGAACACCCTGGTGAGTCAATCGAGTCAAAGGTGCAGCAATAGTGGAGAAACCCTCAACAAAACGCCTGTAGTATCCACCCAGTCCAAAGAAGCTCCTAACCTCAGTCACAGAAGTAGGCCTAACCCAACCACGAATGGCCTCAATCTTCATCGGATCCACCATAATACCATCCTTTGACACTACGTGCCCCAAAAATGTCACAGACTCCAACCAAAACTTGCATTATGAGAACTTGGCATAAAATCGTTGGTCTCTCAAAGTGTGGAGCACAATCCTCAGATGCTGCGCATGCTCCTCTCTACTCCGCGAGTATACAAGAATATCATCGATGAAAACTATAATGAAGGAGTCCAGATAGCGCCTAAATACACGGGTCATCAAATCCATGAAGGCAGCAGGGGCATTAGTAAGCCCAAAGGATATCACTAGGAACTCATAATGGCCATAACGAGTCCTAAATGCAGTATTAGGGATATCCGCTGCCCTAATCGTCAGTTGAAGGTACCCGGACCTCAAGTCGATCTTAGAAAATACAACAGCGCCTTGGAGCTGATCAAAAAATTCATCAATGCGAGGCAGGGGATAACGGTTCTTCACCTTCACCTTCTTTAGCTACCTGTAATCGATGCATATCCTCATAGACCCTTCCTTCTTCTTAACAAACAGAACGGGGGCATCCCAAGGAGATACACTAGGCCGAATGAATCCCTGATCCAGGAGACGCTGAAGCTGAATACCGAGCTCCTTAAGCTCTGCGGGGGCCATCCGATAGGGTGGGATGGAAATGGGCTTAGTTCCCGGGTCCAAGTCTATAGCAAAGTCGATATCTCTCTCTGGGGGTAGGCCAGTCAAGTCAACAGGGAATACGTCTGGAAACTCACAAACCACCGGAACTGAGCCAACGGAGGGGGCCTCGCTAGATACATCACGTACATAAGCCAAATAGGCTAAGCACCCCCCAGCTACTAACCTCCAGGCTCGAACATAAGAGATAATCCCAACCGGTGTGAGACTAAAAGACCTCTGCCATACCACCGGGGGTATGTCAAGCATGGCTAAGGTAACGGTCTTGGCATAACAGTCCAAAACCGCATGATGAGGGGCTAACCAATCCATGCCCAGGATGGTGTCGAAATCCAACATATCAAGTAAAATAAGATCAGCCCAAGTGTCTCGCCCCTGAATAGTCACCAAACAAGATCTAAAGATCTGATCCACTACTAAAGAATCACCTACCGGGGTCAAAACGTGTAACGGTACTGCTAAGGGCTCAGGGCTCATACTCAATCGAGGAGCGCAATAAACAGACACATAAGAATAAGAGTGAAACAAATGAGATTCCATGAAACCAATTTAGACATACGATGAACAAAAATGATACAAAACAGGGAATCTTCCTAACGACATCCTGTAGCCTCCGAAGATAAGTCACGGACGTCTCCGCACCGATCCGCATGACTGTACTAGATGTTACCTCGGTACAAGTGAGACCGATGAACCTGGGGCTCTGATACCAACTTGTCACGACCCGATTCCTCGAGCCGTGATGGAACCTACTATATCCCACCAGTAGGTAAGCCAACCCGAAACCTAGAACAACTAGTAGTAGGTAAAAGGGTCGAATCCAAGTGGAAGAAACAATAACAACAAAAAGGAATAAGGCAAGCCGAAAGAATACATACATAAGAACTGAATCCCTCCCTAAACCTGGAAGTCACGAGTACAGAGCCATACTAAGAGTACAAGTCCAAAAAGGGGACCAACATACAAAAATATACGCAACTACAAAGGACCTGTCTCAAGTACAAAAAACGAGCCACTAAATATATGTACAGAAGGAGATGACAATGATCAGGACGCTGTGCTCACCCTCGCCTCTGGATGCTGGCTGCTACTGGCTCGAATGGCGGTGTTCATGACTGTAGCAGAGTGTAGCATGAGTACCAGTGAAAAGGTACCTAGTAGGCATCATAGGCCGACTGAGTAAGAAAGGTAAAAGCAATAGGAAATGCTAGAATAAAACACAGACAGAGGTCACAAACAAAAAAAGTAAAGGTATGAATACGAGTGTAAGGCAAACAAACCTAAGGTGACTACTCCAACTGGGCCCCCATAAGCCCAGGAGGTACACTTGTGTGCAAATTGAAGTAAAACCCGAACGGACCCCATAAGCCCGACAGGTACACAGAAAAGCTAAACTAATACTAAAGGGGATTCGTAAACCCGAAGCATTACAGAAATGTCAGTATTCCGTAGCTATGAAAGAAAGGAAACACAAAGCCTGTACCTCGAACCGCGGGTGAGTCTACCTATAGTAGATACGCCGATATAGCCAAACTCTGCAAGGGATAGCACAGAGCCCGGACCTCGAACTGCCGATGTCGACTACCCATAGATAAAGTGATATAATCCAAGGGGGGAGGACTCTATATGTCGACTCCATTATAGGAGGGTAAATAAGCAGCAGCAGGAAGAACAGAGCCCGGACCATGAATCACGGGTGAGTCTGCCTATAGTAGATACGCCGATAAAGCTGAACTCTGCAAAGTATAGCACAGAGCCCGGACCTCAAACCGCGGATGTCGACTCCAATATAGGAGAGTAAATAAGCAGCAGTAGGAAGAACAGAGCCCGAACCTCGAACCGCGAGTAAAACCTCCTGTTAAGTTACCACGGCAGCGTAAATCTTCCAAATAAGCCATCCAGGGATTCCCGCATCTAAAAGTAATGGGCAACTCTTTGTAACCATCTTCTATATCCTCTAACTATATCACGGTGACAAGAGAAATGAACTGAAGCCGTAAGTATCACCGAAAAGGCCCGGAGGGTGGCTGAAAATGTAAAAAGTTAGGATCATACGGGAATTATGGATGTTAAGTCCCCACAGCTGAGTCACTGCCTAGCTAAGGCTCATTTCTATCAGACCAAGTCTGCTATATCAGTCTACCAGGACCTACGCCGCTCAAAGTCACACCGGGGTGAAAATAATATAATATATCAGCTCTTAACAATCGTGAGTCTATGGCATCACTAGTCTAAATCTAGACTAAGGTCAGACATGCTCCAATATAACTCATAAGTCAAAACCAAGCTAAACAAGGAAGCAAGGATGATCAAATATAACAATTCAAATACCCACTGAACCCGGAGACAACCTAAATATGAATTTTATCGAACATAGCATGCTAATCTAGTTCCCCGCCCCAATATTAATGCAAATCCACATACACTCACACATTCAGACTCAATCTAAAATAAAAGGAAAGTCGTAGCCTACCTGTAGGCCGAACACGCGCGCTCCAAACTAATCCGCCGGAGCTTTTTCCTTCCAAGGGGCCTCGGATCGCTGCCACGCTGTAAAAAACAGAATCACAACGTCGTTACGGTCGTTTAGACACTAAATTCGTAAGAAACGGAGGCAGATCAATTTCGGGGTCAAAAATGGGGAAGGTGGGACCCGCATCGGAAATTCCAGAATTAACTCCAAAAATAGGTTCTAAAAAGCTCCCCGAACTTGTGTTCCAAATTGGAACACAATTCTGGGCTCGGAACAGTACCAACACAAACATGCAACAAAAAACCCAAAATTACGCTAAAAATGAACAACAATGGCAGCTGCTATTTACAAGAAAATACCAGAAACAAGGGACCAACTGCTGAAACCAACCATACCATGACGATCCTCATGAAAAACCCCACAATCTAGGCTCTTGAATCACCAAATTTGGACCTAAAATGGCCAAGAAATCATCTTCCCAAATTTCCCAAAAATTGAGCTCGAAAATGAGCTATGGCAGCAGCTAAAACATAATTCATACCTCCAAAGAAGCTTCAAATAGAAAATCTAACAACGCCAACGTGTGCTTCTCGAAAAACCACTCAAGATAGCCCCAAGAATCACCAAAATCGGACCTAAAATGGCTGAGATATCAAGTCTCAAAAATTTCAAAAATCAAGCTCAGAAAAAGGGTCGTGGCTGCAGGTATTTCACGAAATGTACCTCAAACGGAGACCCCAAATCAGTTTCCGAGCTCACCAATGCGTTCCTTGCAAAAAACCCCACAAGATGGACCTTCGAATCACTAAAATTGGACTTGAAATGAGAAAGTTATGAAGGTTTGAAGCTGAGAAATGAGGCTGAAATGACCTTCACCAGCTATATATATCAGCTGAAAAGCAGACATTTTATGCCAACTTTAAAATCTCTGACGAGGTGCTCGGGATTCGTTTGGAATCCGATAAAAATAAAATATATATGCTACCTTACTAACTTCGACATTCTGGACTCAACGGCGCAGTCAAAATTTTCATCAGAGATCATCTCGATAAAAAGTGGATCCCACTCCCAAAGACCCACAAGGGGCTCGGAATGAGTCCAGAGGCCTCGGGAGTCGAACGAAAGGTCGTTCTAGACTAAACTAGACATTCCGGAGCTAACCGCACTGTCAGAATTTTTATTCGGACACATTTTCCAAGAATGTTGACCAAAGTCAACCGCTGACCAGTTTTCAAGGCTAAAACGCTAAAAAAGGTTTAAACTCGCACCGAAAGCCTCGAGACTCGAGTCAACCATGCCTCAAGCCTAATTTGGACATTCCGAAGCTGATGGAACTGTCAGAATTCCGTTCTGAGGCCGTTTTCCTTATGAACTGACTAAAAGTCACTTTTCAAGCTTCAAGGCCTCTAAAACACGGAAAGCTTCACAAAATCCAAACAAACGACCAGGTGACCGAACTGTCAGTGCTAGCAAGTCATAAATGACTTGGGTCGCTGTAGGAAAGCGCTAACCGATGAAAAGAAGGCGGGTACACAGAAATAACCTGGAGGGTCATTACACCTACTAAGTACATATTGTTTGGGTACTCATACTACACTCTGAATCTATTTTATTATACAGGTGTGAGCACCAGTTACCAATATTGATATTGAGATTATACAGTTGCCAGATCCAAAGGCAAGGGCAGGCACATGACTTTCTGAAATTTACTTGTGTCCATTTGTATTTTGTTGGCTAGTCTTTCAATTTTGGGACAAGTCATTTTATTTTGGGTCCTTTTTGGGAATTATACTCTTTTGTTTAGCATTTCTATACTTGTGACTTCTAGGTTCTGGGAGGGATCCTCTTATGTATATAAATTTTGGCTTGCTTCCGCTTTATCTTCTGTTTCTATATTTAAATTTTGTTGTCGCATTGTTTCTATCCTACTACCTATTACTTGTCGTTTTAGGTTACAGGTTACCTTACCTACTGGTGGGTTATAACAGGTGCCATCATAATTCAAAAAATTGGGTCATGACAAAACAATTCCTTAAAAGATTAACATTTATCTTTTTATTTTATCTATTATGTGTACACATATAATTTTGATTAATTTTTTTTTACAATTATGGAATATTGATTAACCTCAAAATTAATTTTGAAAAAAACTTCACTGAGGGGCATGTAATAGGTTGGTGCGTATCATATAAAAATAAAAAGAAAATCAAGTAGGATTTAATTTTTAAAATATTTGAAAGTAGTATAAAATTTCTTCTAAATATAATTTCTTCCAAAATTGGAAAAAATAATAATGTAATACTATAATAAAACATATTTGCTATAAACTTATGATAATGTTTTGTGGATACTACTTTTTCAAATTTAAACAACACTAATTCTTTTCCTTATAAGAAAAGATTGACTCAAAAATTTGGCTGGTATAAGACCGGATCTAAAAGCTACATATAATTCAAGATGATACACTCTCATTTAAATTTATTCCAAATAAGTTATTGTTGACAATAAAAAATTCTCTAATTCAAACTACCCTAAAAATTTCATATATATATATAAGGGTCAATCTTAGGCAAAGACAAGAACAACAACAAAGTTATTCTTGAACAAACACATATATCCTCATATTCCTCCTCTTTAGCCATGCCTAGAAACAAAGTAATATTTGCTATGATTGAAAATGAAACTGATAGAAAAGTCTCATACAAGAAAAGACACATAGGGTTCTTGAAAAAGGCACAAGAACTCATGAATCTTTGTGACATTGAAATGGCTGTCATCATCTATATTCCTTATAGTGATGAACCTAAGGTGTTTCCCAATCATGGTGCTGCAATCAACACCTTTCGAAAGTTTAAAGAATTGGAAACGTCGGACATATAAAAAAATATGGTGACAAGAGATGAATTCACAAAGAAAAGAATCAATAAGCTGAAGAAAAACCTATTAAAGGTAATAAAGGAAAATAGGGTAAAGGAAATTACGAACGAGATGCATGAAGTGTTGAATGGAAAAATTATTTCCGTTGACATGAATCCATCCGATCTCAATGATCTAAGTTACGTGATCAAGAAGAACCTTTAACTGGTATGTGAAGCAATGAAAAATAATGTTAGTGATGAGGGGTCTACATCCAATGTCCCTCAATCCACGCCTTCAACAACAATGACACCACAAATGAACCCTTTAGAGGAGATTCCCCCGATGGGTATATCAATTCAAATGAATAACTCCCAGAATTACTCTAGTGACATTCCAGAAAGTCCTTCATTGATTGAGTTTCTAAATTGGAATAATGATAATGTCGTGACTTTGCTGGATGACCTATAACTAAACAATATTAATGATCAAGATCCAAACCCAACCAATAATATATAAAGTCTTTAGAGTAGTGTGTTTCTCTTTTTATTATTGTTGTTTTATAAGTTCATGTGGTCCATGGAAAATTTATGTCTTTAACGTTTTGTATATCTAAGTGTGGTATAGGATTCTGCACATCACCTATTTTTTGTCCTTATATTAAGGGTTTGTAAGTCGTGTTTGATGAATTATTTTTCAAAGTTTTTTATTTCACTCACTTATTAAATATATGAACAATTTATATGTTTACTAGTTTGTGATTTATTTATTTATCTGTGTTTTTATTATTGTGATTATTCAAATCTTGTTGTTGGTACTGTTTCTAAAAAAAACCTCTTGCACTTCAAAAGTTAAACAAATTGATTCATGTATTAAATAAATTTTCACTCTAAACTTTTTAGGGTGAAACAATAACACATCTAAAATTGAATGTGAATTTAAACATTAAAGAAAACTATCACGAAGACCTATAAAATATTTATTTTCAAATAATAAGGTGAAGTAAGAGATTCATTAAATTTTTGGCTTTATTAAGTTAGAAAAGTTCATGTCTTCTTGTTTAATTTAATTGTTTATAATTAATTTTTGTAATAAAAAAATTGATAATTGTATCATCTCATTTGTTCATTGGTTATGTCACTCCCCGAGCCTACACCCTGGGCGGGATTGGCACTCTAGAACCATTGCTGGCCCCAAGCGAACCCTTGGCCTGACTAGACTCTCAGCGAAAGACTTACTCAATAGAAAAATATACTTAAATACAATCTTAAATAAACTGTCTGAATATTTAGAAAATAACATTCAACTTAGCCAAAATGGCAACTCAAGTCTTTAAAATCAGACAACTGAAATCTCAAGACTAAAGAACTCATATCTAACTGTCTATGAAGCCTCTAGTTACTAAGAGGGATGTCGGGACAAGACCCCCGATCATCCTAACAACTGAAATAGCCAAAAGCAATAAAACAAAACATAACCAAAGGGATCCTCCGGAAAGCAATGAGGCTCACCAACTGACTCTGAGTGCTCGAATGGATCAACGAGGCGCTAGATGCTGATCCTGATTACTTGTATCTACATCATAAAACAATGCAGGTCAAATGGCATCAGTACATTGAATGTATGAGCATGCGAGGGAAAATACTAAACATGACATAAGCTTGAAATGAATTCTGTAAGAAACACTTACCTCAGCTTTACTCAACTCAATGCATAAATAAACAATAGTAAATATGCAGTTTATATAAAGCATTTAAACAACATGTAGCAACTCAAATTGTAACACCCCAGAAATTTTTTGAGCTAAGACTCGAACCATCCTTCTTTGTGAGTAGTATTTTACCAAGAAATTTAAAATTTCTTAAGTGTTAAGGTCACTATATGTAGCACCTTGAGTTCCAAAAAGAACTAAATTGGAAATAGCAAAATCTGAAATTTTGCAAGTTATGAGTTTTGGGTCAACTTCAAATGACCATAAATCTTAGTACAGGATGAGTTAGGTGG